>PVKZ01000764.1:0-440000 GCA_004027375.1 Macroglossus sobrinus
TGATCATAATGCTTTGAAACTAGAGATCAACTGCAAAAAGAAAGTGGGAAGAACTAAGAATACATAGAGATTCAACAACATGCTACTGAGGAATAACTGGGTCAGAGAAGAAATAAAAGGAGAGATCAAGAAATACACAGAAACAAATGATAATGATAGTACAACATATCAGAACTTTGAGTCTTGGCAAAAGCAGTCATAAGCAGAAGGTTCATATCATTACAGGCCTATCTCCATAAACATGAACAAGCCCCCCGCCCCAACAAAAAACCTAATGCTTCATCTCAAAAACTAGAAATGGAAAAACAAATGAAGCCTAAAGTCAGCAGAAGAAAATAATCAAAATTAGAGAAGAAATAAATGAAATCAAGACAAAACAAAACAAGACCAAAAAAAAAAAAAAACAGAAAAAATAAATGCAACAAAAAGCCGGTTTTGAGAATAATTAAATTTACAAACATCTGGCTAAACTTCCTAAATTAAAAAGAGAAAGGACACAAATAAACAAAATCAGGGATGAAAGAGTAGAAACTACGACAGACACTGCAGAAATACAAAGCATCATATAAAGATACTATGAAAAAGTATATAATATTAGATTTAATAACCTAGAAGAAATGAACTAGTACTTAGAAAGGTACAACCTCCCTAGACTGAATCAAGAAAAACTGGAGAATGCAAATAGACCTATCAGCAATATGGAAATTGAAACAATTATCAAAACCTACCAAAAAGTAGGACCATAGATGGCTTTACCAGTGAATTCTGCCAAACATTCAAAGAAAATTTATTCTTCTCCAACTTGAAGAGAAGGTAATACTTCTCAGCTCATTCTATGAGGCCAATATTACTCTGATACCCAAATCTGGTAAAAATAACATAAAAAAAGAAAACTACAAACCAATATCTCTCATGAACACAGATGTAAAATCCCTAAATAACATACTAGCAAACCAAATACAGCAACATATTAAAAAGATTATACACCACGATCAAGTGGGCTTCATCCCAGGGCTACAGGTTTGGTTCAACATATGCAAATCAATTACTATGATACATCACATTAACAAATTAAAAAATAAGAATCATATAATCATATCAATAGATGCAGAAAAAGCCTTCTACAAGATACAGCATCCATTTATGATAAAAAAACTTAACAAAACCATTATAATAGGAAAGTACCTTAACATAATAAAGGCCATATATGACAAACCCTCAGTCAACATTATACTTAATGGTGAAAAACTAAAAACTTTCCCTCTAAGATTAGGAATAAGAAAAGGCTGTCCACTATCGCCACTGTTATTCAGTATAACATTGGCAGTCCTAGTGAGTGCAATTAGGCAAGAGAAAGATATAAAATGCATCCAAATAGGAAACAAGTTGAGCTGTCACTACTTGTAGATGACATGATTCTCTATATAGAAAACCCTAAAGACTCCACAAGAACACTACTCAAAACAGAAAGCAAATACATTAAAGTTTCTGGATACAGAATTGACGTTCGAAAATCCATAGCGTTCCTATACTCTAATAATAAAGTGTCCGAAAAAGTAGAAAAAATAATTCCTTTTGCAATTGCAACAAAAACAATAAAATATTTAGGAATAAATCTAATGAAATATGTGAAGAACCTATATAAAGAAAACTACAAGAATCTATTAAAAGAAATCAAAGAAGTTACAAAGAATTGGAAAGATATTCTGTGTTCTTGGATTGGAAGAATCAACATAATTAAAATGACCATATTACCTAAAGCATTATACAGATTTAATGCAATTTCCATCAAAATCCCATTGGCACTTTTTAAAGAAATAGAAAAAAAAATCATTAGATATAAACCTAAAAGCACCAAATGAACAGGACCAAAAAAACAGAGACTCATGGATATGGACAATAGACTAGTGATTACCAGAGGGTAGAGGGTGGGGCGGGGTGAGGTGGATGGGGTAAAGGGAGTCAAATATGTGGTGATAGAAAGAAATCTAACTATGGGAGGTGAACACATAGTGTAAATATGTATATGCCTTAGTGTTAAAGAGTACAGCTGAAACTTATTGGATTTCATTAACCAATTTCACCATTAAAAAATAATAAATTAAAAATATGTAGAAAAATATGAATAAAGAATGACAGTAACTACATATGTATTAACAAGAACTTCAAGTGAAAAAGAATTAAGTGCTCAAGTGCTCAATAGAGCGAGTGGCTGAATGGATAAGAAAACAAGACTCTTACATATGCTGTCTCCAAGAGACTTCAGATTAAAAGATACTCACATACTAAAAGTAAGGGAATAGTAAAAGATATTGCACGATGGACCTAGAGGGTAGTGTGCTGAGTGGTGTAAGTCAGAGAGAGGAAGACAAATTCTATATGATTGCATGTATATGTGAAATTTAAAGAACAAACAATCTCATAGACACAGAGAAATTTTGAGGGTTACCCGAAGGGAAGGGGGTTAAAGAGGTTGGGATAAAGGGGGGAGAGAATTAAGAAGTACAAGTTGGTAGTTACTAATAGTCATGTAGATAGAAAGTATAGCATAAGGAATATAGCCAATAATATTTTAATAACTATGTATCATGTTAGGGGGCACTAGACTTATTGGGGTGATCACTTTGTGAGTTATATAGATGTCTAGTAACTATGTAGTACACCTGAAACTACTACACAATTGTATGCTAACTATAACTGAAAAATATTTTTTAAAAATATAAAAGATCCTTTCTAATTAAACACAGATTCCATCAGAAGACAGAATTTCCTGTGGTCAAAACATAACCTGTCTGAATCAGGAGACTACCTCTTGGGTCTGTATGACACATTATTCAGGTTTTTTTTTTTTTTAACATCAATGCTAGACTGTAGTCAAAGCCCTTGTCACAATTGGAAGGCAGGTGAGACCAGATCTCACTCAGAAACAGACCATTCTAATGTAGAGGGGTCCAGCCAACCCTGCTGGCTGGCTCAACCCAGCTAGGTCAGGCCTTTGAAACTCTGAAACTCAGCATTTCATTATCTCACAGTTTATGAAGATTTTCTCAGTATACTTTGAGACTCATAACCCAGTGAGAAAGGCAGCCTCTTCCTTCAGATGAAATGAGGCTCAGAAAGGTCTTCTCCAGTGTCTAATATACAACTGTTGGGAAGAATCGTGACTTCTGCTCCTAACTTCTGCTTCTTGTTTCTTGGTTCATTCTGGCAGGATTCTTCCTAGGAGGAGGACTACTCCCATAAGCTAAGAGTTCACAATTTCAAATCTGAGCCTGAAATTTTATTATGGAAGTAAAGCTTTCTTTAATTATCTGGGCTCAGCATATAGAAAGCAATACAGAATTTTATATATGGATTCCTTTTTCCTGCACTACAGTTTTTCTCAATGTAATGTCCATAAGTTCCATCACCCCAGTACAACTACCTACAATCAGGTGTTTCCTCCCTTGTCTTTAACCACTGGGTTGTCTTTAACCACTTTGTCTTACATCTACATAATATTGCTCTAATTCCCACAGATGCAGGAACTGTTTTTAAAAATTATGTCCTAAAAAATACCTATGCCCTAGACTTTCTTTAATCTATTTTTTTCTAAGCCTACTCATTCATGCCTATGACATTCACCTCAGATATATTTCTGTGCTTGGGGAAGCTATACGTTTATAAGGTACAGTCTCCATTCTATTTTGAGAATAGAAAATTCCCTGATAATATCAGAGGAAGAGATTTGCTGACCTATACGATACCTTGGTACAAAGAAAAACATACCCTTCCTCTGGGCAGATGTATCTTTGTACAAGGGTGTGGCTTGACAAGGGGAATTCTAGTGGTTTCAATCCCCATTAACTCTCTGGGTCAGGCATCTTTGTGCAACACTCAAATTGCACAATTACACCAGGTAGCCCTGGGTCCAGGATCATGAAGAGTATTACCTTAAGATATATTTTTGTGGTTGACAAGACAAATAGACAAGCTCATCTCACAATTTGTAATTACATTTGCAAGATTTAATATTTGCTCCCAATCTAATAAGTTCCATGAAAGTAGGGTAAACAAAATGAGTAAAATGTGAGTAAAATGCCAGTGCCTACTACAGTGCTTGGTACATAGTAAGCACTCATTATTTGTTCAATTCTTTTCATAATTGTCTTTAATACTTTGGAAAGAACAAAAAGTTTATCTCTGTCTAAAAGTTTATCTATGGCAAACATGAGAACCCATACAGAGAAGAGTGAAGATAGGAAACCATTTCAAAGGCAGATAACTGTAATAGTTATCCAAGGTGACAAATTCTGGGCCAGAATCTACAGTTGTTTCTGGATACTGTTTCATTTAAATAGAGTAGCAACATAAATGACTAATTCTATGACTGGCCCTCTTTTGATCCCTGTTCTTTCCAATTCCATCCTTGTCTCTTCCTCCAATCCATTTGCTCTACTATAGCCCCTGTGAAAAGAAACCTGATTAGAATTTTTCAACCCCAAACCTTTCAACTGTTTGTTTAGAAGAAAAAAGATTAAATCCTATCATAATTTATGAAGCCCTGTGTGGTTCGGCCTCTGTAAACTCATCTGGAGTCATTCTTTTGTTTTCTATTCTTTAGCCATAACCTTTCACTTCTTCACGTGTATAAGACTAAATGATGGTTGGGTCCTTCACATATGTTCTTTCCTTTGCCTAAAATGCTGGCCTCCCCCCAGCCACGATCATCACTTACCTGACTCTTGTCCATCCTACAATTCTCAGCTTGAGTTCTGAATGCACAGTGAACGCATAATGTAACATGGGTCTCTCCATTTTCCCTTAACTCCACCTCTCAGTAGCCTATTTTTTTTAATAGTCCTTATCCTATTCTGTTTCGTTTTATACATCTATCTGATATGATTAGCATCTATTCCTTCCAGTATAGACTATAACTCAATGAAGGTCTGTTTTGCTCACTAGTATAGTCTTAGCATTACCCAAGGCTTTGGCATATAACTCAGATTCTAGTGTTTATTGAATGAATGAAAGTACAGTTTTTTAGGTTTAGAGAGACATATTAATATGGGATGGAAATCAGGTAGTATGAGGAATTAAAAATAGGCAAGAAAGAGCATCCTTGTCATTACAGCCAGGGCTCGTCATTCAAGTCCCACAGGCATCTTGGGAGTGGTTCATGAGCCTGTAGCAGTCTGAGCTGTCCAGCTCTGCTGGTGTCTGAGCAGCAAAATCTGTGTTCCTTGGTTCCTGCTGTTCCTGATTTGTTCCTGATATTCGTTCTTAGCAGAATTCTCCTTCTTCCCTTGTTAAACGTCCATCAAGAAGAACTTTTTTCATCTTTTAAAAAATTGTTCTTTATGAAAAAGTGATTACCAGCTCAATACAGAAAGATTAATAAAAGCAATGGACCACTAAATCTATTATCCCATTTATCTGGGGAAAAAATAATAACAGTATGATATAACAGCCTTCCAGATAATATGTAAGTGTACACAGAAATGATCTATAAAGTGAGACATTTGTAGATAGCATTTTTATAACCACAATTTATCTAAGCAATAGATAACTTTGTTTGGAACTTTATAAGTGGTCACAATAATCCTTTATATTTGGAGATCTTAAGCCTGTTCCAATGTTTCACTATTACAAATAATATAAAGCTGGAATAATTGGGTGAAAATAAGTAGGAATCTAAAAAGAATGTAATTCATCTCCACAAAACTTAAAATACATTTAAAACAGGTAATGTATTATAAAACTATCTAATAGTTTGTTCATATTATTATTATTTTAAAAGCTAGTAATTGTGAATATTAATTTTTAAAATCTAATAATCAAAATTGGCCAATTTGCTATCTACTGAATTGCTTTCAAATTATATGCCACCAATCCACTGGATGATCTTAGACCTTCTATTAATAAGAAATGTCAAATTATGAACTTGGGTCAAAAGGGCACAAACAGTTATTTTTAAAAGATTTAGGTACAAAAATAGTGTCTCAGATGGTGAGAGTGATTAAATTATGGCAGCACAGTCCTACTACAAATAATGTTAGAGATACATGAGCAGTATGAATCTGTTGTGACAAAGGGATTTTTTCTTCCAACCCTAAGCTGGCAGGGGTGGTGGGTAATATACAAAAATTATATATAGAGTCTGTCTGAGTTCACACATAGTATCTTATGTGCCTTGTTAACCCAGTCTTTTCTAATGTGACCCAAGCTTTTCTCTTGGCTTTTCTCACCTAGTCATCTTGTTGCAAGGTGTCTAGTCTATGTCCAGCATCTCCTCTAAGATGCAGGCAGAAAAAAAGGGGGAAGAAAGAAGAGCTGAAGGGCATATGCCCTGAGGCTAACCCACTGTTAAGAAGCTTTACTAGAAATTCCTATCAGCACCTTTAGTTACTCCCCATTGACAAGAACTATGTCACACTGGTGTCCTTACTGATAGTGGAGGATGGACAATATAGTTTTCTTAGCTGACCACATTGTTACCTCCATGTAAATCAGGACTCTGTTAAGAAGAAGGAGGAATGAATAGAAGGGTAGATAACTAGTTGCCTCTCTTATATACAATTTTGGGAAAGATGGCTTAGGAAGACTTCTGGGAATTTTGGCTCCCAAAATAATGTCTTCCCACCCCACAAATGGGGGGAAATGTAAAAAAGGGAAAAAAGAGAAAAAAGAGGTTCTCAGTAGAAGGTCTTATTGGTTTGGCTATTAAAAGGGTGGAAAGCCCAAATTGATAGGTAACTCATAAATGTCATGATAAAGGAATACCAAGAGAAATAATAGAGATTGTCAACCATACTGTCTGTTCTTCAAACCTATATCCAGACTTCAGACAGTTCTAGGCATATACCCTTAGTAGGGAGGCCAGTGTTTCCAGATTAGGACACTTCCCTAACTGGGATTGATTTGGAACAGGAGGCTTTATGTGCAAGTAACAGATTAGTGTGTATGTAGGCTAGGTATACTATGAAGTAGTGTGTTTGAGACACAAATGTTTCATGGAAATCAAGACACAAAAACTCTTGCAGGAGTCTACAAGCTAACAGAGATAACTGGAAATACTGAATGGGTAATAAAGATAAGATACATGACTATTTCTCTTCTCCCCATACAAAAGAAGAATCTTTAGCTACCTAAAACAGTTCATCCTAAGTTGACCAAATGATGACTTCAGCTAGCTATAAAAAGCAATCTAGCTGGTCCTGTTCTAATATATACATATTAGATCAGGTATACTATACAATGATTATACATTTATACAATTTATGAAGTGATCCCTTGATTATTCTAGTAACCATCTGGCACTATACATAGACATTACAATAATATTGACTATATTCCCTATGCTGTACTCTACATCCCCGAGACTGTTTTGTAACTACTGATTTGTACTTCTTCATTCTTCCACCTTTTTCACCCAGCCCCACAACCCTCCTCTCCTCTATTTTACTCTTTGTAGAATTCACAATCACTGCTATAACAGTTTCTACCAGTGGCTATTTGGCTCCAACCACTTCAGAAATAAGACTGAGAGGTGCAGAGGAAGAACTGGACTGGGCTTCTGCCAAACTAATGAGTCTACCTTTCCCTCCTTCGAGAACAGTGGTTGTACTGGCCAGGGTTCTCGAAGTCATCCTCATTTGAAAGTCTTCTCAAAGAAAACCTTATTGTAGTAAGACAAAGAAGTGCAGGAGAACAAAGATGTTTATTGTATTATTCCAGGTAATAGTTCTCAGTAAAAAAGGTAAGTAGTGTTCCTCTCTGGGGACTCTTTGAGCTAGGACTCACTGACCAGGCATTGCCCAAAGTTCAATGCTAATGACATACAGCTGGAGCTGGAGCTAACTCTGCATGGAAACTTTCTGAAAGAAATGCAAAGAGGTATCTGCTTCCTTCATTGAAGATAATGAAGATAACTTCTAAAAGGGCTGGCTATAATACCAATTTAAATAAGCTTATAGCCAATGAGCTAATAGTCCTCACTCTATCAGGTAATTCTACTCTGAAGGGATGGTCATACTTATTACTTTAGACATCTTAGGTGATTCAAAAACCTATAATAATTGACTTGTCTCAAGAATATACTAAATTGCATATACTTGGCTATATGCCAAGTTATCTAATTGGTCTAGAGCCTATAACTATGGAAATGTTGATTCTCAAATGTTGGAGATATATACTTTATTACAGAACAACTGAAGAATGAGAAATCATGGTACTAAATAAAAAACTGGGCAAAACCCAGAAATGAGATAGCATGTGTGAAGGCTAAGTTTAAATGTGATAATAAATGGAAGGACCCATTATAGTTATAAGAGGAAATGTGTGTAAAAATGGGAGCATATTAGCCTTGTCAACTTTCTATCTGCTGGAACAGGGTTAATTGTAGCTGGCCATAGAACTGAACTTGTCAGAGAGATGACCCTTTCCCCACACTTTGAAACTTCTTGGCCCCCAATGTCCGAAGCATAGTCCCCAACCCTATTTAAATACACTTCTCTGAGTTTGAACGGAAAGGAATAAGCACCTTATAATAACAAGGATGCTCATAGTGGTCCTATACTATAACATTCATGTTAAGTACCAAAAGGTAGACTTTCCTAATTCAACCACCAATTGGATATGAAGACCATATACACACTGATGACTGCCTGAGGAATACCGTGATAGCTGCTATTTGGGACTAACTAGACCAGCACTGATAGCCACTAAATGGCTCCTCAAAATCCCTATAAAGCTTAGGAATAGAATTTACTATATAATTTCTGCAGTTCAGATTGACAGGACGACCTCAGAGATCTGTGATACAGATACTATATACGGCCAGTTATACAACAGTAATGCTGCAGCAATGGTAGCCATAAGATATATGGTGATCTAGAGACCACGTGTCCTAGAGATCACACACTAGCTGGGGAGGGAAGAGGAGAACATGCTATTAAACCAGAAAAATACCTACATCCCACACAACTTCTAAAATACATTCAGTAAGATATGTCCATAAGGAAGTGACTAAACTTAATGGACTTCATGAGATCCTGGTTCTCCACGCCTTTTCGTGAAGTGGAAATTTATAATAAGTTTATTATTTGTGAAAGCAGTATTTCTATTTTTAAGTGATGAATTATGTGAAAATAATAAATAGTGGTATGTTTGTCTGAATCAGGTAAACATGTTGGTCTAGACAAATGTTATCAGCTAAAGGGTGGTAGGTTGTGATTTGCGTTGTAACAAAAATTTCAGTGATTGGAATGCCTCTGTGTTATATGGAAAGCACCCCTGTTATTTGTAACTGAACTGAAGAGTTTCTACATTTTGTGGTACAGTTTGAAAGTCTGTATTCAACACATGAACTTTAGGTTCAGCAACAAGGAGCTAGAATATAGGTGTACTGGTTAGATATCAATGACATGACTCTCTAAACTGATAAAAATATAGACTTAGGGGACTCAGAACCCCTCTTATCTGGTGGGACACCACCCCTGCACTAGTCCCACAAGCCCACAGATTCCGGGCACACCTCAGAAAGAAAATCAAGGCACATGCTATACTGCCTTAAAGGATCCTTTGCTATAACTAGTGGGGTTATAGCCTTTAACTGAGATAAACTAATGCTCACTACCATCAGGATTAAATTCTGACATTTATCATGACCCACAAGCTTATACGGGTCAAGGGCTCCACCATAACCAACCCTTCCCACCTTCAGGTGACTGTCAAGCATCCTTAAAGGACTCCAGAAATAGCTATCAGAGTTTGTTCATTCCTACCCCAAGGCTATCCTACAGGGATAGTTACAAATCCTAATTGTCAAGCACCAATTAAAGTATTCAAGATGAGGTATCTTACCAAATAACTAACAACCTCTGACCTCTGAAAAACCTACCATTTATCTTCCAATGGACATGTGTAGTATTAGTGTATTTATATTTTCAATCTCCTTCAAAAAATAAAGATAAATATAATCTACTCATTTTTGTCCAAAAAATAAAAAAATAAAATGTGTTTGACTTGTCAGGAACAGGTTTGAGAAGAGATATTTTCTCTTTGAGAATCTTGCCTACCTCAAGGGATCAACCTGACACAGGAGTCAAACAGGAAAAAATGATGATGCAGTATACTTTTGTGGAGCAGAGGAGGTGGTTAAAATACTATCCAACAAATGCTTAGAACTTGACAGTAAATAAAGTTTGGGGCATTCCATATGCTATCTCAGACAGAAACCTTCCTAGGGATAAGAGTGAAAGTCATCTAGGATTCTTAGTTTGATGTTTCCAGACTGATTAAAGCTATGGAAAAATTAAACTTCGTAGAAAGAAGTGCCACGAACTGTGAAATAGATTCCGTATGAGGCACATCTCTGTCTCTGCATTTTATGAGGCTTTCTGAAGTTGTGGAAAGCATTCCTTGACATCCACCAGTAAATATCAAAGCACTTTGGAGTGCCTAAAGGTCATAAATATGCAACACTGGTACTCTTTTCACAAGGAGAGGTTTTGTATCAAAACCCTCTTGAATGTCCATGTCTGTGTAAAGTTGTAAGCTAAAAACAGAAATTTTTTTCAAGAATATAATAAACATCCATGGATTTTTAAAAATGTTTTAGAAAAAAATAGTATTTTAAAAACATACTGTGCATTAGCAATTTATTTTCCAGATTTCTCTTTTCTGGTAATGATGGCTCAGGTTGTTTGCATCAGTCCTATGGCTGAAAACAACTAAAAAACTGGATAAAATATTTTAAAATAATCTTTTTAAAAGCATCAAAGAGATTATAAAATAGTAAGTAATTATCAGGCCAAAAGTAAACAGGCTTGAAGCCACTTTCCCTCTGGTAGCACCAGCTATTCCCAGAAAAATTAGAACCTCCATTTTGTTAGACTTTTGACAAAATGGAATAGAAAATAAAACCCTGGGTCAACATGGCTGGGGAATCTGAGAGAAGACCTTCCCCTATAACAATCTGAGTTCCAGAGTCTCAGACTGAAAGTAAACAAGAATTGGAACAATCTGAAGAGTATTTAAAAATAGTGAGGATCCCTTGAGTTCACCAGGAACCACTAACTTTGAACACTGGTCCAGACTGGTAGTGCCCCTAGGTACCTAGCAGAAGCAAATGAAAATACTTTTTGGAGTAAAGTATTTTCATTATAGGCCTCATAATTATTCCTACAAAATAACATTTCAAGTGCAATGACTAGAACAGAGTTAAACTTACCCAGCATATAAGGAAATTAGAATCAGTAAATAAAACAGACAACGGGAAGAGGTCATCAGAAACTCTAGCTGTAGTGGCCCAGCATCTGTGTTTGAATAGGCCATCTGGGTCATTCTGATACATGCTAATGTCTGAGAATCACACAAATATGCATCCCACAGAAAAATGTGTAAGGGTATTAGGCCTGGAGAAGGGCCCAAGAATTTGCATTTCTAACAAGTTTCCAGATGATGTCCATGCCAAAACATACTTTGAGGAACAATGATATAAAAAAAGGAATTACTATACAGGTCAGGATAGTGGTCACCTGTGGGGAGGAGAAAGACTACAATTTGAAAGTAACATCAAGGTATTTCCTAGAATGCTGGCAATTTTCTATTAATCTTGGTGGTGATTACACAAATGTAATCATTAAATCACATATTTATATTTTAAGGAATAATGAAATCACTGGTTGTCCTTTTACCATTCAAGCATATACATTAAATTTCACTGCATTAATCCTGTCCACCATCACCCCACCACCTTTACTTATAATCAACTCCCAAAGTAAAAAGTGCAAAAAGTAGTGAAATTCCAAGACATAACTTCCTCTCTTCACTTTAGTTCCTAGTGTAATTAGGTCACAAAATTAAATAAGCTTTAAAATTAAGACAAGAAAAATTTAGTCTAAGTCAGAGATCTGGTCTGATCTAGAGTCTTAGTTCTTCATCTCCAATGTAAAAATATCTGAAAAATTAAAAAACAAATATCTTAAACTTTTAACAAGAAAAAGTAGCCAATGTGAAAAGTTACTGCTTTAATTTTTTCCCCCAAGTTAAAAGAAAAGGAGGGAAATTCTACCTTTCATCAGTCTGAACTTCTTACTCCAAAGATGCTTGCCTCTCTCCAAATACAGTAAAATGAAATATCTAATGCTAGTTGTAGTGACAAGATCCTGCTCTTTTTATTAAACTTCAGCTATCAGGGAAAGCAATATTCATCAAATGGCTTTAAATCTGTAACTACTTTAAAATATAGAAAGTTTCCTTATAGAAAGGCAGACAATGAAGAAAAAGGTTGAAGGGCATGATATTAAACTGATCAGCACAGCCTGTACTTTTAAATTCCTACTCATAAATCCTCAAAAAGCATTAATGAAATCTGGGATGTGGACACCTGTTTCCTGTGTTTGTGTAAAAATACTTTTTCTAGGGATCGAATTCTTCTGTAAACTTCAAAAACAGTAATATTTGCCCTTTTTTTTGTTTTCAGTACCAACATATTGTACTCTACAAACCCTCACTTCTACTTCATGAGAAACAATTATAACAGTAACACAGTTTCTGATGTTGGCAGCTGCCTCCGCCTTGTGATGTTCCAAACAGGTATCTGACTAGCAAATGGTTCCCACAGCCAGGTCTGGGCATAGTGCCTCATCTTTGGAAAGCTATTGACTGAGACTATGGCAATAACATGTGCAGCTGGGTTTTGTTATGCCCATAAGCATCATGACAGTAGTCACAAACACACCCAACCTTTCCATTTGTATGGTAAGAACTGGCCAGACCTGTTCTGCTCAGTTCCTACTAAACCTTTTGCCATTGCATTGAGCTAAATTCACATGCCCCTCACAGCTTCTTCTTTCTTACATCATCACAACAGGACTGTGTGTATGATGCCTAATCATATCAACTGCAGGCAATGTAAAAGACAGTACTGACGGCTTAGCAAGAATCATTCCTGGATTCTGAAGGTTAGATCCAGATAGTTGGCTTGTGAAAGGCAATATTTGTAACCATATGAGTTAATCTCCTAGAATTTCAGGGTAATGTAGTTGGGGATACACGAGGCTTGGAAAGCTCCTCATCCTGGGCAGACAGAACCATAATATCACTGGCCTAAACACTTCTCCTGAGATGAGTTAAAGAGACTTGAGAAGCCACATTCACTGAACACCATCAACCTCATATTCTCTGTGTCCTTGACTCACAGTGTATCCTTCACCAAGCCTCAAAACCAGTCTGCTGCAGGATCACTTCAATTTAGAAAGTAATAATTATTTTTTAAAAAGGGCATAACCTAGTAAAGCAGTGTTCTCTTTTCTTCCCATTGTTGACAATATCTTAAAAACTGAATTGGTCCTTCAAACACATATTCTTATTCAATTCTCTTAACTAGAAAATTCCAGATTATGAGGATGCAGGTGAACTTAATATATAAATTGATTGTTTCACTTGTCTGAGGATGAGTAAAACAAATATGGCATCCTTTCATTAAGGGCCATAAACTATACTAAATTAAGAATGCTCCAAGCATTTTGGACCATAGTCAAAGTTAGCTTTAAGAAACCATCCTACAGAACTTGGCATTATTATAACTTTCAACACAATCTAAGTATTCTCTCCTTATTCTTGGATTACTACTATCAGGTTTTGCCTTTGTGAGAATATCATGTTCACATGCAATGATACTGGTGCCACTTAAGAGCTGCATATAAAGTCATCTAGGTCACCCAGTAGGTATAAAGAGGATTGCTTTCAGGTTAGATTAAAAGACCTCATCCCATCTATAGTTATAAACAATACTTTCTCATAATAATACCTGACTAGAAAAAAACAATCACTGGCCCTCAAAGCATCCCACTCTTGCAAGAAAGTCAGCGTCCCTGCCAACAGAATCCACAATGATATACCTGTTGACTGTCCTGCTCTCCCATGTATCCTCTGGATCATAAGAACTGGTTTGGAAAATTGTGAGATTTTTTTATTCATTTGTGAATCTCACTGTGCTTCATGAGTTGATGATGTCCATGTTGTCACCTTTGAAACAAAGTTCTTTATACATATCATTCTTTGGTTTTATTCTCAATCACTTTATCATAAAGGGAACTGATACAATTTTTCAGCCTCAATTTCTTCTGTATGGCAAATGGTTTCTGAGTAATCTTCAATTTTGAAATTGTAAGTATTCAAGTATGTTATATACAGAAATAGAAATCTTTCTGCAAGTTGTTGCTATTGTTGTTTTAGCATTTCCACCATTACTGAGCTATACATAAAATTTCCATCAGATATTTGACCACACTTGTCTGTGTAATTCATACTCTCTGTTGACTTGTAGTGAGTATAAGGCATCACTGCACCATTTTCTAAATTCTTTTCCTTAGCATGTCCTCTTTTAGCTTTCTTTACATCTTCATTTGGTATATGACCTAAAATCAAAATGTTATTTTAAAAGCTTTTTCACATATACACCACTCCCACTCTCATACACTTTCCTGCAGGTTGAAATCTTTACCTCTACTCTGTCTTTGACCATTGTCATAATGCTTAAAAGAATTCTGAAAACAGACTGCATGAGCTCAAATCACAATGCCACCATTTGTTATCCATGTTACCTTGAACACATTACAAAACCTCTTTATTCCTCATTTTCCTGATCTGGCATATGTGAATAATAATACCTAATGTCATAGGGTTATTATAAAGTTTATATGTTCAAGGATTCAATGTGTTAATGATTGTAAAACTCTTAGGACAATGCTTGACACATGATAAACACTATATATCTTAGCTATTATTATCTATAGCCATATAAACTCCACAGCTGTTGGGATTATGTATGTTCCTAGTCTTATAATTTTTGTGTTATTACTATACTAATCAAATTATCCTGACCATTTAATAGGAAGATGTTATATATATAGCCTACAAGCTCAATAAGAGGCCGTAGTATTTCTCTTGGATATTTAAGGATACTCAAAGGCATAAATGAGCAAATGATAGAGCCTTCATCATTACACAAAATACAGAGCGTTGCACTGAGGTTACCTACCTCACAGTCATTAGTGCTGGCCCTAGGGGTCACAGACACCCCTGGCTCCTGTGATTTCTGAAACAAAAACCACAAGACCAGATGTACTACTCATGGCAACGTAAATCAAACATGTCCCCAAAGGGTTGACAGCAAGATTATATACATTCACGTGCACATACACATACACATTTACCCAGAGGTCATCAATGTTCTTGTTGTCGACTGCATTTGCTGTGCATAGCCTTCATCCGCCTCCACAAACATTTTTAAAGATTCACTCTAAGTTTCTCACCTGTTGGAAAAAAAAGTCCAAATCTGGTGCTAGCCGAATGTTGAGTACTGCTGTAGAAAAGAATAGGCATGAATGTAACTCCTCAACTAGAGTTCATTTAAGCAATCAGATACATCTGCTGCTGGCAGAAAAAGAAGGGCAGAAACTACTCATTTTGCTTTTTGTCTATTTTAGGAGGCTTTTTCATAAGAACCCCTCCACTTTAGTAAGAAACAAATGTTTCCTACCTTTTTATTATCTCAAGAGGCTTTTACTATCTCCATAACCATTTTTGTTCAGATTCAACACGCTGAAATATTTCAATAATTTGGCTTCTGCCTAGGATGTAGAAGTGTAGAGAGAACATTGCTCTCACCATAACCAGAAAAATTGCAGAATAACTTATCTCGAACCTATCAGAAAGCTGAGGTTTGGGTGACTAACTGGACTTCTCTGGCTTTAGTACAACTAAAAGCCTTTTGTCCTGAGAAACTCCTCAGTCCCAGACAAACTGGGATAGTTGGTTATACTAGCAAGGGTTGCAGACCAATTAAGCAGCCTGAAATCCAGAGAAAGACTGGTCCCACTAAGGAGAGATAGGATGTGAACACTTTAAAAAGAGACATCAAGCACCATACAAGGTAAGAATTCAGCTAAAATTGTTAATGAGTTGCTAAAGGCCATGTGTGGGCTAGCATGAGAATATAGGACCCATGGGAGCCTCAGACAAAATAGTATGCTCCCATTTTCAGTCTCTTCTCTTTGTTCTCTGCTGAGTGCAGATGAGAAAGATTCAAGACAAGGCAGGAGATCCGAGAGGCCTTCCCTTGGTGGTGACTGGCCTGTTGAAGGGGAGTAAGTTTTCACTATAGAAAAGACAAAAGTCCTGCCCAGATCTTTTCTTACACTTGAATAATAGCCTCAAGCTGTTGCCTTGAGGGCCCAGGTAATGACCTTTGATATTGGATAAGGGTAGGAGTAGGAAAAGACAAGTAAACAAATTTTATTCCTGGGGAAGGAGGGACATGAAAAGTCTTGGGCTCAGGATCTCAAACCAATACAATTACAGGATGCTCTTATAGGAGACTCTCATCCTCTCAAGATCCATCAAAGATAAAGGCAGAATTTTATGTGTCACAAGAAGACTGAGGAACTGAGAAGTTTAAACATTTGAAGCTTGCCTAAGAGAGGCTGGACTGAGATGGCTGAGAGTCTGCTGGGTCCCACTACCAAGCTAGCAAGCACAAGGTAACAACAAGCAGGGGAAAGGCAAGCATGGAGAGTGGCTTCTTTGTGGTGCAGGTTTTACAGGGAGGCCTAGAAGCTGATAGTGGAATGGAAACATTGAGAAAATTCCTCCAGCCCTCCAGCCCACATCTTGAGCATAAGGTAACACTAGACGAAATTTAAATGAGTGGTGTACTGAAGGTGGAACAATAAAACCTAAACCCAGCTTAACTACTGATTAGACTGATTTAACACCCCACATTACTGACCTAGCAGAAGAAGAAACATACTTATTTTGAGGCATACATTCTCTTTATCTTAATCTCTACTATTCTACATAAGATACCTGGCATTTGCTAAAAAATTATGAGACATATAAAAAAAGAAAAAAACCCATTGTCAAGAGAGAAAGTAATCGACAGAATCCAACTCAGAGATAACCCAAATATAGAAACTATGTGAATTTAAAATAAGTTTGATTAATATATTAATCTTATATACTAAAGGTTCTAGTAGAAAAAGTGGCTAACATAAATGAATGAATGGAAAATTTTTGCAGAGATAAAAACTATATAAGTCAAATGGAAATACTAGAAATAAAAAACATGGCAACAGAGATGGAGAATCAGTACACTTAATACAGCTAAGGAAAGTGTCAGTGAACTTGCAGATATGTTAACAGAAATTATCCAAACTAAAATACAATGAGAAAAAAGTGTGAGAAAACACAAAAGAGTATTTAAGAGTTGTGAGATAGTATCAAATAGTCTAACAGAAGTGTGTTTGGAATCCCAGGAGAAGAGAGAGCTAGCAGAAGAAATCTTTGAAGAAGGAATGGCTGAATCTTCCAATTTCTTCATTTTAAGGTGGGGTGACTGACAAAAAGAAGTCAAGCCAAGACAGCTATAATCCCATAATTTGTAACAATAACTTGAGTGAATGTTGGTGAGGTGACCATCCTCCTTTCCTTATTTCTTCCTTCCCTTCTCTGCAGTTTCTCTGCAGTTCATTTCTGCAAAACTAGGCAGTCAAATCAGAAGAAACAGTTTTGCCAGCACTGAATTGGTTCTAGTTGCAACAGCTCACACAGTTTGGAGGCTCTCCTGTACAAGTTCGACTGTTATTCTGCAGTTCTAGACTACTTGTGGTTAGGTTGCAGTTCTTAAAATACTAAGGCCCTTGGTTTGAGGTTAGCTAGGTTAGTAATGTGGGCAATACAGATGATACGGTAAGGGTAAATAAGGGTACCATCTGGGAGATGGAGGACAGTGTGAAGGGGCAGAAGCAGTTTTTCTGAAAATTTCAAGTAGTTTCCAATACTCCAAAATCTTTAGAACAGTTTTTCCCAAAGAAACATAATGTGAGACACATGTACAACTTAAATTTTTCTGGTAGTCACATTAAAAAGTAAAAATGAATAGGTAAAATTAATTTTAATATACCAGAGAGTAGGCGGGGAGGGGGAGGTAGATAGGGTAAAAGGGGCCAAATATGTAGTGACAGAAAGAAATCAAACTATGGAAGGCAAACACACAATGTAAATATATACGTGTCTTATTGTTAAAATGTACAGCTGAAACATTAGATTTTGTTAACCACTGTCACCATAAAAAATAAATTAAAAATTTTTATACATTTTATTTAACTCAATATATCCAAAATGCCATTTCAACATGTAATCAACACAAAAATAAAATACTATACATTAAAAAGTGAGACTTTAAAATATAGTGTGCATTTTACATTTATAGTACAGCTTATTTCTGACTAGTCACATTACAAGTGCACAATAGCCATATGCAGTATGTGGCTAAGGGTTAGATGGCACAGCTTTAGAACCTCTTACATTCCTTCTTTAGGTCTCTTACTTCCTCCACATCATGTCAAACAATGCAGCTTCTCTTCTCTGCTTGTCCCTGCCCCATACCCACCTGCACCAGCCTTTCCAGGGAACCTGTGAAACAGTCCCAGAGCATCCATTAATATATGACCTGAGTCCTCACCTGCCTCTATCCTTAGGCAAGGAGCCAAACATTGCTGCCCTCAGGAGTGTAGCACTTCCACATTCTGCACATTCTTCAAAGGCCCTGAAATATAGTGGGGGGAGGGTGAGTATTGGATCACAAACATCTCATGATTTCAGCGACTCTCAGTTTAGTCAATGGAATTATCCCTCTTCTGTTTCTTGATGTCTTAGTAGCTACTGAGAGGTCTAGAGTAGAATCCCTTTTAACTATGTTTTTATGTAACTGAATGTCATCAAGAAGGCCTTTGGGATAAGATGAGAGTTGAGGCCAGTACCAAGTGCAAAATTTGCTAGGCCAAGTAAAAAATGAAAATATCAGGCCCTTTGTTCAAAAATTAACTTCCAGATTGCACCTAAAGAGCATTAAAGCAAGCTTAGGACCCTCTGAGCCATGTCCTCCTGAGCATGAAGCCTTGTGTGACTGCCCAGATGGACATCCATGAAGCTGGTGCTGGTTGTGAGCTACCATAGGGATAACAAGAGAGACTCCATTTTAAAACCAGAATCCATCCTGTCTATAAAATCAGAAATAAAAAGGGAAAACCCAAGTTGCCCATTAACTACCCACTGCCCACATCCTAAATGCATATAAGGGAGAACACAGTGCAATCAGCAGAACTTGTAAAAATATTCAACATGTGTTTCTCATGAAGATAATAATTGTGAGAAAAATCAGAGACTGTGAAATTCCTGCGTAAGTTTTTACAGAAACTGAAAGAAAACTGTCCTGAGACAAGATTGAACAGATATCTGTTGACCATGAGATGGAGTCATTGTTTGCTGACCACGCAGTAATATGGTAGGACAGCCTACTAGCTTTCCCTCCCTTAGTCCACTCTAATGGAAGAGCCTACATAAACCCTTCACACAATCCTATGGGGAACCAACCAATTCCTTTCTTCTTGCTGGTTCCCTGGTGCACTAGCTTTCAATAAAGTTTTGCTTGCTGAACTTCATATCCTGTACAGTGCTCATTTCTATGACATGGAGACTCAAGAACCTGGCATTAGTTGGCTCCAGCTACAGTTGAGGCTTATATCTCTGGAGGAAGCAAAGAAGTGGTGAGATTTCCAGGACTACCCTTGAGGAATTGGACCTTAAAATGGACTCCAAAGTCATATCTACTAGAATTCACCGTGAAAAACGATTTTGAGCCAGTGAGAACACTTTGAAAAGAGGTAGTGAGGGATGCAATACGTAGGCAAGACACTTGATTAATCAGTGTTACTCACATCCAGGGTATTCATCAGGTCAATCTATTGTGGACTTTAGCTGGGCAATAACAGACTGACACCTGCAAAAGTGACTTTCAGGCCTGAGCAGGAATCCTTTCGATTCTACTTTGTAATCAACTTTCCAAGCCAGAAACAGGCGCGAACTACGAGTGACCTCCAGAAGCTACTATTGTGGGAGTTTGAGCCCTGCCACGGTTTCCAGTCACCGACTCTGCTTGGCCAGACTGAGTCAAGGCCAAGAGCGAGGCCAGTAGCGGTTGTCCGCACTTCTGCTTCTTTCCCACTAGGGGGGGCACACACCTTGATCTGAAGGAGATTAGGGAGGGTGCCGGGGACGGGGATGGTCGGTCGCCCACCTGGACCCAGGAACCACCAGGTCTGCGCACACCCCACTAGAACCATATCCATGGTTCTTGAAGCCCGAAGCAGCAAAAAGCAAGCGAAGATTCGCTATTGCCCCGGCTCTAGCATAGCCACGGCCACACTGTCTCAGGTTACCTCCGTGCCCCCGACCTCAGAGACTCCTCTTCCCCCACTGCTCTCTGGGGGCGACAACTGTCCGGGGCTTTCACTTGCGGCCGCTCAACCGAAACTAGGGCCCGGAAGCGCGTGGCGGCGGGAACGACAGTTTCCCGGACGACAGGACCCGCCCCAGCCGCGCGCCGGGCCGCGCCCCTCGGAGGAGCAGCGGGCCGGCAGCTGATTGCGGATCGCGATGCGCTTTGGGTCCTCTTTGGGGTCCCTGTACTTCCCCAGTTCTCTGCATTGCAGCAGCGTTTATTAACAGATTGGCAAGGGTGCTTGGCACACAGCGTGGCTTGTTTCACTTATTGGATAAAAGAGTAAAAGATTCGCACGCCAGAGGAGGGTGCAAGAGGCTAACAGTCTGGCTCCAGCGGGTCAACCAATGAGGAACCGCTAAGGACTCAAGGAGGCGCCCTCTCATCCAAGGAGCAAGCGCTAGGCTTTCAGAGACGAGGACCAAGGACACTCTTAGTTCTCTCTCTTCCTCTTTCACAATTTGCTCATCTCCCTGGCTTGAATCAAAATATCATTTTCATATCACAGATTTATTATGCAATAAAAATTTTAAAAGAATCACTTAAAAATAATATTGACAAAATTAGTATAAGTCCTGCTAAAGCAGGAATTATCTATATTAATGTAGTTCTAAGTTTAAAGAATTGAAAATATCCTGTGTTAACATATTAGCAGCTTACCTCTTGTTCATTTTTGCAGTAACTGGAATGTTACATTGAAACCCATTTCAAACAAATATGTAGTTGGAGATGCTATTGTAATAAGTATCTTCTTCCTAAATAAGTGTATGTAAAAGTTTAAATTAAATCTAAAACCTTTCCTAACTGCAAGGTTAAATCATGCAATGGTAGAACAGGTGTCTACTCACCTGTTCCAACAAATATTGGCCGATGTTTTACATAATCACAAGTAGATTAATTGCACAGATCTTAAATCAATGTGAAGATTTGATATTCTTTGTGAAAGGTTCCAACCCATCATGTTAATTTCATGATAAAATAGTATTATCAGCTGTAGATGCCATGTTATGTATTAGATCCAAACCTTATTTTGTAACTGTTTAACTGTTGAATTTTGAAAGTTCTTTATATATTCTAAATACTAGTTCTTTGTCAGATATGTATTTTGAAAATATTTTCTTCCATTATGTAACTTGCCTTTTCAGCATCCTTCACAGAGCAAATTATCAATTTTGATGTCCAGTTTATCAATTTTTCTTTTAATAGTGGTGCTTTCGGTGACAAGTCTAAGAATTTCTAGCCCTAGATCTTGAAGATTTTCTCCCATTTTTAAAAAAGCTTTATAGTTTCACATTTAACATTTAAGTTTTGGCCCAGTTTGAGTTAATTTTTGTATAAGATGTGAGACTTAGGTCAGGATTTATCTGTCTATCTATCGATCGATCAACCGATCGATCTATCATCTATCTATCTACTTATTTGTTGCCAATGGATGTCCAGTTGCTTTAGTATCAATTAGACCTCTACCATCTTTTTTAAAACAAACTTTGTTTAAAAAAATTGTAAATTTAGCAAAACAAAATTAGTCGAAGATGTAGAAATTAAATCTTATTAAGAAAATAATAAGTTAGCTATTAAAAAATTAATACTCTTTTGTATTAAGTATGACAGCAGGAGAAGAGGTATTTTTGAACTGATAGGCCTCATAATGTATTCTGCATAAATAATTCAAAAGGAGGAGAATGGTCTATGTAGCATTATTTATACTAGTGAACATATATATTTTTATCCATTTTTATCTTAAAAGTAAAATGTTTTATGTACCTGAATGCTATTTTATGTTTTTATTTTGTTTTCATTGAAATATAATAGACAACTAGTTGCCTGCATTTAATTGTATAATTCGATGAGGGTTTTGTCAATTATAGTTGGTATATAACACACCAGCCTCAGCTGTACAGCATATTGATCAGAGATCCACACAACTCACAAAGCATTCACTCCACCAAATCTAGCACCCCTCCCTCCAGCGTATTCATTCTAACATTAATCATCTCCTTCATGCTATACTCTATATCCTCATGTCTACTCTGCAACCATCCACTTGTACTTCTCAATCCCTTTGCCCTCCTTCCTCCCAACCCCCATTTCTAGTATCCCTCAAAATAGTCTCTGTATCTGTGAGTTTATTTCCTCTTTTGTTGTTGTTGTTAATGATGATTTTGTTCTTTAGATTCCACATATATGTGAAATCATGCGATATTTGTCTTTCTCTATCCGACTCGTTTCATTCAACTCAATACTGTCTAGGTCTGTCAAGGCAATATCTTTTTCCATCTCCTTCCTTTCAATCTGTGTGTGTCTTTTAATATGAAGTGAGTCTCTTGAAGGCAGCATATGTAGGGATCCTGTTCTCTTATCTATTCAGCTACTCAATCTTTTGGTTGGAGCACTTAATTCTTTTGCATTTGAGGTACTTGCTGATAGGAATGTAGCTGTTACCATTCTTTATTTCTGTTTTTGATATATGTTTTTTCTTCTTAAAGAAGTCCTTCCAATATTTACTGTATACTGGCTTGGTGGTGATCAATTCTTTTAGCTTATTCTCTTTATCTGTCCTTTAATTATAAATGATAGCTTTGCTAAATAAAGTATTCTTGATTGTATATCCTGGGTTTTCATCACATCGAATATTTTGTGCCAAGCCCTTCTGTCCTGCATAGTTTCTTTTGAGAAAACAGCTGCCAGTCTTATGAGTGCTCCCTTGTAGGTAACTATCTACTTATCTCTTAATGCTTTTAATATTATCTTTTTGTATTTAAACTTTGGCATTTTAATTATGATGTGTCTTGGTGTGGGCCTCTTTGGGTTCCTGGTTTTTGGTATTCTCTGAGCATCCTGGGGTTTTATGTCCATTTTCTTCACCAAGTTAGAGAAGTTCTTCATCATTACTTCAAATAGCTGTTCAACATCTTGTTTTCCCTCAGGTACTCCAATGACACAGATATTTTTACCTTTAATAGTGTCCTATAGGCTCCTTAGATTATTATATAGTCTTAGTTTCTTTTTTCTTGCCATTCTGAGTGTCCTTGGCTTTCTCATCCTTTATATAGGTCATTTGATCCTCTTCTTTATTCACTTCATTTATATCTTTGTTTATTCTATTTAATGTACTTCTCATCTCAGATAATGTGTTCTTCATTTCTGACTGGTTTCCTTTAATAATTTCCATTTCCATTTTTCTGTTTTCTTTATAATCTTTTTGTTGAAGTTCTTACTGAATTTATCAACACTTCCCAAAAGTTCATGAAGCAGTATTTTGAACTCAGCATCTGTTAGATTGCTTGACTCCATTATTTCTGGATCTCTGTTTTGTTCCCTCATATGGTTTCTGCTTCTTTGTCTTCCCTTTCTGGCTGCCTTTCTGTGTCTGTTTCTATACTAAGCAAAGCTTCTAAGTCTCCCGATCTTATTAGTGCAACTTTGTGAGATAAGTGTTCAGTTGCACAGTCCTGAGAGGAATTCACCTGCAGGCTGAATTTAGCCCGAGCCTGTGCCCTTCTGGGACCCCCTGTTAAGATTCAGCAAGCAATCCACAGATGCTGTGCTTATAGTTGCCTCAAAAGGCTACACCAGAAACCAGGACCGGCTGTCACCAGTGTGAGTCTTAGAGTTGGCTCAGCAAGGAACACCTGACTCTCTGAGGATACACTTGAGTGGTGCTCTGAGCTGGAAGAGGCAGAGTTTCAGGGACTCCTCTGTTATCCAGTTTGATGATGTCTCTGCTATGGAGGCGCTGGTCCAAGCACTGGGAGGTGGGAGAGCTCAACAGAGGAACAATGGATACCACTGGCAGGGGAGAGAGCCTCACCAAGGCCCTCACTTCAACAACTCAAGTGTCTCCCTGTAAGTCCCTGCGCAGCCTAACCGGCACTGCTTGAGGACGGGGCCCCTTTAAGAGGTGTTTGCTGCTGCCCTGCGGCTGTTGCAGCTTTGGTCTCCCTCAGCTGTTCTGGTATGGGCAACCTCGGGCAACCTGGAGTCCTCGAGTCCTCACCTCGTTCTACCTTCTGCCATTGCAGGGTGATTTCT
Source organism: Macroglossus sobrinus (assembly GCA_004027375.1). NCBI lineage: Eukaryota > Metazoa > Chordata > Mammalia > Chiroptera > Pteropodidae > Macroglossus > Macroglossus sobrinus. The sequence continues at coordinate 24,362 of PVKZ01000764.1, forward strand.
TAGATTTCTTCCTAGTTGTATGCCTTGTTCATCTAGCTCCCAGGTGATTTTCCTTGCTGCTGCTCCTTGTTTCTGTCACAACTTTAATTTGGTTGCCAGAGGGATGAACAGAGACTCTATCATCTATACCATTACCCCTGCTCTCTACTTTATGTAATTTTTAAAAGAAATGTATAGGGAAATATTATTGCAACATGAGTCATGAAAAAATGTTTTTTTAATTGAGATGTAATTGACATATAATACTGTATTAATTTTAGGTAATATATCATCTTTTAATCCCTTAAATTATTAAATAGGTGAACAGCAAAGCTTCATTATCATTGGTTATTATTCAGGATGCTTTCAGAAAATTAATTTACTGCAATTTGTTTTTGGACATCTCCTACCCTGTCATTGATTCTTCTCAAAAAATATAATTACTCAAGACAAAACAAGAGGATATTTAACTTGTTATCTCTTTCCATTGTTGCTCTGATATGCTGTTCTATAGCTTGTAAGATGAAATTGTACCCACTACTATGGGATTTACATTTGTATCTTAGTCTTGATTTTAATGAGGATGTTTCTAATGTAGCTTTATTTAGTACAAATGCTGGTTTGGAGACTGGGATACATATATTTATCAAATTAATGATGTATCTACTGCTTATGGTTTAAAAGTTTTTATCCAGAACCAAATTTTATCCAATGTTTCTCAGTGTCTAAAGAAATTATAATATATTTATATATTGATATTTGATATAACAATTTATATAAACAGATTTTCTGATATTGATCTAATTTTTATTCCTAAAATAAACCATCTTTGATCATATTGTATTAGTTTTTAAATATGATACTTTGCTAATATTTTACTTACAATTTATGACTATATTCATAAGTAAGATTTTTCTCTTTCTATATTTTTTCCATCCGTAGAGTCTTTTCTCATGAAGAGTAGTTCCAAAATGGAAATTCCTTCTTTTGCTGTGCTATATAACAGTACAAATAGCATTGGAATCATCTGCTTTTTTTAAAGTTTAGAAATAGTCCCATGTGAAAATATTTTTTAAAAAATATTTTTTATTTTTTAAATCTAGTTGGTATATGGTATTATATTAGTTTCAGGTGTACAACAATATCATAAGACATTTATATAACTTACAAAGTGATCACCTGGATAAAACTTGTACCTATCTAACACCATACATAGTTATTATAATATTATTGACTATATTCCTTATACTGTACTTTATCTCTCCATGAGTATTTTCTTTATCCATTCATCCACTGATGGATACTCAGGTATCCATGGATCACAAGTTCCCAACTTCCCAACTCCACATTCAGTGACGTCAGATTTGTAGCTTGAAATTGGCCATGGCAGGAGTATGTATACCACAGAAGTCAGCAAAAGCTACAATTTAAGGTTTTGTTTTCTTTTGTTCTCTTGTATCCTGTTCAACTTTTTTTAGCACACTGCTGGCTATCACTAATATGTTTAGCTTAGTTCTGTCATCCTATTTTATTTTGTTTCTACTATTTACTATACAATGTGTTTTGTAATTTTTTAAATGTGTGCTTATTCTAATACTTTGGAAAGTATTTATTTTTTATCTAAATTAGGATAAAACCTTTAATCCTACATTTGTTAAGATAGACTCTATTTACTCCACGCTGAGAGCAGTTACATATTAATATACTTCCTTTTTCTTCCCCTTCACCCTTCTTTTCAATTTTAGTTGCTCTTCTTCTTAGCATTTACGTTTGTATTTCTGAATAAACTTCCATTCTTTTTACTTGATTTATCAGCATCCAATTAGATCTTTTGTCCCCTTGCTAAAAGATGAGTGAATTCAGTAAATATTAGTATTTACTTATTCTCCCAATTCTTTTCTCAAATCTGTTAGATATGTCATTTCCATGTTGTCAGGATTACTACATTTACATTCTGTGTTGTTACCATAATTTCTGCTTTTGGTTTAATCATTGTCCTGCAATATAGTAGATTCAATCTTAATGCCAGTCCTGTGCAATTGATTAAAGTTTAACTTCTAGTATTTTTCTACAAAGAAAAGCTCATAAGATGTTCAAGATGTTCATTTCTTACCTTTATACTTGAAAGACATTTGAATGAGTAAAATATTCCTTGATTACAATTTTTCTTCCTGAGGATTTTATAAGTGTTACTGCACTATTTTCTGACATGGAAATTTGCTCTGGGGCAATCTGACATCAGCCTTATTTTTTCCTTGGTAAATGACTTAATATTTTTGCATAACTCTCAAAGGATTCTTTGTCTTTGAAGTTCAGTAGCTTTATTACAGTATGTCTCTGTATTACTTTTTCCTGAGGCATTTTGTGTCCTTTCAATTTTGCAATCAAATCCTCTTTTAATTTTAAAAGTTTTTTGATAAAATATTTATAATTTTCAAGTTGTCTAAAGAAACTTCCTCCCATTAATATTATTCATATTCTGCTTGTTTTCTTTTTCTTTTTCTCTGTTGCTTTTGTAGATCTTCTGCAGTTCCTTTTGGACTTCATTTTTGACTAAGGTGAGTTTTTCCTACATCAGACATATGAAAGGTTTAATGGAGGTGGAGCCAGGCCTATGTTTTAAGTGAGCAGAAATTTTCTTTTGATTTTGAGTTTTAATTATGAGTTTTTATAGCCTTTTGTTCTCCTTAATAATAGAAAAAGGCAGCTATAGGGCTGTCCTCTCCCCCTACCACATGGGTAGGCTATTACCTGAAATTAGGTCTTGTCTGTATAATTCAACTTTGCCTTCTCCACTTTACACATCAAAACCAGGACCTGGGAACCTGCTATTGTCTGTACACTATATGTCTTCAGTAACAAACAAAAGACTTGTTTTACATTTCACAGTGTGCTCCTTTACTTAGAAAATACTAATGTACTTTATGATCTCTTCCAGAGAGCTATAGCTATGGAATCTTCTTTCTACTTCCTTTATACTCCTGATAGACTTCCAGTGCTCTCTCTAACCCTTCCTGCTTCCTTTAGTTTTATGACTAGAGGTTTCATCAATCTCTTAGTATTTCTGAAGGAAGGCTTTGCATTTCTGTTTCTCATTCTGCTTGTTGCTTGAAGTTGATTTCCAGGAAAAGGAAGAAATGGCAACTTTATGTCCATCTTCAAATCACAGGTCTTGAAACTAAACTCTTATCTTGCTGAAGTTTAGTCACTTGCAATTTCTGACTTCTAGCCATGACAACTTGTTGGGGATTTTTTTTTTTGATGTGTGTAGAGATGGGAATATGTAGAGGAAATGTGGGCAGTGGCAAACTTCCCAGGAAAAAATTTACCTTACTGCATATTTCCTTTTGAATATCTAGTCTGGTAACTCTTCCCTGGCTTTTGACCTAACAATGAGCCCCTCTAGCTAGATAAATGATTCTAGTTCTTAGTCTAAATAAAGGACAATTTTTCTAGGTCTCCTGTTTCCTGTGTGATACATGTTATCTCAGTCTTTGTTGTCTTCCTAGTTCCCATCTCATCTGTGAGCCACCTGAAAATTCCCTGCCATCAGAAAACGATATAAACTGTTCTCCAGGTCCTCTTCCAATAATGGACTTCAGTGTTTCCTACCTCCTAGAAACACTTAAAATGAAACTATATCAATACACTTTTAGATTGTGACATTGGAGGAAAAGTCTTGCAACCTGCTTGTCATGAAGAGATTTCTCCTCCACAGATTTCTTTGGCTGCTTTTTAGGGCCATAGATTTCTCCATGTTATCGAACTAAAAATTCCTTCCTCTTTCTTCTGTGTCAGATCCTCTGTTTCCTGTATGCTCAGACCTTCCTCTATCTTGATTTATTCTTTTATTTTGGTGTAACACCCCCCTCTAGTAGTTTGCTAAGGATGAGTGTGTGAGAGGAAAAAAAAACATTTTAAGACATTATATGTCTGAAAATATCTTTATTTTTCTCTCATTTTAATGAGAAAAATTGGTTTGGAATAGACTTCTAGGTTGGAAATAATTTGATCTCAGAATGTTGAATACATTGTTCCATCTGCTAGCTTCTAGGGTTGTTGAGCAATCCAATGCCTACTTGATTCTTGAACTTCTGTATGTAACCTTCTTTTACCTATATATGAGAAGTTTTAGAATTTTTGTTACTGCTGTTCTGAAATTTCATAATAATATCTTTTCATAGTTCCTTTCATGATCAATGTGCCACATCTCTGCTGGGTTCCTTAAATAAGGAATTCGTGTTTTTCTTTTTGGGAAATTTTTCTTTTTTATAATTTGCTTCTATTGGAAACTTTATTATTCAAATATTGAATTTTTGGATTTAAAAAATTATATTGCTATGGTAATTATAAGCTAGATTTACAACATTTTGGGAGTCAAGTAGGAGAAGAAGTCACTTTAATAAGCAGATTTTTCTATAATCTTCCTATTTGGAGTATGTTGACTCATTCTCACTCAGCCATTTCTGCTTCAAGTTCACCTGCTTCCTCATCTTCTAGAAGTAAACTTCCTGTTATTATAGTTATCTGACTGCTTGAACTAAAAGAAAAAATCTGGGATTCAAACAGACTTTCAGCCAGTTCTTTGGAGGTTTTGCCTCATTCCGAACCCTGTCCTCAGAGATATCAGATGCTTACAATTCCCGTGACTGTTTTTTTATGCCCTATGATTGTGGCCTTTTTCTAACTTAGCAGTATAAAAATCACCCTAAGAGCCCGTTGAGACCCAGATATCTGACCCCATCCCCAGAGATTTCCATTCAATAGGTGTGTGGTGGGGCTAGAGTATCTGCATTTCTAATGGGCTCCCAGGTGAAGCTGATGTAGGATGCTCTTACCTGCAGGCATTTCACCTTCAGTTTCCTGACTACTGAAGATGTATTCTTCTAATACTCATTTAACCAATTCCATTTTCCAAAATCATATTAAATTATCTGGATATCTTTGGTCTCACTTCTCATTCTGTCTGTCTTTACAGACTTATATATTTAAAAAAATCTTTTACCTTGTTTTTATGTGGTATGGGAAGAAAGTGGAAATAAAAGCAAGTTTTTAGACTGCTGCCATTCTAAACAGAAGTATAATTTGATTATATGTAAGCTTGGGGCAAATCCTGATAGTGGTCCCCTCATACTTTTAAACAGCAACTTCTCTATTCTCCACAAAGGCTGGTATAGTATTTTTCTTTTTGCATTTTATCTTTTTATGTACTTCTCCCTCCCAGTAAAAGTTCTCCTTCAACTTAACTCCTTCAACTTTCTGCCTAGCACCTCTTTCTTTTTGTCTAGGCCCAGAGGAATCATTCATTCATTCTCTTGAAATTCTGTACTTTTAAATTATTGATCTCTATGAATGCTGTAAATTTGTGCATTTCTTTCTCCTTTTTATAAAATAAAAAAGGCAACTTTCCCAACCCCCAGCAAATTATCCCTGGAATACAGGTTTACCTCTCACTTATTTTTAGCACATTCTCTCTTGGGTCTGAATTTTGGGGAACCTTGTACTTTAAGTATTTTGGAGTGACAGTAGGTGGCTATGGATAGCAACAAGATCAGTAGCTGACAGATGACCCAGTAAAGCATCAAGAAGTGTTAGATGGGTGGGCTCTCAGAGGGCGTACATGTAGTAGCCAGTTTATCTTCCTCACATAAGTCTAGAGAGAGGCCATGACTCAGTGATGTCAGGACAAGTGACCATCTGATGCTTTAAGCCTTTTCCTCACAATTGCCAGTTGCCTACTAGGTTGTAACAAACACGGAGGGTGGATATCAAGGGATGAGAACTAGAGACTCTTAGGTTCAGCTGTGTCTTCCAAAAAGCAGATTCTCCCTCCCCCTGACAGTTTTGGGGACTGAAGTATCATCTTAGTAAAAGAACCACTTTCCAAACAGTCATCTCTGGAAGTTATCAGGGGAGCTGTGGGTTTTCTATTTCTCCCCTGGCACTCTGCTGTGGGGCATTTTCTATCTGCCAACTACTGCCCAACACAGGCTCTGCTGACACTCCTGGTTCTGCTCCTTTCATTTAATTCTGATGTTCATGACTTTGCAATGCCACTTTTCAGCTGCACATTGTCTTCATGCTGGACACTTTCTTCTGGATACTACTATCTTTCCTCAGGAACTACCATCTCCCACTTGGTACCACTTTATCTCATTGGGTGTTTCTGCTGCTCTTCTGGGTACCACAGCTCTCACTGGGGTTGGTAACTATAATGCAGTAGAGTTATCATGTGCCAGAGCTCCATGGTGTTCCATGGAGGAGAACACTCCTCTCCTTTGTTGTATTTGATCATTAGGCACCATGACCATGATGCTTGTGCCTGTGTTCAACATAATGATTAGTGGAATAGCTCTTTTATTTTCATTACACTCCCATTTCCCAGGACACATGGCAAACAATTATACTTAGAATGGTTTTTTTTCCCATCTGATATCACTGCGTCATCAAATTGTTCTGTCCAAACTTTCCCCCCATTTTTCATACTCTGCTTGTAATGAACAAATTTAGCCAATTCACTATTTATCTAGATATCTACTAATCCAATACACTGAGTCTTTATTTTTAGTTCACCTAGGCAGTGGACTCCCAAGACATCCCTTGGTAAGATAACATCCAGGTGTATAGCAGAAAGTTAAGGGAACTGATTGTTTGATTCATTCATTAATCAATTCTGCCTACTTCTACTGTACCTTGAAGCAAACCTCTTCATCCTATGGGATGGTTACTGAGCCCTCCCTAACTTTGGATTTGGATACAATCTGCCGAAGGTAGCCATGGGCTGAGATCTCTAGTGCCTCAGTTGTGTGATGGTGCAGCTGCAACAACCAGAATTCATTGGCTAAGAAAAGATGCTGAAATTAGATGGAGCTTAAAGAAGTCAGGCGGGGCTGAAGAAGGTTTATTTGTTTGTTTTTTTAATCTTCAAAGGTAAGAGATGATCATGAACTCTTAAATCCTCAACACAGCCAACCCTATGACACTCCTCAGAGTTACCTCCTACTGCCTCCTACCTCATCACTCATTGCAGCTCCATGTCTCAGTCAGAAGTATCAGTCTGGCAGCTTATGCTCTGTGAGGTCCATGGAACTACAGGTCTCACTCCTAAACGAGGTGCTCATCTGAGCTGCCTGGCTGTTACCAATATGTTCTTTGCTTCTTCTTTCTTCTTCCTCTATATAGGTCCTCTTCCTCCTTTTTTTTTTTTTTAAACTTTAAAATCTTATTTCTTAGCTTGTCTCTTGTCCGCATTTCTCTTTTTCCATATCTTTTTTTCCTTATCTTTTTTTTTCCTCTAAGAATTCTCTGTCTTCCTTTCTCTGTCTTTTTAAAATTCATTTAACTACACATTGTAAATATGCTATATGCCAGGGAGTATGTTGTGTGGCAAATATACAAAGGTGAGTAAAATGAGATCCTGTTTTCCTGAAACTTAGTTCATTGTTGGCATTAGAACTATAATCCACAAAATAAAAAGAAAATAATTAGGTGACTACAGTATTTCCGGTGATTGACATAATTTATTTTATTTGTCACAAAAATCAATGAAGTAAGTTTTTTTTTTTTTACATTTGAGAATACCAAGACTCAGACATGATTAGAATTAGATGACAATGGAACAATCTTCTGTATCTTGTTTCTGACCCAACCTGTTCTCTTTTGCTACCCTCATTTTTCTATTAATATTACCTCCTTCTACTTCCCTCTACTCCTTAACACCACACCCCTCCCTCTCAAATTCTTCTGCTCTGTGCTTGTTCTGTCTCTTGTTTTTTTATCTCCCCATTCTCATTTCTTTCTTCTCATTTTACTTTCTCTTCTCTCCCTTTTTTTCTCTCCCTGTCTCCCTTCAGTTATTTATGACTGTGCTTGTCTCTTGCTTTCTTCCTTCTCTTTACCATTCTTACCTGTTTTCCCCTAGTTTCCTTCTGTCTGCTGTTCTCTTCCTTGATAGTTCTTGCCCAATCTTTTTTCTTTTTGTTCCTTCTCTCCTCTGATTTTTTTCCTGTTGTTCTTATCTTTTGACTCTGTTCCTTTGTTTCCGTCCTTCATCTCTTTATGGCTATTTCTCCCCGAGTCTCTACTTCATTCTTTCTAAAAATTTCTCTTTTTTCCCCTCCTTTCTTTGTCTTTCCTCCTTTCCTTCCTCCTTCTTTTTTCCCTCCCTCTTTCCTCCCTTTTGCCTGTTAATATTATACATTTTTTTTCTTCCTCTCCATTCACTTCCTGCTCTTCATTTTTTTCTTACTCTTTACTATGGCCCTGCTTTTTCCCCAGTGGCTCTAGTCCAGGAGAAGAGAGAAACTCTGAGGCTGGTCCTTCTCTCACTCTCTCTGGTCATGAGTTTGTAAAGCTGGGGCTTTTGCCTGCCCTAGAGGCTCCCTCCTACTACTCCCTTTGGGCAGTGTTGAGAGGTCCCAGCTTGCAAGAACATGCATTACATCCCTGTATCTTTACTTTTATTGAACACCAGGGAGATGCCATGGGAGGGGATGGAGCTTTATCTGGAACTGTTAGAAGTCACAGATAATGCTTTCCAAGGGTACTTTTTAGCTGTACTCTAATCCTGGTCCTGAATGGCCAGAATGGAAGATACTGATGCAAGAATCATCTGTGGTCAGGATCTATTAGCACTTTCATGTTCATTATTATTCATCAAGTATAAACCTTTAAAAAGACAAAACAAAACAAAGCAGAAATATCACTCTTGAGCTTCTAGGGGGCTAACTTCACAAATCATTTGAGCTAAAAGGGTCTTTTAAGGAGGCATGCTCTAATTATACTGTGTTTTCTATTTCATGTGGAAAAACTGAGAACAATTATTGCATGGTGTGTTTGAGTCAGGGTAGTTTTTAAAACACAGGTCTCCTAACACCTAACTCTGCCTGTCTCATGGACTCTTTAGCTTTGGTTGGAATTACATGTGAGGTAACATTCTGTGGTTATTAAAAGCATGGGCTGCAGAGTCCCATCAGCCTGGGTAATGTTTTGTGTTGTATGGTTTTGACCAAATACTATATAGGCAATATAGCAAGATTAAATAAGATAATGCATGTAAAGCACTTAGTACAGTATCTATACAGAGTTAATAAATTTTGCTTAGTATTATTAAATTACATTATTAATTTTTTTTGCATGGTGTCTCCTCTCTCTAAAGAATTCTTTTGTCACGGTACATTGTTTTATACCTGTGTTTACAATGATTACTTTGTTGCTTACTACAACTTCTTTTCTATTCCATCTTTCCTTTGCCAGATTCCCTGCCCTTACCCTCAGCCTTCTGCTCCACTTGGTGGTTTCCCAGGCTCTTACAAGGCTTTCACTTTTCTCTTGGGCCCTCTTTTCACATATGACTGGTTGGTAGAGTTGTTTCTCAATCTCATTTCATTTACATCATTGCCCAAAAAAATGTCTTAAAGGTTCTAGTCCATTGATGACACTATTCCTTGTTGCAGATGATCGCTCAATATTAATTTACTTTTTTGTGTTTTCATAAAGTTTGGGTGGAAGGGGTGCTAAGAGTGTGGACTTCAAAGTGCATCTTGACAAGGACAGCTCAGCAGAACCCCAGCCCCTCACTGTGCAGGCCCCAGGGGATGATAGTTGGGTTTAAGCCTTTCACAGTTTTGATTCCAACTGAAGCCCCACTCCCTGCTCAGGGAAGCACGTCCTCCTTTTGCTCACCCTGCTACAAAGCTCTTGATGGCCCTAGAGAGGACACAGGCTGTCTCCCTGGTAGCCCTTTGCCCTCATCCCTTAGTTAATCTGACCTTTTGTGATTCAAGCCAAGTTTTGAATTTTAGCTAGAATTATTATTAGATTTCTCTAGCAGAAGGGCCTCTCAGAACAAGTCAGAAATCCCAACTCTGACTTGTTTTGTTCCCCAGAGTTGTGCCTTTAGATAAATTCCACGTAGGGAAGGCACAATTTAGCCAGAAGAAAGAGGCAGAGTTAGATAAGAAGCTTAAATGACAATTTTTAGACTCCAACTCTTGCTGACACTTAGAATTTTTCCAAGCCATAGAAAACTTTGTTGCTGAGAAAAATGAGTAGTGATAAGGTGCTGAGGAGGGTAACTAAAGTCCCTCCTTAACTAATTAACTTACTTGCTCATGGTATAATTTTTAGCAAACATCTTTCTCTGAGCAATAGGATAGAATGTGTCTAGCTTCTGTCACTTTTATCATCAACTTGGAGACTGTGGATGTCTCCAGTGCTTCAGCAGTGTATCTAGCATGTTTCCAGTAACCAGGAATGCAGGGATGTGGGGTGATGCAGGATAAAGAAAAGTTATAAATGAAACTTGAAATCGAATGAGGGAGAGAGAGAGAGAGAGAGAGAGAGAGAGAGAGAGAGAAGAGAGAAGAGAGAAGAGAGAAGAGAGAAGAGAGAAGAGAGAAGAGAGAAGAGAGAAGAGAGAAGAGAGAAGAGAGAAGAGAGAAGAGAGAAGAGAGAAGAGAGAAGAGAGAAGAGAGAAGAGAGAAGAGAGAAGAGAGAAGAGAGAAGAGAGAAGAGAGAAGAGAGAAGAGAGAAGAGAGAAGAGAGAACGAGAGAGAACAAACTGGACTGTAGTTGTGAAGTCTTGAGTCTATGTTTTTGATGGATATTGAAGATCATCATCCCTGCTTTGGCCCTGCCCCTGTCTTTCCCAGCCCTGTCTGTCTAGTAAAGACCAACAGATGAAGAATTCTTTGCTGACACTGAAGGTCTTTGGCATCTCTCTTTGGCATCATCATATTCTAGTTGCAGCCCAATACAAGATGAAACCTCCCCGAGGGCTCAGGTTTAACCAACTAACCTGCCTAATGCACTTCCCTTTGTTCTTCTGGATTTTCTGCCAGAAACTCTGTGTCATTATCTTTTATACTTTACCTGTCGTCAATACTTTTCACTCTTTTCTCTTCACCAGCTCTGTTTCTCTTCTCCTTTGATCTCTTCTCTTTATTTTCCTCTCTCCTCCGACCTTTGTAACTTACTTATACTACCTCACACTATCTTTCTTTAAAAATTTATTTCTGGACTTCCTTTGTTTTTTTTTTTTCTCTCTTCCCATTTCTTCTCTTTATTCTCCCTTTTATTCCCTCTCTTAGCATCTGACTTCTCTTCTTATCTAACTCCAGGCATCTCTTTGCTAGTTTATTTCTTAATCTCTATTTCTCTCTACCAGTCTGTATGCTTATCTCTTCTTGCTTGCTTTCCTAACCTCTTTCTCTTTTGGTTTTCTTAAAAGACATTGTAATGTGAAATATAAACATATGTACAAAGAAACGCACAAACCATTAATGCAAATTTAGCAAGTTATTATAAATTGGACACCTATACAACTTCCGCAAAACTGAAAAATAGGTTATTAGGACCTATAACCTCTAGTTTGTACCCTCTTGACTATGAATGCTGTGATTTTCACAAGCCTCACTTTTGTGACTATCATTTCTTTGCTTTTCTTTATAGTTTGACTGCCTATGTATGCCTACTAAACAATATAGCTTAGTTTTGCCTAGTTTTGAACATTATGTACATGCAATCATACCATATATATTCTTTTGTGTCTTGCTTCTTTCACTAAACATTATGTTTGTAAGATTCATCCACATCGCTGCTTGTAGCTATAGTTCATTTATTTTTATTGCTACCTAATTCTCATAATTTGGACATACTAAAACATATCCAGTCTACTGAACATTGAATTTATCTAAGTAGCTGTTTCGCTTTTAAAAATAAAAGCTAGATTTGCTGCCCCCTTGTGTCTCACAACAACTATAACAACGTCATGGTAAGTATCTGTTCTTACAGCTTAACAGCAGGAGTCTCCAACTCCCAGGCCCCAGACTGATACAAGTTTATGGCTTGTTAGAAACGGGCCGCACAGCAGGAGGTGAGTGGTGGGCGAGCAAATGAGAGAAGCTCCATCTGTATTTGCAGCTGCTCCCCAGTACTGGCATCATCGCCTCAGCTCCACCTCAGATCATCAGACATTAGATTCTCATAGGAGCACCGATCCCTGCCTGGTACCAAGGAGTTGGGGACTCCTGGCAGGCAAATAAAAGGCTCCAAAAACCAGCTAGAGATTCACCAAAACAGTTTGCTCAGATTACACCTATAGGCTAAGGAGACCACACTTATCAGCTGCAAAAACTCCATGGAGGGAGAAGTTTTTATTATCAGCACCAAACTCATCTCTGACTATTGAGGTTTGAGTCACCAGAACAGAAATGAATTGGCATGAATAGATTTGCAAAGATATAGTTGGGAGATTCTCCAATGCCCAAAAGAATGTTTTTTAAAAAAGACCTCTTTTACAGTATTATTAATTTAGATACGAAGTCCTACTCTGAGAGTAGGCTCTCAGAGAGTAGGGGAAATTCATTTCGATGTGTACTTCATTCTTTTATTCACCTGGTGTTTATTGAGTGTTAGACATTGTTCTAGGCACTAGAATATAAACAAATACAACAAACAACTAAGCAAATAAATGTAGTACGCTGCTCGTTAGTGATAAGTATTAAAAAGAAGACAAATCAATAGTAAAGAAATGGAAGGTAGTTTGCTGGTCAATGGAAAGCCACTAGGAGAAGATGATATGCAGAAATGAGAATAAAGTAACAGAGCAAGGAATATGAAGGTCCAGGGGAAGAATGTAGGTAAAGGGAGCTGCAAGGGTGAAAGTATTGAGATGGGAAAGAACTTGATATGCTTGAAAAACAGTAGAAGGTCAATATAACAGCAGGGGAGGGAGGCTGAGACTAGTAGGAGAAGAGATGGAGAGGTAGGTAGGGCATTGTATATATGGTAAAAATAGTGGACTTGACTCTGAGAGTGATGAAAACCCATTGGAGAGTTTAAGCAGGAAAGTGATATGGTCTAACTTACATTTTGAAGTTATCACTCTGGCTACTGGGTAAAAAATTGATTCTAAGGGGACAAAAGTGGAAGCAGAGTGGTAAATGGAAAACTACTACACAAACCCTGTCAAGAAATGGAAGGAATTTGGACTGGGTGAAATGGTGTTAATTGTGAGAAAGGGTCATATTTAGGGTATATATTGAGAATAGAGCCCTTAGGACATGTTGATGTGGCATCAGGGCTTTAACTTATCAAATGCGGGGCAAGCAACTTAGTCCATAACAAAGGCAACACAAGAGATTCTTGTAATGTTGAAATTGTTTAGTATCTTGACTGTGGTGGTAGATACATGAACCTACACAAGTAATACTATTATAAAATTGCAGAGAACAACACACACACATAAAAACCAATAAAACTATGGAAATTTTAATATGACTGGTGGATTGCATCAATGTCGATATCTTGGTGTGATATTATGTTATAGTTTTACAAAATGTTAACCATCAGGAAAACTGTACAAAGTGTAAGAGAGATCTCTGTATTATTTCTTACAATGGCATGCGAACCTACAATGATCTTAATTAAAAAACTAAAATAAAAAGAAGCCTAGTTCTGTTTAGTTTAGTCACAATATGTATTATAATTTGAGAATGAGCTATAAGAGAAATTAGCAAATAAATAATAGAAGTATAAAATACAAGGAGAGACATCAAATAAAAATATAAAGCAACAAACAATAATTAGAGTTGGCATAAAAATAAAGATAATACTTCCATAAGGAAGGAGGTAGGACTCTGGAACACAAGGTGAGAGTAAGGCATGACTGACCCCAGATTGCCAGCTCCACTGAACTACAAACCTCAGCCAGGGGAGGAAGTCTGTAACCTGGAGAATTTTGATCCTATAGCCAGAATATATAAAGGCCCAACAGATATCATTTTTGGTTGGCTATGGAACAAAGGTTGAAGATAAAAAAGCAAGACTCAACTATGGCTCAACCAACTGTGGATGCTGTTGTGCATAGTGCCAAGTTCTTCCCTAGCATCCTCACATGCCTCCTCCCACTTTGGGTAGCTTCTATGCTGTTTGAGCAGGATTGACCTCTCTCCTCTCCCATTGATCAAGAGATGGGCTGTGATTGGTTCAAGTCAGTGGAATAATTTCAGTCCTTTGCTACAGTGATTGGTCCATGTAAAGGTGATGAACCCTAGTTGTTCTAAACAAAGGGAGGGCCAGGACCATTATTCAAAGTTTGGGGGAAAGTAGCTTACTCTCTTCCACTGGATGCAAACAAAGATGTATATGAAGTCTGGTTCATGCTGGCAGCCATTTTGCAACTACCAGGGCAGTCAGACTTAGTTTAAGCCCCTGACACAAAAGGCAGAACAGAGGATGGAAGGGAAAACAAAACAAAACAAAACAAATTTCTATGTTTTTCTTGAGCCATTTAGTTAAGCCTTCTTGAAATTCAACGTATCTGAGGTTTAGGGTACCTAAAAGTTGACTTTTAAGTAAATTCTTTTAATTGCTTAAACCATACTGTGTTAGAATTTCTATTATTTGAAACATAATATAAAAGCCTCTATACAATGACCCCCAACCTTGCCCTGCTTCCAAAAGAGCAAAAGATTGATTTTAGAAAGAGGCAGAGCTGAATGTCTATTTGGTTGGTAATAGGACATGACTGCAGCTTGCCGAGCAAGACCCTCAAGAGCAGAGGGGCCATGCTTGGGAACCATGAAAGCTGGTGTTCTCATTGTTCGGGGAGGGGTGGGCAGGAAGGCATCCTTAGAAAGCCTGGCTGACATCAGAAAGGGACCGATTGTACTCTTTGGGAAGTAGACAGGGCATATAGAATTTACCCAGAATCTCCCCTTTTCAACATCCAGAGCCCTTACTCTACTCCAGAGGATAAGCCCTAGGAAGGCAGGTATATCAAATCTCCAGCACTTTGGCTGCATCAGCCTATTGTATTTTTGAGTGAGACCAATATTTTCTCTGTGCAGGGTCTTTGCATGCATGGCACATTTCTCCAGGTTAGGTTCATCATGGCCTTTTATTATACTTCAGTTTCAGCCACTCTGAAGAATGATTATTTTTTCCCTCTGTCACTCAGGGTTCCTCGTAACTTTTACGTATACCACTCAGCCTGTAATTTGATCAGACTGTTTTAAATATACTATCTAAGTTTGGTAAACATTTGTCCAGTTAGATTTGAGTGCCACAGTGACAGTTCTTCATATTTCAAACTGAGGTTGGTTTGGAAACCATTATAAAATGGATAGTATAAAACATGTGAGTCCTTGAGGAAGCTCCTTAATAATCCAGTCCTCATGTATTAATTCAGAGAGTATTACAAAGGCTCAACTGCAGGATCCACAGAGAGTTCCCAGTAAGGAAGAACAGAGAGCCATTCTTGGTTCCAAGCACTTTAGAGAATACAAAACAAAGTGAGGTGGTGATAGGTCTACACTGCTTCCCACGCCTGAGTTCTAGGTGTTTCTGCTAGAACAAGGAGAGCTCGAAGGTGAAGTGCAGGCCCTGGAGGTCAGTCACAGCCCCAGGGAAGCCTTCCCGGGTTTGTTTTGAACATGTTGCTGAGGATGGTGCTTTTCGAGGCACCTCTCAGTGGCTCTCTAATGAAGACCCATAGGAGAGGTTTTGCTTAGGACTCCGCATTGCGATTGGTGTTTCACACAACATGTTTTGCTGTATAATCACTGAGAACCTTCTCACTATTCCTATCTCCTTTTCACATTGGTGGCTACAAACAGAGCCAGTTTGTGGCTGTTCCTGTCATGCGTGTATAGTAGTACATGAAATTCATTTGTGCGTGAACTCTTGTCCAGAATCCATCTAACAGTTCCACTCTTTTTTACCCTATTTTGTTTCCACTGATTTAAAATTTTTTTAGTATGATATTTCCAAACATACTTAAAAGTAGAGAATGAATAGCTTTTTGTGTACATAATTTTCAGTTTTTGCCAATATGTTTTAGGCATCGATTTTTAAACATAGGATTTTAAGTTAAAGGAAAATGCATATATTATTTTATTTCATATTTTCAGCTATTTTAAAATAGACAATATTGTTATATTTTATGCATCTTTGAGGGCTACTTTGAACTTTTTTTTCAAGAAAGATGGGGCATATATTAATTTATATTTTCATATTATAATAATATTTAATGAGGCACTAAATAAAATAAATTTATGGTTATGTGTATATCTAACATTTATAGGCATAAGACTCTGTTGTGAAAATTAATATTAATTAGAGATTATCCATAGACTTCCCTCTCCCTCCAGTCCACCAAACTGAACACCATAATGCCTGGCACCAGAACAACCTTTCCCTCCTCTCCCTCATGCTCTCCCCATCCTCCTACTCTAAAAGTGTCATTGCCAGCCTGGTTTCTACACTTTTGTGAGAATGGGTCAAAAAGGATTTCAGAAAGAGAAAAATTACCTAAGGAGAAAGGTAGGGATGAGAGGTGAGGCACTGAGACCACAGAGACTGAGGGTAGGTGATATGGTAGAGAGATGAAGGTAGCAAAGGAGAGGTACCAGAGGACACAGAAGCAGAAAGTAGAGGAGAGAAACAAAGGAATATGAGAAATTTTGCTACAGCTTGTGACTGATCACTTTGTCTCCTTTTGGAAAAGCAGGTGAGTAAAATTCTTCTATAATTACTTGGTTGGTTCTTGTAGTATGCATCTTAGACATGTAGAGATGGAACTATGTGGACTATAACATCAAGGCTTCATAATGTAAACACCTAATGTGTTTACAGATAAAACTAGATTGAAATTTGACTTGGCTGTCAATGCAAAATCAGTTATGTGTGAAATAATATGTAGGTACCAGCTTTTGTGCTAAATGAAGCCCATCCATATATCTACAATGTAGGTATGTCTCTTTCTAGTTACAAAGCAAGGCTAAGTACAGATGTTTATTATATCCTAATGCTTAAATCCGAGTTTTATGGAATGAAACCGGGTGAATGGCAAAATTTCTAAAAAAACATAGCAATAGAAATTAAAGCCTTACTCTAAGCGCAGCAAATGTATTAGCTAAATAGAATAGGCCAAGCTGTCAAAACTTTAAGTATGGCTGTTCTCTAAGGAGAGACTGAGGTCAAATTGCCTATGGTCAAAGCCCAAAAAGCAGCCACTTTTGCCCTGCTTGGGATTCTTTCATAGGAAAGGCACCTTCTGGGTTTGGTCCCTGCTGGCCCCGAGGGCTGGTTGGGAACCTATTCCCTGATGGGAGTGCTTTGTAAGTCTCTATTTAGCCAGATCTCCATCTATGGAAAACCTAGAGCCTGAATTCAGGATTCTTTTTCCCCAGAGGTGACTTGCAGTTCAATTTGCAGTAGCCTGGGGAAATTATAAATCTACCTCCTACTTAAATGTGCAAAATCACTCAAAGAACACAATTACCACAGCACCAGGAATTAAAAATGGTGGTAGACCATTTGCCAATGTCTTGGAAATTTCCTACTGAGGATGTAAAGTATATTCTTGGAGGAAACAGTGGAAGAATCTTTCCAGTGCAGGCAAGATTGTAACTCATTCACCGAACACCATCTTCTTTTAATGCTGTACTCCATATATTAGTGAGTAAGCTGGAGGAGGAACCTGACCTCAAAGTTCTCACCTTTTCTTGAAGAAGACAGATAATCCTGCCATTACCTGGTATCGTGGTTAACAGAGTGGGCACTGTCATCAGACTGTCCAAGTTCAAATCCCTCCTTTGCCGCCTTCTGATCAAGTGACTCAGAACAAGTAGTTGAACCATTTGAAGGCTTATCATTCATGAAAGGCAGAAAAACATAGAGTTAATGTGAGGATAAAATATAAACCTTTAGCAGGGTGCCTTCTTGGCATATTGTAAGCGTTCACTAAATGCTAGTAATCCTTATAAATGTGATTTGGAAAATGTGGGCTGCTATAGATACCACAGGAACTCCCTTCCCCTGTCCTAGCATATGGGAGTAAGCATATCAGGCTGGGTAAAATAGTGTTCTATGGAGATAGAAATAAGGCATTTCAGGTGGAATAAAGAGCAAGGAAACAGAAAAAGGTGGGATTCCAGGCCTGTTCTGGGAAAAGAGAGGCACCAGCTAGGTGGGTTGAAAAAAAAGGTAAGGTGGTGAGAGCTGTGCTTGGTGAGTTACACTGAGATTGGATCACTGGGGAACTTGAGTGCCACGCAGAGTCATTAACCCAGTGTGGTGGCACCAAAGCACAGAGCAGGGCTTGATTTCCATACTGGTGCATCCTTCTTTTGAAGGCTCTGTTGAGTTTACTTGAACAGAAAAAACTTGAAGGACACATTGATTTAGGTAAAAAATAACCTAGAGGTGTCTGGATTAGAGTGTGATTATTCTATAACTTTGGTCATTAAAAAATTTGAAGCGTTTTCTAGATAACCATTAGTCCTTATTTATTCAGAAAATATTTAATAAGTAAAAATTATGGGTATAACAATATGTAACTAACTCCTTGTATGTATTTTGGAGAATCTAGAAAGGTTTTGAGGAAGAAAATCCTGCTTTTATTATTATATAAAATGTTAAAGCTATAGGTGTTTCATATAATTATAGGCCCACAAATTATTAGGACAGGGAGAAAACTTAAAGACATAAGTACAATTTATGATTTTAGAGACATGGAAATGTAGGACTAGGCAGGCCAAGTTTCTAGGTCACAGAAAGCCAGTGACAGAATGCAGAACTTTCTCTTTTTTGTTCTTTCCACGTGGTTCTTGCTAATATTATCACTCCCCACTACAGTTCTGAGAGCTCATATATGTAGATATGCACCATATCATATTTACACCTAAGACAGACCTGTGTATATGCAGGAGTATGTGGCACCACTTAGTCATGTGAGGTGCAGGTTGCACCAGGAGCATAGGTCCCAGGTGTTTAAAATACAATTTAGTCAAACAGTGGCAAAGAATCCAAAGAAAAGCGTAAAGGTACCACCTAAGCACGAAAGGTTGTTGATGCCAAAGCCCTAAGGTGGCTGTCATGTGGGTCAATATCTGGGTCACTATAACCCATGAGCTCACTCTGGGGAAGACTTGGCTGTTTCTGGGCTGGTATGTTTATATGCTTGGGCCTTCTGGACCTATTTCCCATGGCACTCAGATAAGGAGCTTCTGGTTCCTTGGCATTCTATTGGTGGAGTTTGTCAAGGCTCTCTGAGCTGGGGCTTGACTCCTGGAATCTGATAGAGGGGAAATGCAGCTTCTGGACCTGATGCCTCAGATAGCTGGCAGGAAAATTGACTTGATACTTGCCTTGTGGGCCAGCCGCCCAGTCCCAGTCTATTGCTGGTTTCAGCCTCAGGCCTCACTTTCCTGCTTCTCTTCCAGGCTCTCTCTGGCAATGAACATCCTGCCACCCAACCCAAAGGTAGGTGTGACCTATACCCACCTCGGGATAGGCTCTCTCTCCCTAGAACATCTTTCTCTTATTCATACAACATCTTTCTCTTATTCATGCAGGAGTCACACTCTGGGCCTAGAATTGGATGCTGAGGAAAATATTAACTTCTCTGGGACACCAAAGAGAGAGAATCTGGAATCTGAAGATTCTAAGCTCCCAAGTGGCTAATAAGTGAGGAACCCTTTACTCCTTTGCTCCTGAATCAGATCAAGTTAAATAAAATTAACTTAGATCCTTGAAAGATAATGTTGGCTTCTAAGAGAAAGTAAGAGCAGTTTTTAATAAAATGATTGACTTAACTAATGGGACCAGCTGTGAAGTATGCACCTATTTTTTTCCTTGCTCTTTTGTTTTGTTCATATATTGCACATGACTCTCCAATTTTGTTCACCTATATTAAATATTGCAACCAGAAAGTTACCTTTAAACTCCCAAATTAACCTCTAAACAAAAGCCAATCAAAAATTGAGGCCCTAGAAAGATGACTATGGGAGAGTAAATTCTCCCTATTTTTTCCACTGAGTTTCAAAAATTACTTCTTTATAATTAATTCATTGTTGGGAGGCTGGGCATTAGAATATGAGCAATGCACTCATACATTATTCACTCAACAAATATTTATTGAATATCTACTACATGCTGAGCATTCTAGGTGCTAGAGATCCCTATGGTCTTTTATTTTTATCAGCACTATAAAATTTACCTGAACACTGGTTGAGAAAGTAGGGTGAAGAATAATTTGTCTTTGTGCCTCCATAGCCTGTGTAGCATTTAGTAAATAAGAGTTACTAAGTGGATAGGTGTTGAATGAATGAAACTTTATTTAACTTTTATTTTTCACCAAGATTGTTCAATTCCTTTAACAGGAAATTATTTTCGTCCGAGAAGCTAGGCATCTGCATAATGGAACTACTAATTACCCACATATCATGTGTATACTATGTATTTCAAATATAGACATTTGTTGGTAAATATATGTGAGGCTGAAAAAGAACAAGTTCAGACTGTTTTTGTATTTATAAGGTTGTCAATACAGTGATAGGAAGATGCATGGAAAAACTCAGACCACAAAGGGGTAAGTTAGAAGCCCATAGGTACAAGGCACAAAAAGCATGGGTTCATGGTTTTAAATGCAAAAAATTAGGAGAGGAGGATGAGCTATATATATATATATATATGTGTATGTATGTATTTATTTACTTTCTATCATGGAAATTTTCAGCATAAAAAAGTAGAGAATAGTATAATAAATGTCCATATACCTACTACCCAGAGGCGACAATTACAAACTCATGGTTAATTATGTTTCATATGTACCCCCACTCATATTATTTTAAAGGACATCTGATATGTGTTAAAGAAAATGTTTTTGAGTGGCAGATGACTGGTGGTTGTTGAAGCTGGGTGATGGGTAGGTGCAGTTTCATTTTCCCCCCACTTTTATATGTGCTTGAAAGTTTCCATATACAGATTAACAAATAAAGACTGTTGCTTTTACCATTACAGAAAATTATGTCAGTGAATAGATAAATAGTACTGTCTTTTTCCAAAAGTTGTGTTTCAGTTCAATATAAGGTATTCTTAGAAGCTTTCTTGTTTAAAGAATAAAATAAGCAGTGGTGTTCTGGTAATGCAGACTCTAATAAATTATTTAAATAGAAGCTTCTGACAGAGAAACTGCAACACATTTCCTCCTCTCTAAAAGTATTAATATTTATGGATTGCTTACTGTGGGCTGGCACTTCATTAAGTGCTCTGTATCAGAAGGCACAGAGAGTGAAGAGTGAGAGTAGAGAGTGAGAGGTTGGCATACAGCCAAGAAGAGCTTTCTAACAGCCAAAAGGTAGATAAATCCTCTGCCTCTGGAGAGAGTAAGCTCAATGGCCCTGCAGTGTTCATGCTCAGGCAGGGTTACTGTCAAAAGGTGTCCATGATTACCTGGATTTCGATAGTAACTTGAATCCTGTATCACTTGGTCTGTCTGAAAGTCGACAGTGAAAAGTTTCCTTACTCTGAGTGAAGAGTCACATTCATACTAAATTAAAAGCTGATTATCTTATGCCTATTTTAGGTTTCATATGTGATAAATCAGTCACTGGTGCATTTAATCAGGGTTGGACTAGGTAATTTCCCAGAACCCTTCCATTCCTTGACTCTGTTCCATATACTTTTATTTCCAAGTTACATGGTAAAGGTTCAGCCAAAGTAATTGAATGCAAATGTGATCCGGGGTTATTCTGTGCTGCCATGAAACACACATCTCTCTTCCTCACTTGCAAGAGAGAGAATCAGACTTTTTCTTCATTGCTTTTCTTACCATGGTTGGAGGGAGGGCAGTGCGTGGCATGAGGGAATTTTCTTTCTCTTCCACCCTCTAGTTTTCTTCTTTCCTTCACCTTGATGAGTAGAGGGTCTCTGACGTAATAGAATGAAGGGACAGAAACATTGCTAATGAATCATAGTTATACAATTGTAGGTGATCAGTATTAGTAGAAAAAAGGTGTATTTGCTTTTAGATGCTCCACTTTGAAGACTAAATCAAGGCCTTAAAGATAAAGTGGAAGAGCTGAAGAGATAGAAGGTGGAAAGAATATCAGAGAGAAGGAAAAGTTCTGGACACATATCCTAGGTGGATTCTTAGTACTAATGAGTGACTTGATAGAAAAGTAAAGGGAAGTTGTGCCCTGTCCTCTGAACTCCATGAGTATAATATTCAACCACAGTAAGACTTTCTGATAATGTACTATACCCTTATGCCCTTTAGATATTCTGTGAAAAACCAACTTGTTAGAGTTGAATAGCTGCATATCTTTCCAAGTGCACCTTGGGAAACCAACCTCCAGGGTAGGGGGGACACAATTCGATCTTGAAGAAAATACATTTCCAGTGGCTACCTGGCAATAGGAGTCTACATAAGGTTCAATACTTATGCCATAGGTCATAAAATGATCTGAGTTAGTCTGGGTCAACTGGTTGCTTGATGGCATTGGACTTGGAATGAATGAGACTAATTAATTATTATATCCATGTACCTAGTATTGAGCCTGGCACATAGTAGTTGAGAATTCAGTTCTTTAAATGAATAAATTAGAAATTTGCTGCTTCCCCATGTGTAATGTTGCTAGGCCTTGCCCCTCCCTGCCTTAAAATAAGGAGAAGGGGGCTTTTAAAAATTTTTTTGAATCAAATATCCTGAAAATGGAGACAACAGTTTTTGAGGACTGATAATTTTTCTCAATGACCACACCTTTTTGTTTGTTTGTTTGTTTACCTCCTGAGCCATGGTACTATTCCTTTGTCAATAGCTATATCACATTTCCTGGTAAATGGCTCTCTCAAAGACCAGATCATGTAGTCAAAATAAACACACACAAAAAACCAGAGTTTGTGGGGATAAGAGTTCAAGAGCTTGAAGACTGGGACAGTTTAGGTTTTAGTCTGTGGCTGAGACAAGTGGGGCTGAGGCATGGATGTAGCTCTGGTAGTGCCTGGAGCAATGGCACAGAAGAGAAGCTCAATGGTGGTAGTGAGGGGAGGAGAAAAAGGAAAGGAAAGGATTCTTATACATCAAGATTTGGCATGCAGAAGTGGGTGGTAGTGGTGGGCTAGGTACCCGTGATGCTTTCCTTTGCTGGGTTCAAGGTGAGCAGCCCTACTGTTCCTTTCTGCTAAGGTTTTGGAGTTGAGTTTGCTGGATTTAGTTTACTCTTCAGCTATTTTTCTCTCTGATCCTTAGTTTATTGTTTTGCAATAGAATATCAATCTCTACTTACACCATAGAATGTGACATAACTTTGTCAAGGCACTAAGCTTTTTGGAGGATAAGGAAAAATGATCAGGCACTGTGGTAGACAGACTTCAAAGATGACCACCGCCAATTCCTTCCCTCCCTGGAGGCACATTCCACTTCCCCATCAAGAGTTGGAGTTTATTTCCCACCTCATTAAATCTGGCCCTGTGATTACTTTGACCAATAGAATATGATGAGAGTGATGTTCTGGGATTTCTGACCCTTGGTTAAAGAGTACTGGCAGCTTTCATTTCTTTTCTCTTGGGATGCTTCTTCTTGGAAATCAACCACTATGCAGTGAGAAAGCCTAAGCAGCTAAGTTGAGAGTATGTAATAGTGAATAAGGCATTCTGAAAGTCCACAAGAGGCAGGAGCACTGTGGAGAAGGAAGGCAAACCTATATCCATAGTAATTGTCTACTCCAGTGAGAACAAAGGTCTGCTCCTTCTCTGTTAGAAATAGTCCAATGTAATTAAACTGCCACTAAATGGTTTTTGGTTCCCTGTAGAATTGTGTCCTTATCAAGGATTATGCATTGATCTCTGCTATTGGCATTTGGACACTCAGCAGTGGACTTACAGAATACTCTGTTTTCATTGTGATATTCTGTATAGCATTGCTTCTACTGGGAACTCATTTTAAAGCAAATGAAATCTGGCAATGAGCTCATGTTCAAGTAATTCATTCAGCTTACCGTATCCCCTGTCTTCCTGAAGCAGCTGGCCTGATTGAGCAGCAGGATGGCCTTTGGAAGATTCAGTTATAGAACCAGCTAGGTGATGGCACTTTTCAGGGCTAGGCTAATGTTCTATAGGATGTGGCATATGCTCTGAATTAGCAATCAAGATTTGGTGCTATTTTTTCTAGCTTCAAGAATTGAGTTGGAAAAGCTCTCTCAAAATAACCTCTCAAAATACACTAGTGATTTAGATTTTTTGTATTTGATTTTATTCTTTGCTTCTTGTTTCTACCACTTTGGACTCAGCTGGGCTACCGGTCTTGGTTCTCAAGGGAGAAATGTTTTCATCAGGGAACAAAACATTGGAAATTAAAGTGGAAATTGAGACTACTACCTGGGCTCTTTATACCAATAAACCAACAGATTATGGAGGAGCTTACTATTCAGGCTCAGCAAGGATGGAACATCCCGGGAAGGAAAATTCTTAATTGTGGAACTGTCAGGCACATTTAGATCCTTGATCTCTGGGTACTGAGTGCCAGTAGAAACTTCTAGTCATTGATCTAGCCCTAAACATATCCCTCCCTTTTCCCAAATGCCCCTTAGGGATATGATATTGACCATATTTAAGAATTATTTTTTATTAGTGCATCATTTCCAGAGTGACCATGTTTATTTTTGTAATATTTTTATGAGCAACAACAGAATAATAAGCTTTATAAAATAATTCTTCTTGAGCCAAACAACAAATTAGAGAAACGTTTTTCTTTTCTCTCTCTCTCTTTTTTTACCACTCTTATTTCCTATTTGGAGATTTAGTTTTAAACCATTTTATGGATTTAAATTATGATCACAAACTAAGAAATTGGCCTCAGTGAGGTCATTGACTTTAAAGATGTCTAGATTGGCAATTTCAAAATTGTGGATTTTAGGGCATCAGAATTCATTTAATAGAGAGCAAGTTGCAATATTATAGGGTTATTTGTCTTGATAGAAATACTATTTTATTAGATAAAATATTCTGCTATTCTGAAGAATGTATTACATTGACTTCTGCATAGCAAGCTCAGGCTCTAAATTAAACTTAATTTGTGCCAATGGGGATTGCATCAGCTGGTTACACACACACATAATACACATAATACACACAACTCTGGTGATTCTTACCTTCGGTGTTCTTGTTTTTCATCATAATGTTTATTGTAGCAACAAATGCAAAATACTTCTAGAGATTTTGTTCCTGGAGTTAGGTAATAGATTCTGGCTCCATTACAAATTCTATAACCTTTTCTCAGCTTCATACACTTTCTGAGAATGCTCTCAGCACCCATTCTCACTTTGGCCCATGACTACAGCCTGAGACATCTCCCGTCACACCTTAGAGGTTGGTTAAGTCAATTTACTTCTCTGGACATAGACTGCCTTATTTCAGAGGCAACAATACTGACTTGAAGGATAAAAAATTTAATGAGCTTAAAAATCCTTCTCAGTGTTAGCATTCAGTGGCTCTGATTTAATTTGTTCTTCTTACCCTGTACGGTACAAAGTTAGTGAAGTGACACTTCCCCAGAGCTCTATAGCTACAAAGCAACCCCCAAGGAGACAGACCTCAACTCCAGGCACTTCATTAGAAGCTTTCCTCCTCCATCCAATGGACTCCATCCTACCTCCTGCTTTTAAAAATTCAGGTTTCTAAGTATAAGGCTCTTTGAAACCATATACAGCCATGGTCAGAGGGGACCTCAGCATTGCCATCTACTCTAATTCTTCATTGAACAGATGGACTGAGGCCAAGAGAATTGATTTGCTCAAGGTCATAGAGCCAGCAAGTAGCAAAACTGAGATACATAACTCCTGACTTTCAGCTCAGTGCTCTTTCCACTGAACCCGGGTGCCTGTCATCAAATGATTACGGCTTCACAGGAATGGTATACATAGAGATGGCTTTATGTACTCTAGTTTCTTCGGCAAGCTGAATTTCTCTTTTAATTCTAAAATATTTACACTGAGCATCAGGGGTCTGTGGACACTGTTGCTCCAGCAATCCAGCAGTAGAGGTGGCATCCACATTAGGAACAAGGAGACTGGGCACATCAAATATGACTCACTCGTCTTTCTGGAAACTGTGGCCTCAGTGTGCTCTACTGAACCATTTGCTAAATGCTATGAATTTCAATTCTTAGAGTCTGGAATGGTCAAATCCAATGATGAGATGGTAGAAAGGCACATTTATTTAGCAAATATTTCGTTCTAGATTTCATGCTGGGTAGTGTAGTGATTAAGACAGTCATATAGGTTCAAATCCCAGTTTCATTATTAGTTGTTGAATTTTGGTTAAGTTATCAAACCTTTCTATGTTAGCTTACATATATGCAAAATGGAGCTGTGGCTGCTATTACTTACCTAGAGAGGTTATTAAGTTGAAATAAATTAATATGTATTAAGCACTTAGGACAATGCCTGATACCTAGTTAAGTGCTGCATAGTGACTGCTTTTACTATACAAATTTAAAATATATTCATATAAAACACCGACACACGTTTTCCAGAATAAAATGACATACATTAAATACATTAGACTAGCTAGCTACCTATGAGGATATAAAGAAATTACACTCCCTCACCCTCCACCACCACCCCCAATACCCAGGCAAGTAATTCTAGAGCCCCTGCTTTTAATCATTACAGATACTGCTTCTTTATTCAAGGCATCAAACATTCATGCAGAGGCTGGAGGAGCACTTGGAAGATGGTCTCCTGCATCAAATAGAAGATTTAGGCTTTTCTTTTTCACCTCTTAACTTTAGGATCTGCAGGTCATACTGTTTCAAGAAGAGCCTGCTCAGATTATCCTAGCTACACTAAGCTTCTGCAGAGAGCAAGGAGATATATTTTCAACTGTATCATCTCTGATGCATGGAATGCAGGTCCATGAGCTTCATCAATAAGTTTTATACAAATAGGTAGCAAAAGTGTAAATGTAAGAGGCTGAAAAAAAACTTAATGCTCAAAATAGAGGACTAGCTAAATAAATTATGCTAAAAAATATAACAGAATATAGGAAGACTACAAGAAGGAATAATATTAAAAACCTAGAAAAATATTTATGATATATTATTATTCATGATATACCACAGTGTGGCATGATGAATGTGTGTGTATATATAAACATACATGCACATACATATGGACACATACATACATGTACAGAAAATGGCAGGCAAGTGATTTTTTGAGCATGGGTATTAGGAAGAGTCTTACTTTTGATTATTTTATCTATATTTTCCAATTTTTCTACAATAAATCTGTATGACATTTATAAAGGTAAAATAATTTATTAAAAGATAGCAGGAGAAGCACCCATAGTAAAAGCTGTTTTTCCCATGGATCTTGTGCTCCTCTTCTATAATCAAGTTGAAAATTACTTCTCTGTTCCTGCCAGGCTGATGCAATGACTCCCACCTTTGTGCACAGGTGGCTGCTATTATATATGGCTGTCACAGCATGGGTCACATTGCATTCTAGTTATTAGGTACAAACCCAGTTATAATCACTGGCAGAGAGCCTGGCATATGGGTATATATGAATTAATTAAAGAATTAGTAGGGGTTCGACAGCTTGAATTTGGATACAAGTTCTGCCATTTATAAGCTAGGTGAATACCAGGCTTCTGATCTGTACAGTGCCAATAAAATTCATGAGTCAAGAGACCTCCAACAGTTTTTGTAAATGGCAAAGTGCTGGTCACAAGATAGGTAGGGGTGCAGAGAGTGAGTTTATTCTTATTGCTGCATCTATTAATGGGTCTAATCTTTCCAGCCCTTATTTCTCTTTAGCTCTCTAAGGTATCATAGTTACCATAGCAGCCAGATGCTGATGATGCCTCCAGGGGCAACAAGGTGAAGCTAAGCCAGCTTCCAGGTCCTTGCCTCCGCATGCCCTTTCTTTCGCAGGGCCAGATGATCTGAAGCTCAGCCTCCTTTTAGGACCCCCACTCTGTCTCTGGTCACTTAGACCCACAAACCCTGCTTCTGCAGCCTCAGGGCCCTGAAATACTCCTTCGAAGACTTCCTCCTACACAAGCTCCATCTCTGGCACCCTGCCTGGTTGCCGTGGAAACAGGTTCCACTGCGGACAAAGGAGGGAGCTGGGTCCTGCTTCCTCCTGGTCTTGTAGATGAGGCTTTTTAGACCGTGGAGACTGCGCTGTCCTGCCCTGCACCTGCCTTCACTCTCCGTGTTCTCATTCAGGTGGAGCTTGCCCTCCTTTACCACAGACGAGACGATGTGTAAAAGTGTGACCACAGGTGAATGGAAGAAAATCTTCTATGAGAAGATGGAGGAGGCAAAGCCTGCTGATAGCTGGGACCTCATCATAGACCCCAACCTCAAGCACAATGTGCTGGCCCCTGGCTGGAAGCAGTACCTGGAATTGCATGCCTCAGGCAGGTGAGTAGCCCAGTAAGTAGGGGCTCTGCAGGCAGCCACTGCAGAAGAGACAGAGATATGGAGAACCTAGGTGCTAAGGGTCAGTCTCACTGTTGGACCAGCATAGACTGTGAGGTAGAGAAAGAGTCCTTTACTGGGAGTTGGGACACCTGAATTTGATTGCAGTTTTTTCACTGAGCACCTATGTAACTTTCCTTCTCTGAGTTCAAGTTTGCACTTCTAGAAAAAAGGTGGAGTATACTTATTAGTCCTAAACTCTGACATTTTATATATTTTCCAGATTTTAATAATCTCTTAAAATGGTTAAAAGAAGGACGGTTTGAGATCCACTGGAGGGTCAAGGAGTCTGTGCTCTAGTCCTGGGACAGTTCAGTTTCTATTTATTTAGTTCAGCTTGACTTAATATAAAATACTGAACACATGAAGTGTGCTAGAGGCTGAATCTACTCTTAGCTCCATGACCCCTGAACAATTCCATTTCCTTCTTGTACCTCATTTTTCCATTTGTAAAAGGAAGGTTTAGCCTAGATTCTTGCCTTGTGGTTCATGGAGCAGCAGCATTAAAATCACCTGGAACTTGTTAAGGAAGCAGTATCTCATGCCCCATTCTAGACCTACTGAATCATAATCCATTTTAATAAGGCACTAGGTATATACAATATTGTATATATGACATATTACTGTATATTATTATATGGTATATACATATATATGATATATGATATATATTACTGTATAATCATATAATACATATAATAATATACAGTAATATATCATATATACAATAATATCTAGGATGACTTTCCAGCACTCTTGTCCACTGGTCTTCTATTACATAAAGACTTACTTTTGGGACATAAGATAGGAAGGCTGAGTGGTGCCACCTGAGGGTCAGCAGCAAGGCCTTCTTTCCTGCCCAGGTTCAGTCTATTCAACTCAATTCAAGAAACATCTATTGGGTACCTATGAAGTGCTGCGTACTGGCTCTGCCTCTAACTAGCTGTGTATATATGATTACTTTCTTGTTCTCTGGGCCTCAGAGTAAAACAAAGCATTAATTAAGTGATGTCTGAGGTCCTGACATTTTCTAACCCAAGTTTTGTGGCCTCTATTGAGAGAAGGTAAATAGTCCCCAAAGAATGTATGAAAAAGAAAAATGAAAATGTGAAGCCCCTAAATTGGCTGATGGAAGGGGTACAAATGATTGGATCCTTCCTGACATGGCCCAGCAACTTCTTCAAGACTTGGAAGGCTTGCAGAGCTGAGACTGGAGGGCTGGTGGCTCCTCCAGACTGGCTGGTGACCTGTGATCCCCAGCTGGCCCAAGTGAGCAGCTCACTCTGGCCCCCACTTTTAGGTTTGGGATGTATCAAGTCCTGCACTGGCCGAAGTCTGAAAGGTGATAATTGTATTTTCTGCTGATTTGGGCCTAGGCTGTTCAGTCAGTGTTGACAGGTAAACATGTGTGGATGGATCAGGGGTTTCCTATATGATGTGGCCATCCCCGCTATCAGATTCAAAGGCAGTGTGAGCAGGAAGGACTCATCCAGTGCAGCTCATTTTACAGTTGAGCAAATATGCCTGAGAGCATGAGCTGGAGGGAGCTGAGGTTTCTGCAGAGCACAGAGGAGGTGGGCTGGGTAAGGGCACAGTGCTGCTGGATGCTAGGTGTATCCCAAGGAGATGCTCTGAGCCTAGCAGCGCACACACGGGGTTAGGCTGGGCAGCATCCTGAGGAAAGCTAATGAACTCTGGGGATAGTAAACATACTGCCTCCACCTCAAGGTTTTGCTTACAGACCATCACCCATTTTCTGGCGCTGTTACCACTGCCTTCACTCCATCTTTTCCCCCTATTTCTCTCCCAACCTGCAGGTTCCACTGCTCCTGGTGCTGGCACACCTGGCAGTCACCCCACGTGGTCATCCTTTTCCACATGTACCTGGACCGCGCCCAGCGCGCAGGATCAGTACGCATGCGCGTCTTCAAGCAGCTGTGCTATGAGTGTGGCACGGCGCGGCTAGATGAGTCGAGCATGCTGGAGGAGAACATTGAGAGCCTGGTGGACAACCTCATCACCAGCCTGCGCGAGCAGTGCTACGGTGAGCGTGGCGGCCACTACCGCATCCATGTGGCCAGCCGCCAAGACAACAGGCGGCACCGCGGTGAGTTCTGCGAGGCCTGCAAGGAGGGCATCGTGCACTGGAAGCCCAGCGAGAAGCTGCTGGAGGAGGAAGCAACCACGTACACCTTCACGCGGGCACCCAGTCCCACCAAGCCTCAAGCCGAGGCTGGTTCTGGATGCAACTTCTTCTCTATCCCCTGGTGCTTGTTTTGGGCCACGGTTCTGCTGCTGATCATCTACCTGCAGTTCTCCTTCAGTAGCTCAGTCTAAGATTCCCTTGGTGGGTCCCAGGGGACCTTAGGGGCCCAAGGCCAAGTGGCAGGGAGCGGGGGCGGGGGAGCTACCAACTGGTGGGAGGAGGGGAAGAGAAACCTGGGTTAGGAGTGAGGTTAAGTTATAGCACTGGTGCCTCCACTGACTTAGTTGTTCCTTGAACAAATCACCCAGCTTTCCATCTATAAAATCATGGGTTTGGGATAGATCATTGGATTTTTCAAAGTGAAACCCAGGGTCCCAAGTTTCTGCATAGATGCCTCAGAGACTTTTGGATTTAGAAGGTAGAATGAGTGAGTGGGTTTCCCATCCTGGTCAAACTGGCCATCCGCAACTCTTATCTCCTCCTGTTGCTTTAATCAGAACAGCTCCATTTTAGATGGAGTTCCATTTAAGAGTTTTTTTTTTTTTTAAGTTTGAAAATTATAGGTCTAAGTGATCTCAAAAGGACTTTTCACAGCAATGAGTGCATCCTTGTTTTCTTGTTAACCATCCCTTCCCATCCCTACCCCTCATTATCTCCCACATTTGGAGATGCTGCCTTAAATTAGCTCTGTATAATATATGAGCCTCATCCACGCTCTTCTTCCTGTATATACAGCAGAGGTTCCTCTTGAAGAGAGAGAGAGAGATGGGGGCATTAGGCTGACCCTTTGCTGCTGTGTACACAGGGTTCCTTGCTTCAGACTCCCAGACTCCCAGTTTCCAGCTTCCCTCCACTCAGGGTAGATTCTTGGGTCTGCCTGGCTCAGAGATGTTGCTTGGGATGGAGTCCCATAAAGCTAGGCTTCCCACCCACTGTATTTGAACTGGCAGAGAATTTAGGGGAGGTTTAGAAGGTAGAGTGTTAGAAGCAAACCATAAAATGCCTAGCAAACAAATATAATGACTTTCCATTATAATGAAGAGTCTTCAGAGTTCAGGGACAAAGTCTGACTGATTCTCAGCAGTTCTGATGGCCAGAACACAGGATCAGGGTCCTGGCATCCTGAACTCTTTGCTGAAATCCTGCTCGAGAGGCTTTCCCACATTGCCTTGTGTAGATGCTCTCACCAAAGATCAACTGTCTACCTAGAACCACAAGGATGGGGGATAATTAGCAAGAGATGGAGTATTAGAGATATGAAATAAAGTGCTTTGCCCATAAACAAGTGCATAGGTATGTGGGAGAATCTTACCTCTCTTTAAAATGGGGTGCAATATGGCTTGGAGTGGGAAGAGAGAAGACTTTTGGAGTTGGGGTATGGAGTGGGGTATGGGGGAGGCAGAAAGCAGGAGGTGGGATGCCACCCTGCACTTTGGAGGGTCCTCATTCACCTCAGTTCTATTAATAACTTGACTCCTTTTTCCCCTCTCCCCACACTGATCCCATTTTAAATGGAGAATCACCATCATCTGTAGAAGAGGGCCACTTATATAAAGATGAGATACTTTAATAAAAATGGGATATCTTCGGGCTTAGTAGTCATAGTCATTAATGTGTGCTTCAGAGTAAGGAACTTGACCATTATGGTACAGCACAGAGTAAGGGATGATCATGAAACTTGGGGTTAAGAAACACTTGAGTTCTGGTTTTGCTACTTCCTAGCTGTATGGCCTTAGACAAGTTACTTAAGCTCCTTGAGCCCTGTTTTCCTCCTCATCAGAATGAGAATAATACTGTCTGCCTTGAAGGGCTTCAGTAAGGAATAAATAATGCACAGACTGTGACATTGCTAGATAAAAAGCACATGTTCCCTCTCTTTCATTCCCTTTCCATTTTAATTGACAGCCACCCCTTCAAGTCTTGAAAGGTTCTTTTTCTTGTGATTTCAGCTCTGTCGGTAAATACTTTAGGGTGGGGAGAGGGTGGCAAGGGTTAACTTCTCAGCCCAAGGCTGAGACCTGGTCTGTTTTAATATATGTAGAGTCATTTCTTTCCTTTTTTATTATATGTATTTTCATGTCTTCATTTTTCCAGCAGCATTATAGCCCCTCTTCATTCTTCAAAGATAGCTTTTAAAAATATCTCCCCAAACAGAAAACACCAGTGATTTCTGGGCTCCATTCCATTGGCTGAAATATCCCAGAAAGAATTCAGTTCTTTTCCAAGTCCCATTTTAGTTCTCTGTAGGACTCCCAGCTAAGGAATTTCCTTTCGAGTCATTTTTGGCATTGCGGGGGCACTGCCACATACAAGAGGGAAATGAAATCTTCCTGTTGTATGGCTATTTGGTGACAGGGCCTCCTTGTGAGAGTGCATGCGAGTGATATTGAAAGCTCATTGGTCTGGGAGCTGAAACCTAGGTTTCAGCCCTGGTTTATCCATCATGGAGATATGTACATTGCTGATGTTGGGTGACTTAGTCTTTTCCCTCCACTGGGTCTCAGTTTCTTCATTTGTAAAGCAAAGAGGTAAGGTAATCTGAAGGGTTCCAGCTAGCTCTGACCTTGCCACAAACTGCTGCTCAGCCCTATTTGTCCTGACCCCTTCAGCAGATCATCCACTTGTTAGTCCAGGATTTCAGTCTGTCTGGGTTGGTTTGGCAGTTACTCTGAGAGATGTTGCCTATACAAGGGCTTGGATGGTAGTGATGGAATTTCAGTCTGTGTTTTATCCCCTCACTTCTAAAATAAGCCCAATAATTCTTCACTTCTGTCTTAACTGGGTCACAGTAATACTTCAAGGGCAAAATAACATATTCCCTATTTTCAAGATTCATTTCTTCAACAAATGTTTACTGAGTACATATTATGTGCCAGGCATTGTTCTAGACACTGGGGACATAATGGAGAGCAAAGTCACTAAATCACTGACCTTATGGACAATAGAAGAACTAGACAATAAACAAAATAAGTAATATGTTACATAGTTTTAAGTACTAAGGAGAAGAATAAAGTAGGCAGAGAGGATAGAAAGGGCATGGGATGGAGTTATTAGATTAAGTAACTAGATCTTATTAAGAAAGTGACATTTGAAAAAAGTTGAAGGAACTGAGTAAGGGGTATGACATGTGCAAAGGCCCCGGGGCAGGAGCAGATGGAATATTCACCTGCAAGGAGGCCAGTGTGGCTAATTCAGGCTTTTGTAGTCATAACTAAGTGGTAACAGGGGTCAGAGTAGTAACAAGGGTCAAAACATTTAAACCATAAGTTATTGTCAGGACATTGGTTTTTAATCTGATTGAGACAAGAAGCCAAAGGAAGGTTTGAGCCGTGGGGTGATGCAATCCAATTAGCATCACATATTGAAAGTGTACCATAGAGGGATAAGAATAAAAGAGAAAAAATTAGCTAGGAGGCTCCTGCAGTAGCCCAGGAAAAAGGTGATAGTGACCTATTCCAGATTGGTGGCCTATACCAGGGTAGGGGCAACTGGGACTGAGTCTGAATCTATTTTAAAGGTACAGCTGAAAGGGTTTGCAGATGACTCAGATGTGGAGTCTGAGAGAACACGAGGCCAAAAGGACCCCAAGTTATTATTATTATTTTTTTGTTTTGTTTTTGTTTTTTTGGTTTGGGCAACTGGAATAATAGAGTTACCACATTCTGAGATGAGGAAGGCTGTGTAAGAAACAGATTTGGGGCAATACGAGGAGCTTGGTTTGGGACATGTAAAGTTTGAGATGTGTTTTCGGCCTTCTGTTCGACATTAAATGTGAGAAATGGCAAAGAGAAGGTGGCAGTGGACTGTTTATACCTGCAGCTCAGAGGAGAGGCCCAAGAGATGGAACTGGAGTCAACAACATTTAGATATTAATAAATGTCATGAGATTAGATGAGATTATTTATGCAGAGCCTGGGGCTATCCATGTAGAGAGGTTGGAAAGAAGGAGAAACCCACAGGAGGACTATGGAAACTGAGGCACAGAGAGCATGATTTGCTTGATCTTTCAGAGACATTAGGTAGCAGAGCTTGGCCTGGAGCCTGGGTCTTCAGAGTTAGGGTTCAGAGCTCTTCTCACTGGCCCAAAGCACCTTCTCTCTCATGGTACCCACTTACTCCTTGAATTGGAATTCTGCCCGTGTCCTTTGCCTGGGACATGTTGTTTTATCAGGTTTGAGCAAGACAGAGATTTTTGTCTCTTTTTCTCAGAGTGTTTGAAGTATTTCATAATTTTGCAATGCACTAACATTAAAGGGCTCAGTGGGAGGCCTAGACTTCCAATGGATTTAGGCATTGAACATGCAGACTCAGACCAAAGGGAGATGTTGTTGGAATTGTTTAAAGAAAGGAGTCTTTTGTCTTGGATCCTGGTGACAGGCCGGGGCCGCGTGTGAGCATTTAATGGGAAGGATTAAATAACCTAGACAGTCCCAGGAGATGGAAGATGGAATAATGTCACCGGACAAACAGCTCAAGGGGAGATGAGAGTCTGCACTTTCAAAGCAGGTCAATGTCATTTGAGCCCCGGGCCTAGACTACATCTGCTCAGACCCTTCAGGTTCCCAGAGCTTGCTCCAGGTGGTGCTGGCCTATTGGTGTGGATCGGGGATCATAGCCTGTTACTTTCCAGGGACCTCTACTGGGAATAGCAGATGTTGATAGAGGAGATATGTTCCCACCCATGCTGATCAGTTCATTGTTCAGCATGCTCGCCCTGGGCACCGTCCAGGCTTGACATACCTTCTTGTCATAACTCTGTCTTGTCTTCACACCCCGTTCCTCAGAGGAAACTCCCTCAGAGGCTTTGTGATCTGCCTAAGTGTTGAAAGTGCGCTGGCTTTTTTTCCTGTGATCAGAAGCTCATTGCTGGGAATTGAGCCTGTGTTTTAGCATCCAAAAAACATTTTTCTTATTTTCTTGAAAAAAAGGCCAGCACATTCCAGATGCAGGAGATGGTTGTAAAGGCCTTGTTTATCTCCTCCCTTCAAGTTTAGAGAACCCTGTTCTTTCCTCTCTGGGGACAAGCACAGATGCCAGCAGGACACAGAAAGACCAGGGGCTTGAAAACCATGGCTGCCTTTTTGTGTTGGTCCCTGCTCTGTTTCTTCTCTACTTCATTACTAATTCACCTGGAAGTATTAACAGAGATTGGACTCTCTTAAAACTGGCTTCTTTAGGACCAGCTCTAGATTCTCAGAACCCCAGGAAGTAGTTTCCTGTCCTCACTCTCCATGGGCCGGCCCTTGTTCATGAACCAGAGGGTTCCTTGCCTGATATTCAAAAGCCATCCTGAGTTTTCCCTCTTTAGCCTTTTCCCCCTCAGTTTATTCTGCACTAGGGCTTCGTACGAAAGGTCAAGCCGATCACATCTCTCCTTGGTCCCCAAACCTCAAATGTCTCTCCATTCCCAAAATCAAGCTGAGCATCCCATACTGATACTTCTGACCTTCCTATAGGGATTCTTTTCCCTCCTAAGTTGTCTGGCTCTCCAGGGACACCAAGTCACTCACTTTCCCCAAACACTGTTGCCCTTTCCCTTTCCTGCTTTTGCATATGCTATTCTCCCACACCTGGAAAGCCTTTCCCTTCTTCAGCTTACCACTGCAAAGGAAGAGACTATTCTTTCCAGGAAAACACAAATGCAGAAATATTTGACCGAGGGCATTGCTGAGAGTCACAGAAAATTTCTGGATCATGGGCTGGAGCAGCAGGATACTCACCTCATCTAATGTCCTTTTACTGTTCCAGGATGCCATCCAGGATGCCACATGGCATTTAGTCATCATGTCTCCTTAGGCTCTCCATTAGTTTTCTAGGGCTGTAATAACAAAGCACTCAAACTGGGTTGCTTAAAAAAAAAAATGTATCATCTTAGAGTTGTGGAGGCTGGAGATCTGAAATCAAAGTGTTGACAGGACCAAGCTCCCTCTGAAACCTTTAGGGGAGAATCCTTCCTTGCCCATTCCTAGTATCTGGTGGTTGTTGGCAATCCACAGCATTCCTTGGCTTGCAGCTTCAAGACTTCAATCTCTGCCTCCATTGTCACATGGTGTTCTCCTTCATGTGTCTGTGTCCCTGTGTCTCAACTTCTGTCCTTAAGAGGATACCAGTCATATTGGATTAAGGATCTACCTGCTCCAATATGACTTTGTCTTAACTTACATCTGCAAGGACCCCAGTTTTAAATAGGGTCATATTTGGAGGTATTAAGTGTTATGACTTCAGCATATCCTTTTTGGGGTATACAATTCAACCCATTATGGGATCTTCTTGGCTGTGACATTTTCTCAGACTTTCCACAATGGTCATAACATTTTCTTGAATTAGGCCACATTTTAACCTCACCATGCTTCATTCAGTTTGCTCACCTATAATAATGGGAATAATAATAGTACTTTTGTCACAGGTTACTGTGAGATTAAATTAGAGAATTGTGTAAGAGCTTAGTGTAGTCTCAATCAGATAGTAAATGCTCAAAAATGTTATTAGTTATTTCCCATAGAACTTTTTATATTTGAGCTAAGTTTAGTTTCCAAAATTCTTTCATTTGTTGATTCTTCTGATTCAACAACTCTCAGATAGAAGTAGGGAAAAGATTTTTCTGCCAGTTAATAGATGGAAATTAAGTAGATAAGGGAGTCAAGTTATGCTGCACTAGAACCTAAGTCTCTTGGTTTCAGGACCCATTCTAGATCCAGATTGGTCACTGTCTCTGCTACCTGAGTTGTATAAATTTCTTCTCCCAGATTTTGGCCTACCTTTGCTTGAAGGGCTTCTTGGGGTGCTGGTTATTTGATTCCTGTCACCAGAAAACAGGATCATCTCATGGCAGAATGAAAATATATGTTCCAATCCATAATAGGCCACTCATAAACATGATGCTGTTTTTTCTGAACAAATTAGACACATGATCACTCAAAATGTTTTTTATATCCTGGGAGTAGCTGACATTCAAGAGCTGCAATTTGGATGCTGAAAGATCGGTATCCTGAGATAGTCTGATAATTCATAGGAACAATAGGAGAAGGTGTTTAATCAGAACTGACCTGAAAAACCTAAGACACGCTATTGTATTGATAATACAGTCTTTTCACCATAATCTTTCTCTCTTCATGATACCATGGTTCTAATCACATACAGAGAGATGCTGACAAATAAAAACATAATTCATCGGAATCATTGGCACATGAAAAACATACAAGCCAAACAGGATGCTTTAACTCAATAAAGATGTTTATTGGAAACAATGTGTAGTTACCCACAATAGCTTCTGTTGCTAACGAAATTGGTATGGCCATTATTGATGGCTTTAGATATAAAAACTATATACTAGGAAGCTGGGTTTTGGTTGCATAGAAGAGATGTTTGTAAGAGGTGGCTTGTTTTGAAGTTGGAATGGGTTGCATTTGGAGGTAGTGAGGTTCCCATTACCAAGAATGTTCAAGAAAGAGGTCATGAAGTTAGACAAGATGGTCCTAACAAACACTCCAACACCCTGCTTCTATGACTCTGTGAGAAACTTGGGTTGCTTAGACCCTAGCAGCTGTGCAAGGGCTGATATACTTAACAAATGCTTGTGGACCAAGAGTTGGCCAAAGTTCCACAGCCCATTTAGACATTCCCTCAAAATAAGGATGAAGTTGCAATTGGAAGAATAAATGGGCTAGACTGGGTACAGCCAGAAGTCAATCAGATATTCTCCACTTTTTGAAAGTTTGCTTTACTTCACGGCACTTTTACAAAAGTACCTACATTAGTACCTATTTCACTAACTGAAATAAATCTGAAGAGAATTTTCACTTTTAAGAAAAAAGAAAAGTAGCATTTACTATTTTTCAGTGAGTTGTTACAGAAGCAGCATGTAGGCCTGAGCAAGAAGAGTGAACCCACCAAGCTCTACACTTGACATCTCAGCATCAAGCTGCCATAGCTCTGAACTGTGTCTGTGAGCATCTGGGCTTTATCTTGATTTCTTTTGTGCATCAGTAAGCAAGATGTGACCTTAGGTAATTACTTCCTTGCTTTATATCATTTTGGCTTATGAAAGTTTTCATAGGAACAAGACACTCTTCTTTCAGTTAGCGGGAGAAACCTGTATTTGTATACAACATCCTGAGGCCATTTGAAGTCCCATCATTGACTTTAAGAAGAAAGGCTCTTTGAGATATTGGTTCTGATCCCAATATCAGAACATTGGTCTACTAGACATGTTGTTTTTGTGAGAGCAGCTAGAGTAATCTGAGGAAAGCCTGACATTTATTCTTGCTTTCCTTCCATCTAGAAGGTCTCCCTGTCTTACCTGAGGAAATTCCCACCCTTCTCAAGGTTCAGCTCCAGCATCATCTTCCTGGTGTCCCCTCCTCCAGTGCCTCTGTGCTACTCCAATACCTAGCACTTGGCGGGATTCGTTTTTTTCATGGTGGTCACTTGTGTATGTCATTTTGCCCTGTTGAACCCTCTGGTTCATCTGGTTCATCTCACTTGTTTCCAGAGCAGCCAGCAAAGCCTGGTACATGATGCTGCCAGATAGTGCTAAGAATCAGGAAGGTATGGTGTTTTGGAATGTCTTAGGACAATTCCAAAACTGCATCACAATTCTTCTTTGGTATATGAAATAAGAGCTCCAGCTTGCTTGACAAATGTCTAATGGAATTGGGTACCACTGTCATCTTCCCTTTACAGAATACACCACAGGGCAAAGAGAGGTAGAATGACTTGCTCATAGAATCAGAAGTAGGCTGGGAACTGCTGCCCTTGAGCATTCACACCAGGGCTTAGTGTCCATGAGTTCTCCTTCCTCAGTATCTCCTCTCACCAAGAGATCCTGAATGACACCAGCAGCTGCAGTTCAGGCCAAGAAGTAAAACCTCTCATGAAGACCAATTTTGATAGAACAGAAGACAGTGACTTGGGGCTTCTGATCCTTTGAAGGACTTAAATCTCAGAGCTCTCAAGGGGACAAGGTCTCTGGAAGCTTCCTGGGAGCTTCTCAGAAGAGAGAGCTATTCTCTGGGGAAACACGACCATTCGGGGCTGCAGTGTTCAGGGTGAGGAATCAAGCAATGACTGCTGGGGGTCACCTGTGGACACAGGGAGGGAGAGTGCAGGGCCCGAGTCTAGCCTGCCAGAGGTTACCTTGTGCAGCTCAGGTTCTCACGAAGGGAAGGGGGCTGGGCCTGGAGCAGACACTCTGCTTAGGAATAAGGAAAGGTTCCATAACCAGCACGTTGCCTGGGCTATGTCCTTGGGAACCAGACGGAGTGGTTGTTGCTGCAGCTGCAGTATTTTTTTTTTTTTTGCATCAGAAAAACTCTATGGAGCCCTAAGGTAATTTTTGCTTTTTGGTTACTTTGGCTATAACTGACTTAATCAAAGAAAAATGGCTTCACTGGATCCTAGATTGTCAGAGCTTGGAGGGTCCTTTGGGAAGAGGGGAAGGGACCTGCATAGAGTCACGCAGGGGACTGGGGGCAGAGATAGTTCTGGAACCTGGTGTCTAGCTTTCCAATCGACCTTTCCCAGTCTCCTTTCCTGCCCTGCTTCTTGCAGGCACTCTTAGAATTTGATGTCTGGCTCATATTCATAAGTGCCTTGCTGTGGGACATGCTGTAGGACCAAGAACCTTATCTCTTTTATTTCATATTGGGGGCAGGGATTGGGGATGGGAAAGGTGCATGGTAGCAAAGAAGCATAGAGCATTTGGGGACAGATGAAAGAGATAGTCAAGGTTGAGGGGAAGGGTACACACTGTTTAGCCCTAAGACCCAGGCAGGTTTTGTAAGAGAACTTCACCTGCCTGGTAGACACAGACCTTCTGATAAGTCACATTTATTGAGCACTTAGCTTATGCCCTCACTATGCTAAGTGCTATGTATATATTAATTAATTTGATCCTCATCAAACTGTTATGAGGTAGGTAGGGTATGCCATTTCTGTCATATTGTCAAAGAAACTGAGGCTCAATGAGATGAAGTCACCTGCCCAATGTTGCAAAGCTAGTAAGTGATAGAGCCTGGATTCAGCCCTGTGCCTGAGTACTCAGCTACTCTGCTTCTTTAAAGAGAGTGAAAAGGGGGCTGAGACACCTTCACTATTGGCCAGTAATGAATGGGCTGAATGAGGTGGGTAAAGGGCAAGGGTGTTTTGCATTAGATAATTATCCTCTGCTGCTGCCTAACCAGGTGTAACGGGGGAGGGGGATGAGAAACTTAATTCAGTTCCTAACTTTGGTGACCCTCTGGATCCAGTCTTTGTTGTGGTAGACGTAGGAATATACTCCGTAGCGGTCCTTCTTTCCACAGTCATCGCCCCAGGACACTGTGCCCACCAGGTACCACTGGCCTGTCTCTTTATCCAGGGTCACCATAGGACCTCCAGAGTCACCCGCACAGGCATCCTTCCCCCCTAAATGAAAAGAAGTTGCAGGTTAAAGTAACGTGTCTCCTTCTCTGGCCCCAAATTCAAAGGAGACGCCTCCCCACATCTGACTCGTAGTTCAGAGAATTGGACACGAGGGGGCGCAAGTAGAACATTGGACTCAAACCTCTGCTCTGAGCAGTACTGGCTCAGGCCTCCGCAGAGCTCAGTGATTTTTAGAAAGCCCAGGTTTGACTTTTATTTCATAGGGAAAAAGTTGGGCTTGGAAAATGGAATAATGGAAATTCCTTACACTCTTCTCTCTGATGCAGTTTCTCCAGCGGAATCCTTCCTCTCATGACTGTCTTCCCCTTCCTCTGCCTTCCTCTCCCTTCCCTTCCTCTGCTAGACTCCAGGGTCTCCAGGCCTTGTGCTGCTGGGCTCTGCATCCCTCCCTGGCTGGTGCTACTCTGTTGTAGGCTATATGCTAGCTTCTTGACTTACCTTCCTTCTCCCCAGCACAGATCATGTCTCTGGTGATTTTTTTCTTCAGTGGGGCATAGGACTCTCGGCAGGTGCGGTGGTCAACAATTGGCATTTCCACCTGGAACACAAGGCCACTGTTAATCCTCACTCCTGGCTGAGGAGTCCCTGCTGTTCTGACACCCTTAGAGCTGGCTCCTCCCCATTTCCTTCCTGGATGAGCCTGGGTCTAGTTTAGACCTGGTCTCAGAAACTGCTCTACAGTGCAGGTGAAGGAACACTGACTGACCAAATGGGAAATCAGGAGACCCGTGACCAGGTACAGTCTCAGTCATAAAATTGCTGTGTGACCTTGAGCAAGTCATTTGCCATTTCTGGGCCTCAGTTTTCTCATCTGTAAAATGGGGATAATAATACTTCCCTACTACATGAGTTATTTCAAATATGGCAATGTCTGCAAAACCTGCGGCCAGTCTCCTTTACCCCCACCCCTACCATTACTATCTGTAAGTCCTGGGGCATTAAGCTTAATCACTGTTCTTCAATCTCTGGGAATCTGTTTCCTGATCTGAAAAATAGAAGTCATAATATTTGACATACTAGTCACATAGAATTTTACAAAGAGGAGATCAATAAGTAGATGCTTTGTAACTTACAAACAAAATACAAATATTAGA
The DNA here is from genome assembly GCA_004027375.1 of Macroglossus sobrinus. NCBI lineage: Eukaryota > Metazoa > Chordata > Mammalia > Chiroptera > Pteropodidae > Macroglossus > Macroglossus sobrinus. The sequence continues at coordinate 66,339 of PVKZ01000764.1, forward strand.
TATTGTAGGGTTACTGCTGCTCACCTTGCAATAAGCATTTACTTGCACTCTCCCTCGCCACAGTATGAGCTTCTATACACCGGGTCAGTATCTTGTCCATTTCTATCTTATATAGCTTGGAATATGTATGTGTGTGTGTTCTCTGTGTATGTGTGTGTGTGTGTGTACACATATGTATATATACACATATGTACATGTGTGTGTATATATATACACACACACACACATTTGAATTAAGGTGATAAATTGATACATGAAAGTAAGATATTGTGATTATTATTGCCCTTAATTCAGTTTGGGATTAAATGTTGGCATAGATGTCTGCAACAAAATGAGGAAACATTTGAGTCTCAGTCAGCCAAACCAAGCACTGAATGAGTCATATGGTTTGTACAGCTCATGTTGGCCTTTGCTAGTAGGGGGCTGGAGGACATTCAGGTCTCTCTTGGGCCATGGCCTTCTCAGATAAGTAGGGAAAAGAAGTCAGGGCAGGGTGGTTCTGAGCATATATCCTCAGCAAACCATCTAGTGCCTGGTTAACTTATTTATCATTCAGATGTCATTTAAGTGTCACTTCCTCTGGGAAGCCTTCCTGAACTCTGAAGATGAGGTCAGATCTCCTATTATATGTCCTGGAGCATCTCACACTTTTCCTTCATCACATTTATCATGTTACCTACTTTCTGTCTCTCTCACTTGACTATCAGGCCGAGGAGGCCAGAGACCAGATCTGTCCTTTTATTCACCCGCATACCTAGTAGCTACTACAATGTCTAGTACATGAGAGGTACCAAATAAACACCTTGGCGTTAATAAAGGCATGAATTATTGTTGCAAATCCAAAAATTTAAAGTGCATGAAAAATAACCTATATTGAAGGATTTGGAAACTAACTATGGCAGTCATAGAACCCAGTAATGTCAGAGTCAGGTAGCTCTTGGGGACATCTAGTGTTGCTGCTAACTTTGAAGCTTGAGATACCATACTATGGTATAGAGAGGCAGGTGACTTGTTTCAGATCACCCAGCAAGTTAATGGAAGGGAGGATGTGGAGCCATGTCTCCTTACTCCTAGTTCAGTGTTTTGTTGTTGTTGTTGGTTTTTTTATGCAGTAATATGAATGTGAACTTTTAAATGCAACTGTCAAGTTCACTACTGCAAGGACTGTGGCTCTCAAGAGCCATTGTTTGCCTCATTCTTGTTTAGTCTGTGTTGTGAGTCTTTATCATATATACAGATGGGTCATTCTTTCAGGTTTCCAAGCCTGCTGTTTTTTGCTAGAATTTCCTTAAGCTGAGCTTTTAATAAGCTATGGAATCAGTGAACAATATTTGGAGATCAGAGACTCAAGACATGCAGAATAAACGGATTAAGTGTGTTGGGATTCAAAGTACCAATGAACTTTGGAAGTGAGTATGGGCCCCTGATGTCTCCCTCACCCACCCCATGTCCAAGTCTCCTAGTCCCTAAAGGGCAACATGGAGCAGGAAGGTCTCATGCAGGGCAGAAGTGTCATTTTCTGTAGGACATAAATTGAACTTCACCTCCATCAGGGTCTCTGGGAACCTTTGCAAGAATTGCTTCCCCCAGCCACTGACAATGACCACAGCCCCTGGAAGAGAGAAGACACAGTGAGAGCAGAGAGGCTGCTGTGGGGTTTTCGAAAGGTTGCATCTTGCAGCCCCATCATTCTGTGGAAGAAGGGCTGAATTTATCCCCTCAGAGAAAGGCAGCATGGTGGGGAGGAAGACTGCTGGGCTGGACATTACCTGCAACAGAGCATTTGTTTCCATGAATTGTTAGTTGGTTTATTTGTTTAGTTGTCTATTCTCTCCCACTCCCGACCAGCAAGAAATCTAGGCTCCATGATGGCAGTCATCTCATCTAACTTGTTCACTGCTGTATCCCCATGCTTATAGCAGTGCTGGCACATACTAGGTGCTCAGTCAAAAAAAGTAAAAATGTCTAGCCTAGTCCACAAAATTCTTTGCTATCTCTAGCAAGCTCTCACCCCTTTCTTCCCTTCTGAGCCTCAATTTCCCTATTCATAAAATAAAGGTATTCTCTATTTCCCCCAGCTCTTCAGCTTTGATATTTTAGAAGTTGGCCAATCTTGGGATGTGGAAAAGGGCTGGGTACTGAAAGAGTACTTATTTCTTCATTTGAAAAAAAGCCTGGATCCTGAAAATAGCATTGGGCTTTAAGTCAAAAAACCTGGGTACTATCCCCAAACCTGCTTCATATAAGCTGTATCTTGGGTAAGTCACTCTACCTGCTGGCCTTCAGTTTTCTCATCTAGAAGATGGGACTCCAGTACCACCTCACAAGACTTTTATAAGTAATAAATAAATTAATGAATGTAAAGCAACTGGTACACGGTAGGTACGTGACATCTAATTTATCAGAGCTGTGTCTGTTCTTTTCCTGATGGCTTACTTCTCCTAAATACTTCTCAGATTCCATTCAGCCATTTTTTAAATACCTTTTTTTTTTTTTTTTTTTTTTTTTTTTTTACTAAAGAAGTTTAACTATGATGTGTCACCACTGAATTTAGAAGAATAAAAAGGAAGCCAACTGCCCCGGGTTGGACACATTTGAGTATATTATTTCACTTACATGTCACAACCACCTGATGGGGTATTATCCTCAGTGGAGAGTCAAGAGACCTGAGGTTCGGCAACTTCCTCACAGTCAGCCAATTAGGAAACAGCAGCATGGGGGTTCAAACCTATGCTGGTGATTAAGTTATTGTCCCTCAGCTCCAAACTTATCCTTCTATGCTCTGCTTTGTGATGCTGTGGGTGAGACTCTGCAAAGGTCATTTTGCTTTGTCAGGGGGATCCTGAACATAGGGAACAGCTCCAGGAAGTCTTGCTATTACTATTGGCATCACCCTAGCAATGGTTCCTCACCCCAGCGATTATTAGTTCCAGCTATTTTCCCTAGCAACGTCAGCATAGGGCCTCTTCCACGGGAGTCTGGGATCCTGCTGCACAAGGCCCTGTCCAAGCTTCTAGGTTCTATAAGTCCACCCTCTCTGTTGCTCCAGCCCCAAGTGTGGTGGTTTCTTCCTGCAAGTACTATCTTTATTATCTCAGCAATCCCTTTTTACTTCTCTAGTCCTCCAATGCCCTATATTAAATTCTCTCTGTTACGATAACTAGTCTAGTTTCTGTTTTCCTATCTGGACTCCAACTGATGTGGTACTTATGGTACCGGTCAAACCTGCCTGTTTACTGTGTGTGCTTTGGAACCAGTTCTGACTTAGCTGTTTTGTGGGAGGCAGCTGAGGAGTCACACAGACACTGTCAGCTGGCTCAGTTGGCACCAGAGCCTCACCAACGCTGGTGAAGAAGTCTCCGTGGAGGCCCCTGCTTTTCTGCAGAGGCAGGATCAGGGAGGGGGGGGAGGGGTACCTTCCTCTGGCGGCCTCTCAGGTAGACAGATAGGCATCACGAAGTCATTCAGCACTGGGCCTTGTGACAGCTCCACCAGAGCCACGTCATTCTCAAATGTCTTGGGGTCATACATGGGATGGAGGAAGATGTGTTGGACGCCGAGATGCTGTTCAGTGTCATCTGATCGAAGCCTCCAATGCTTGCCTGGGCAAGAAGTAGGCGCATGAGACATGGGGGTAATAGAGGCACAGAGGATAAGGTCATGCACACCTTGCTCCCTGTCAGCACCCTGTTCCAAGCAGTCTGTTTCCAGCCTTAACTCTTTTACTCCACAACACCCCTTTTCCCAGCCATCCCGCCCTCCCTACCCTTCTGCCTGTATTCTCTTGGGCTCCCAGCCCTGTCTTTTTTCATGACCTGATCCCATTGCCTTATAATACTCATTCTGGTGCTCATTTCCACATGCTCAAATCATATAATCACCCTTCAGTTCTTGGATCATGTGTTGCCTCCTCCATGAAACCTCTCCAGTTCTTGAGTTAGATTTTTCAGTTAGAAGTCTTTTCCCTACGAATTCCTATGACACTTTACCTGTTTCTCTCTTACAGAACTTACAGCTTTCTTTCTTATACTCAGAGGTCTTTGTGTTCATATTTTATTCCTTTATTAGACTGTAAGCTCCTCGTGGGCAGGAGCCAGATCTTAATTATACTCATGTCCTTAGATGCTGGCATAGTGTTGCAGGTAAGCATTGAACTGAATTTAATCAGATGGTGGTCTTGATTTTATAAAGAGAAGGGGAAACTTAGATTGTATGTATATGATCCACTTGAAGCCATGAATTCATAGAAGCTTGAAGCATCTTTGGAAATGATCTAGACTGGGCTCTTTATCTTACCATTGTAAAACAGAGGCCTAGACTTCAATGACTTTCTCATAGTCCCACCATCTAGAAATCATTGACCTGGGCTTCATTCAGGCCCCTGGACCCCACACCCAGCTCATTCTTCATCCCAGGTGTCCTGCCCTGGTAAGTGAGGGAACACACCACATTCCCAGAACTCACAACTGGCTTCAAGAATCAGCTTGCCCCTTACTCACCCACAATGATTTTGAAGTCAGAAGGGTTTAGCATGTATGAGTTGAGTGGGGTTGGGTCCTCTGGATCCAGTGAATGGTGGAGGCAGTGAGCCGCGGTCACAATCCAGTTGGAGCCTGAGGACAGAAGTGTACACACACACTGCCCGGCACTGCCCCGTCCTGCCTCCTACTGTCTCAAGCTGAGGGCCTTCAGATGATCCAGGATACCCCTCTCCATTGCATTTCACAGTCCCAGGTTAGACACTCATATCCTAATTTAAAGATGAGGAGTTAAATCTGTGATTGTATTAGCCTATTCCAACTAAAGCCAAGACTGAACATCCTAAACAGGGTTCCAGGGTTTCCTTACACCATAGGGTTTGTGAGCTCCAGACAGCCCCATGTAGGTCTAAAAAAACCTGGTGCTCACTGGCCACTCCTCAGGCCTTTTGGTCCCTGGACCATCAGCAACAGCCTCATTTGGAAACTTCTTGGAAATGCAGACTTTCAGGCCGTGTCTTGGATCTATTGAATTGGAATCTGCCTTCAGTAGGAAAATCTGGGGATTTTAATAAGATCTTCAAGTAATTCTTATGCACACTAAAGTTTGAAAAGCACTGATGTAGCATGGTGCTTCTCAGCTGCTGGTGCACATTAGAATCACTTGGGGAATTTAATAAACAAAACAACAAAAGAATGCCTAGTCTTGAAGCAAAATCATGGGAGTGGGGCCCAGGCACAAGTATATTTTAAAGTTCTCCATATGATTCTACTGCTCTGATTCTAGCTTCTCATATTATAGCTATGGATCCTGGTGTCAAGTGGGGATGTCTAGGGCCACTGAGAAGGTTAGTGGCAGATCAGGGCCAGACCCTTGGTATCTGGATGATCAACCTAGAGCATTTCTCATATCTCTTCAATAGACAGGTTCCTCTCTTTTGCTTAATACAGGATTCAGCTTTGGATCATCCTTAAGGTGGAGCAGATGACAAGTCCATAAATCACTAAACCCAGAGGGATACATAACCAGATAAGCCAAACAGAAAGGAAGGCACCAGGACTTTTGAGTGGGGGCATCAGGGCATAGTTTAGAGTTCCAGGCAGAGGTGCTTTTCTGGAGCAGGTTCTAAGCTCAACATGGCCCTCTCAGGAGCAGCTATGTGCTCTGGCTACTGGGTTCTGGATAGAGTTCCACATAATCCACTGTCTTTCTCTTGGGGGCATTTTTGGTCTCTGGCCACAGCTGGGGGCTGTTGGCAGAATTTTCTAGATGGATAAAATGGAATGTAGTAGCCAGGTAGGAGAGCTTACCTCAGAGCAGGGCTCTGGGCCATTTACATGAATCCAGGGGTGTATAATGGTGAGTCCAGAAATGAGGCTTTGCCTCCTAGCTCTGCAAATACTCTCGGAGTCCCAGAGCCAGGTTCTCTGTACGCAGTCTTCAGTGTGGACACTAAAATGTGGTGCCTTCCCTCCTTCCTCTGTCCCTCAGGCCCTTTCCTGCTTCCTCTACCCTTTCCCATCTCTCCCTCTCTCTACAAAACAAAGGAGAAGAGAGAGTCTAGATTAGGTGACTGTGCAAGGCACAGCATGAGAGATCTTGTTGCTTGGATGAGGATAGAGAAGTCAACTTGTAACATCTTCAGAACATATGTAATAGGGAATAAACATGCATTAGATACACTAGGCCCTCTGCTGGTTCCACATCCACAGATTCAACCAACTATGGACTGAAAATATTTGGAAAAGAAAGTTACATTGTTACTGACATGTACTATGCAGTTAATCCTAGAATGGTTGCTTGTGTCCTGAACATGTACGAACTTACTTTTTTTGGGTCATTATTTTCTAAACAATACAGTATAATAACTATTTACATAGTATTTACATTGTATTAGGTATAATTGGAGACAATTTAAAGTATACAGGAAAATGTACATAGGTACTTATGTAAATACTACACAATTTTCAATAACGAAGTTGAGCATCTGCAGATTTTGGTAGCTGAGGGATAGGTCTTGGAACCAATCCTCTGGGAACACTGAGGAAAGACTATACAAATATGCACTGATTTTTAAAACTGTGAGCACAGAATCCATCTCTTTTACTCACTTTCCAACAAAAATAAGCAATGCCTAATGAAGCAGCCTCGCTCCCTCCTCTTTCCCCGCCTGCTCCTCCTCATCATCTCCCAGCTTCTCTTCTGACCTTTTCTTCACTTTAGGTTCCTCCCTGCTTTTCTGTCTTTCCTGATTTCTTCTCTTGGGTATCCTTGAACTACCAGCCTCTCTTCCTCTCATCATATTTGTTTCTGTCTTTTATTTTCTAGGTCTTTCTCATGTTCTCTGCCTCTCTTTCTGTCCTTTCTACCTTTGTCTTTCTAACCGCTCTTCTTGTCCTTGGTCCTTTCCCCTGCCTGCTTCTTATAGGGCTGCCTGTCACAGCTGTGCTCACTTTCCATGTTCCTTTGGGAGGCTCTATGGAGCGGGATCATTCATCTTAGTATTTGTGGGAATTCTAGGATTAATTCCTTACAGAAGAGGTCTAACACCTGGTTGCCATCTCACGTGTCCCAGGGTGTATGGACAGCAACCCTGTCCAGGCCTGATGCCTTCCATTGGGGATCCCTGTGGGGAACCATCCTCACTTGATTGCATCCTGGAGGAAGTGGGTGAGTGAGAGGTGAGGCCTGCAGCCCAGGGGCTGCCCAGGCAGATGTAGACCCATCTGGGCCTTCTTCCTCTGTGATAGGATCAAATCAGAAACTGGCTGGGGGCTCTAGAGTGCTATTAATTTTATTTTATGATGTCAGAGATGAAATGGACTTTAGATTGTTTAAATCAAACTGGGGCAGGAAGATCTATCAGCCGTTCCTTTCCTGCCCTTGCTCTACTCCCACCACATTCAATCCATTACAAAATTCTGAAATTCCTATTTCTTAATACTTTGGAAGCTGCCTCATTTCCATCCTTCATCTCCTGTCTTTATTCTGAAGCTAATGACTTCTCTCTCCACTATTGCAATAGCCACCTCACTGAACTTCTGGTCTCCAGATCTACCCTGCTTTCAATCCACACTGCCCCTGGAGAGAACTTTTTCAGAACATGCTTATCAACCAGCAGTGTTCAGGATAAACTCTAAATTCCTAATCAGGTCATTCAAGGCCTTTGTAAATCTCTGCTCCCCTGACTTCATCAGGGTGAGTTTCCTGATTCAATCTGATCCCACTGTTCTGGTTTACCCCACCTTTGAGCTGCATATAAGTGCCTCCAAGGGGAGGCACCAGGCCTGGATGGGACTGCAGTGTGTACACCCTGGGATATATTTGAGGGGCTGACTATCTGACCCTTCCCAGGGCCAGTGCCTGACCAGGACTCAGGAGGTGTTTGTTGACTAAAGGAACCAGCTAGAATAGGAACATATGTCTCCTAGCTCCAACTAAGGACTTTTTCTACCACACTGTATTTCTGAGCCCTGCTACTAGTGTGGACAGTGATTCTCAGTGGGGAAACCTTGATCAGTCTACAGAAAGAGGGTCGGGTCCCTTCATTTCCACTGTGGCCTTTAACTCTGGGCTCCCATTCCTTTCACCTTCTCCTTACCTAGAAGGGAGCCCCCACAGAAGGGCTGCCCATTCAGCTGTGACAGCATGGCAATCCAGGGTGTGGTACCCTTCTGGGCCGGACGTCCACTGAAGATCCTGGCCATCAGATTCCGGGAAAACTTAGGGAGCCCACACACTGCAGCAAGGAAGGGAGGAACAGATCACCTGCTGGGCTCCATTTTGCCCTTTGCCAGAACTACCAGTTCATCACCCTTTGTTAGGGACCTCTGTTATTTTTTGGCCGTCCAGCATTCATTGCCCCTTTTAGTGATAGCACTCCAATTTTCCTCTGGGGGCTACTCTTCTTCCATTCTCAGTCCATATATTCTGGGTTGGAATGACTTTACCTCTGATTCTAGGGTTAGAAATGTGATCCAGACCTAACTAATTAAAGTGCCTCATCCTCTGGTCACAGACGTTGCTCAGACATGGGAAAATAAGTCAGGCCAGGCCAATGAAAACCTGACTTGAGAGTTTTGCTGAGCAGATTAGAGAAAGAGAAGGCCTTTCTCTGCTGGGTTGCTAAGCTGCTGGCTATGAGCCCAGATCTGCCAGCAAGAACTTCATGGAGAATCTGCTGAGAATGATGCTACTAATGGAGAAAAGTGGAGCTAAAAGATGAGTGAAGCAAGAGAGAGCTTGTATTCTGGTATTTGAGCTCCTTGATCTAACCATATCTGAAGCTTTTTGATACAGACTTTTTAGCTATATGAACCTATAATTCTCTCTCTCTCTCTCACACTCTCTCTCTCTCCCCATTAGCCCCTTCCTCTCTCCCCCCTCTCTCTGGCTCTTTCTTGCTCTCTTGTTCTCCCCCTGAAGGTGTCTATGTTGTGTTCCTTGGCAAAGCCCTGCCTCAGGAGCTTTGAAGACACCCCACTCCCATCTCCCAGCAGGGTCTGCTTGCTCCATACCCTGTTTCCACTGACCTGGATTCATTGACACCGACACACACAAACTTTACAGCTGAACAGTCCTTGGAGACCCCCTAGTCTATCCCTTTCACCATGCGGCTAAAGAAACTGAGGCCTAGAGGAGCAAATTAACTTGCCAAAAGTTATCTGATAAGTTAGTGGCAAGACTTAACTTCTATGTCTCCTGACTTCCAGCTCTGGGCTTTCTCCACTCTGGCCAGCACTACATGACTTCCCTGAGCTCTCATACCTTAAGTCCTGGATCCAGGCAGCCATCTGCCTTCTTCTCTCAGTAGCTGTCACCAGGCTGCTAAGTAGAGCTGGGAAAATCTGAGATGAATGTTCTGCAACCTTGCTTGCCTCTTCAGCATCTCTCAGCATCATCAATTCTACCTGCTCTCAGCCAGCTGCCCCAAGCTAACCTTCTGTCCTTATTCCCAGAAGATACTCAGAGCTCACTGGGTACGACCTCCCCCTCTCCATTTGCTTCCTCTGTAAACTTTCTTCTCTTCAGAATTAATTTTGGACTTTAGATCTTCTCACTTCCAAACTCTTGGGGACCAGGCTTTGGGGATTCTCACCCCTTTCTTGTATCTTGCATCTCTCCTTGGTTTATGCCTCTAAAATATGGTCAGGCCTTCTCATCCTAAAACCAAACTTCTACTTTCCTTGCTTCCTATTTATTTCAAAGTCTCTCCTTCTTTTCCCTTCCACAGTTTAGCTTCTGGAAAGAAGAGTCGACACTCAGTCTCCACATCTTTTCCTCACCTTTGGAGGCAGAATTGGAAGCACAAAGCTCTGTATACACTTGGAAGTAAAGAGGCCACTTGAAATTTCATAGATCCACAACCAGAGATGGAGACAGAATGGCCCTGGGCCAATAAATGGAACTTTAAGAGTGATATATACATGCATAGATAGATACCATTTGAAATTTAATCTCATGTATTCTTCATCCCTAGGAAGTCTCCTTGCCCTGTGACTCCTCACTATTAAAACTGGAGCATTATTGTTTTAGGTGAGACCAGACACAGCTTTGACTTTTGAAAGAGCAAAGCACAAACCTAAGTCTAGAAATACAAACTTTCATTTGAAAGGGCTGTGGTAAAAGACTTGTAGGTTTCAAGGATCCAAAACCTGGAGAATTGAGCATGTAACTTTTACTCTAAGCTACAAAGAAGAAGGATGTAAAGGCAGTTTCCTGCCTCAGGAAAAAAGATACAAATTTAAGAGAAGACTGGAGAGGGAGGTAGAAAAGGAAGAAAAAGGGAGGGAGGAAGGGAGACAGAGAGAAAGGGAGAGAATGGAGGAAGAGGATGAGGAGAAAAGGAGGGTGAGGGACCTTAAACACCAGCACCTGGCCTGTTCCCTGGCTCCTTTCTCAGATGTGGCAGTGATGACTGTGTTCCTGTCGCTGGGGAACAGCCAGCCTGGAAGCGTTCCTTCGGACTGGCCTGTGGAATTGTTGACTGCTTTCCATCCCTCTTGACACTATCTCTACTTGTCTTCTGAAGGACTTCTCTTCCTGTGTTTCTGATCTCTGTTTTTTTCTCTTCTTTCTCTTCTCTCTGTGCCTCCCATGCTGGTGTTTCCCTTATTTGGTCCTTACCCCCACCCCGCTTTTTTTCTGCATATATTCAGTAGATAATACAATCTCCCCCGATGCTACCACATCACCTATACCCTGATAGATTTCACATCAGTGTCTCTAATCTGTCCTCTCCTCTGAGATATGCCTTCCTTAATTCTCCAGCTGGACTGCACATAAACTCTTTGAGCACAGGAAAAGTAAGCCCTGGTCTCCACCCCTCACAGCCCTCTCCCCTTTGTTATTACAGAGGTCTATTAATCTGCATGGGCCTCGCTCTTGTTGCCTCCCTTTCCTGAAACCCCATATTCAATTATCCACTAAACCAGTAAAAAATCACCAGGAGAAGCAGAGAGTAATGTGTCTCCTCCATTCCATGTCACAGTCTGCTTTCTCCATATAACCTCATGACATCTCAGTGTCTCGATATGTCACAACGTACAGTCTGCATATCTAGAGGAAAGTAAAAATTCGAAATATACATGATAACTCTCGAAAGCAGTTACATATAAAGTATAAAACATAATGTAGGATTCTTTTAGTTCTCAGTAGTGTAAAAAGCATGACATTTTCATTATAATACAGTCTCCAAACAAAGGCACAGCAAAAACACATCCCATGGAGAGCCCTCACTAACAGGTTAGTCTGTACACCCCCACAGCCTGCTCTTGCACCAAGCCCTGCTGAATACACTACTTAAATGTTTTTACTCTCCCCTCTCCCCGACCTCCGCACTGTCATAGCCTAGGTCTGGTGGGTTTTTGCTCTCTCTTTAGAATCATTACAGCAGCTTCTCAGCTGCTCTCTCTAGCCCAGTCCCCTCCCTGCCCCAGCCCCACTTTCCACACCATGCTATGTATCCTCAGACCTGCTGATTCAGAATTTCCTATGCATGAGACCAAGGAATCTGCACTTCTAGCAAGAATACCTGGTAATTCTGATATTCCCCAAATTAGAGAATCACTGCTCACAGGACAGAGTACAGACACAGTACGGCTCTTAAGACTCTTTCCACTCCCCCTTAATCCATTGCTCCCGCTCCACTAACCGCATGCTTTCCTGCTTGATCTTTGTCCACTCTGCCTCTCCCCTCCATCTCCCAGTGCAACCTCTCTGCAAAGCTCTCCAGATCCCCTTTAGCAGTATGGATTTCTTGCTTCTTTAAGTTCCCATAATACTGCAATCTCCATTCCTCTTAGGACATTTATCTCCTTTTGTCTGTGTGACACCTAGATGCACAGAATCTTGCCTTGCATGCTAGTTTGAGCTCTTTGAAGTCAAGGACTTGAATAGCAGGCAGTGCAATGCAATGAAGGAATGGGGGTCTCTGAGAGGGCACATATCAACAACCAACCCCATTCCAGATCACTCCTTCTTAGATGATGTCTACATGACAAAAACTACTTTTTCTGTGATTGGGAGAGGTTTTGGCTTAACGGGGGTGGAGGGGACAGTTTCTCTTTAAAGAGTCGACACAAAACAAACATCAACAACAACCAAATCCTCAGATGAAGTCTGCTGATTATCCACAGAGGGTTTATTTCCACTTTAGACCCCTGACAGGAGAAACAGTGCAGAGGTACCTTAAAGAGTAGTGAAGCATTTGATATAAAATATACAATGTACAGCATTCTCTACATGCATCATTCATAGACATAGGAGTGTAGTTTCATGAACCGATTAGACAAGTGGACACTTCCCAATCATTCTCTTGGACTCCCTCTCAGGGGCTTCTGTGGCTGTTTTTCTTGGATGGAGAATTCCAGGAGAGCAAGCTCTGGGAGAAGGAGGACAATCAGCCCCATGAGTGCCAGGGACAGGCTGCTGGCAGTCGGAGTGTTGGAGCTGAAAGGATCCTGAAAGGCATCTAGTACCTTCCTTTTACAGATGAGGAAACTGAAGCCCAGAGAGGGAAAGTGATTAGTCGAAGGTTATACTGCCATTTGGGGGCAGAGCTGGGGCTAGAGCCCAAAACTCCTGGCTCTCTGTCTCTTCTCACAGGCCTTTCGCAGGAAAGTCTCTGCTTCCCTGGAAGCTGGAGGAGTTCATCCCTCTGAACATCCATGCTGGGTGAATTCTCTGAAGGGCTCAAACTGTGGGTACCCTGGGCAGCCTGGTGGGAGCAGGTCTCTCCGAACATTCTGAGCCCAACTTTTTTTCCATTTTCCTGCCCAGAAGCACAACAGGGCACAGTGTGGGCCTTCTCTTTTTCCAAGTGATCCAGATGAGTCTTTATGCCTGGGGCTGGGGCTCAGGCAGTCTTTTCAGATGATATATTTCAAGGCTAGAAGGTTGCTTCATACTTATCTGGAATGGGAGGTGTGGTCTCACTGGGTTGTCAGCTGGTATTTGAGAGTGACGTATAGGCCCAAATGATGTGTCTCTGAGTTGACAATGTGAATTTAACAGGGTTGGGGAGCCTCCCACTGCTACTCCCCCCCCCAACCCTAGTCACCCAAACCTTCCCAGCTTTCTCTTTGTCCTTTGAAATTCCTTGAACAGATGACATAAGGGCTAAGGCTTGGATTACAAGAAGATTTTGGGAGGGAGACCTGAGGGATAAGAGTACTGCAGGGTTTACATGAGGATGGAGAGGCCTTTGCGATATGACCCCTATCTCCTCAATCCTGAATGGTTTTTTCCTAGAGGAGGGACTAGACTTGCCTGTGCCAAGAAGGACAGAGCTGGGAAAATATATAAACTCAGATTTCAACTCAATGTAAGGAAACATTTTTTAAAAATCAGGCCCAATTACACCAACAGTGGGTTTGATAAGTGAATAGGAGTGAATAAAGTCAGTGGGGTAAAGTGGTCCTGGAGAGGAGTGCTAGGACTGGTCTGAGCATCCAGCTCCCTTGTGTTGCTGAAGACAGTGAGGCCTGGAGATGGGGAGGAACTGCCCCAGGGCCACGGACCCAGGTCTCGTGTGGAGACTTTTTCCTGTGCCACACTGCTGTCTCTCAGAGTTCTTGGCTGTCTCAAGAGGATGGTAGCAGCATGTTCCATTCCATTAGTCTGGTGAATAACATGGAGTGTGCCGTCGGAAGTGTGGGGTCAGCCTCATTCAGCTGGGGCAGGGCAGGCAGGCCTTCAGGAGGCCAGCCAGCTCACCGCTCTACCTGGAGCTCCCCCTGGCCTTGTGGGGAGCCCATCTGCTCCCATACCCAGTCCACATAGTTGGAGACCTTTGTGTAGACTCCATAGACCTGCTTGCTGCCACATTCTTCAGGGCCCCCCCAGGACACCAGGCCTTGGGCCACCCAGCTCTGGCTTAAGTCATCAAGGATGACAAAGGCCCCGCCACTATCTCCAAGGCATGTGTCCTTGCCACCCTCATAATAGCCAGCACAGAACATGTTCTCTGTGACGCTATAGTTGCCCAGGCGGGACTCGTAGCTGGTTTTGCACTCGGCGTGTGGCACCACGGGTAACTTGACATACTGTAGGACATCTGACAACGTCCGTGTGCCACTGCTAATGATTTCATCCACTGTCACATTAGGATTGGAGATGCCCCAGCCAGCCACCAGGCCCAGCATGTGGGGTGCTGGGCCTTCCGGCTCAGGCCTTGGCAGGCAGATGGGCATGACATAGGGTCCCAGTGGCACAGGCTCCTGCAGCTGTACCAGAGCTATGTCATGGTTGTAGTTTTGGATGTTGAAGTCTGGATGGAGCACCACTTGGGCCGCTGAGCTGTTGGCTGCTCCTGATTTGTCCCGTATGTCATGCAGGCCCAGGTAGACAGTGATATGCTCCTTGGAGACCGGTGTCACTGTGTTGTCTCTGCGCTGGGAGCGGAGTACGTGGGCTGCTGTGAGGATCCAGGACTCAGAGAGCAGGGCCCCGCTACCAAACCACTTGTCGTTTGGCACCCTCGAGGTGTCCTCCACCACTATCAGGGCCTGCCATGGGAAGAGGCCGGGCTCGGCATTTCGGCCCCCGATGATTCGCTTGACCAGGTTTGGCAGAGAGTGGGAGGGCTGACCACACACTGTAAGGAGAAGGAGGGAGTGGGGACAAGAGACAGAAACCAGTCAGGTAAGCCATGTGAGAAGAGCCACTAAAAGAAATACACATCCCACCCACTGTAGATTATGCCACTTCGGGACCCTACTCTACATCACAGGGCCATGCAAACCTGGGAGAACTCTGTGTGGGTCATTTTTGACCTAAGTCTTTCTAGTCTGGCATTCTGTAGCCAGGGCCATCTATGAACCAGGTCATTTTATATACATGGATCTTCAACACCTTGAACCATTTCTAGCCAGGATCACTTTTGGCCTGGACCATGTTGAGCCTGGCCTGTCTTTAACTGTGATCACCTCTCTCTTTTTTTCTCTAGAAAGGCATCTCATATCCCAGAAGTAATCTAAACTGTGGGCACTTTGAAAACTTTTGAAAACCATAGGTCATGGGCTTTGAGAGATGAAAGGAAACTAAAAGACTGGCTAGCAGGTCACAGCAAAGAGTGGACTGGGAGCCAACATACCTGAGGCCTTGAAATGGCTTTTCTCTCCTACGGTCTGTGTGACTCTAGGTAAATAATCATCCCTCTCTGGATTTTGATTTTTAATCGGCTAAATGGAGCAGTTGATCAAAATGATCTCCGAGGATTCTTCAAATTCCAAATTCCTTAGATTTTTTATTTCCTTTGCTTTGGTCATTTTACATATAAGTAAAACTCTCCAAAGATTAAGTGACCTGCCCAAGGTCACATGGCTATAAAGGTAAGTATCAGGGACTTAGCTAGATTCTAAGATCAATGTCTCATCCTGCATCCCACAATGCTTCATTACATGCAAAGGTTGTGGTCATGGGCCCTCTACCCTTTTCTTTTCTAGCATAAAGAACACCCAAGGCATCCAAGGTTAGGAAAAGGTGGCATAATCTACAAGCAATGATGCATGAGCCCTGCTCTGGGCCATCCATCATTGCACTCAGGAACCCTGTAGTACCTTCAGGGGAAGAAGAAAGGTCTGATCAAACTTCATTCCACTGAGTTGTACCCTGAGCATGCACATGCACCACCAGCTTCCTGCAGCCAAACACCTTTGGCTCATGAGCAGAGGATCTTCAGTACCAGCCCCCCACTGGCTAAGAGAAAGTTCACATGGACTCTTCCTAGCCTAGTTTTCAGGCCTGAGAGAAAGCCTGGTTATGAGTGTGGGCCTCCTCTTGGTTGCAAATGGCCAGGCTACTCTCCTTGGCCCTGAAAACTATCAAAAATCCTTTAAAGACAAAAGATCATTTGAGTTTTCTTGGCAAACATTAGGAGGTTAGGCTTTCAGCAAACTAATGCTTTTCAGATGCTCTTCTTCTTGATGCTAAATGCTTCCTTACATGAGCCCGAGGCACCCTGTCATTCATTCCAGGCCAGATGTAAGATGACCTTTGATAACTCTCTGTGGTCTGGCCTGTCACAGTTAAAGACCAGACTCCAAATTCTAAGTAGCAGCCTACAAGGTGACATCTCAAGGCAAACTTGTGATTAACCCTGCACAACTAATCTAGTGCTGAAAGGTCCTCATCTGGTGAGTGACGTGCCTGTGGCTTAGTCCATGTTCACAATAAAGCCAGTGCCAAATGGTGCCTTTTTCTGACTAAGGTGCCAGTGATATGCACCAGCTCACAGAATGTCTGAGTTGGGGAATCTTGGAGAACAGCTAATTTACAGATGGAGAAAACGAGGTTCGGAAAAGGCAAGTGACATGCTCAAAGTCATTAGTGGCAGAGCCAGAAGTAGAGCTCATATCTTCTGACTCTAGTGTAACTTTCTTCACTAAAGTTTATCTTCTTGGTATGCTCTTGTCCTTTCAGTAAGTTGAATAATGCAACAAGCTGTTAAGAGGATTCATGGAAATCC
The DNA here is from genome assembly GCA_004027375.1 of Macroglossus sobrinus. NCBI lineage: Eukaryota > Metazoa > Chordata > Mammalia > Chiroptera > Pteropodidae > Macroglossus > Macroglossus sobrinus. The sequence goes on from PVKZ01000764.1 coordinate 82,786, forward strand.
TCTTTTTTTGTGTGTGTATGGATACCATTCTACATTTAGTCTTTCTTGAGACAAAGGAATAGTCTTGAAATACTATAGCTTCAGCTGTGCTGAAATCAGAATTAGGCTCTAGAAGACTGGAGGTACTGAGGGAGAGTTCTTAAAACAAAAATGTGATATTCTAGAACTTTGGGTTTATGACAATGGAATAAAATATAATCAAAATCAAGGATGACTCAGCATTGCTTGTGTTAACATCATAGTCTTCGGTTCACCTTCGAGCTCTGCACCCAACTTTCTGTGGGTAGCCTTGGACAAACTGTTATACCTCACTGATCTTTAGTTTTCTCAAATAAAATAAGGGGTAAATAATAGTTGCTTAATAGTTTCCTTGGAAAGGAGGATCTTATGATGCTCGATGAAATGGCTTTCTCCATTCTCATTTGCTTCTGGGTTTCAATCTCAATATTTTAGGAGGAGATTATTTAGAAATCTCTGGCCTGGTCCAATGATTAACCATCATTTTGCCCAATATGGCTGTTAAAATAATTTCATGACTTGTTGTATCCAAATTGCTTTGTATAAATATAGATGATGATGACATTAAACATTGTAGAATGTCATGGATCACATGGTTCTGCTCCCTTACTCCTGAGTTATGGATTCCTAGTCCCAGAGAAGTAATATTACTTACCAAAGACCACAATTTGGAAATGACAACATAAAGATGAAGAGCTACTTCCCTTCCAGCTCAGTGCCTCTTCCCCTTCTAGACGTTGCAATATGGCTGCCCAGGATGAAATCCACCTGCAGTGTTGTTTTCTTTGGCCATAGTATTTTAGCAAAATGGGATTTGACCTTCCAGTTTATCACAACTTTACCATTCCCTGTCTTTTCCGATCCTTCACCAGCTGTGCCCTTGATTGTTATCCTGGATCAGCCTAAATGAGATGAGTGTGGGTGGTTGACCTTTCCTCTGTTCTACCTGCTCATGATTTCTTTCTTAGGCATAAGTCCCTTTTAGACGAAGTCTTTCTAACCAGTCCTCACCCCTCCACTCTTTGACAACTAATGACTTGTTCCTACTCTGAAATCCCATGGTTCCTGTGATAGCCAGAACTGATCCCCAAATACTGACACTTTCTTCAGTTCTAAGGATAATAATAGACAACTCAATAGCCTTTACCTTTTAATGTCTAATCTAACATCTTGAAGCCTACTTAGTAATACTGAGGGTTACTAAAATGTACCAGTCAAATAATACACTATCTCAGCTTATCCAACACTCTAGTTCAGTAAAATACAAATGCCACCTAACACTCAACCATACTGTGAAGCTCCTACAGTTCAAGCAAACACACAGACAGAATTGGTACTGCTCTTCAGTGCTATCTTGAATGATTATATCTTTCAATTACTGCTATTCTTATTTTTTTTAAGTATAAATTTCTGTAGAAAGAATAATAAATTTAATTTTGTGAAGTTATTTGTTTAACCCTACAGTGTGCACTTAAGAATATAATATTCTAATAAGTTGATTTGAATATATATACGCACTGTGATTGCAACGCAAATCATCCATACTTTTAATGCTCACACAAATATCCACAAAATATTCCCTAAATCCGTATGCACAGTGATACTCCCTGTTACCGAAAGTCTGTTTTCATTTTATAGTGGAGTCATTAGGTGAGCCACGTGGATTCAGTAACCAATAAGACTCGCACATATTGCTCTTTGAAAGAACTTCTTACTCTGTCCTGTGAGTTATTGGTCTGATGTTGTTCATTCTCTCTATAGCACAGTGAGTGCTTGAGGATGGAGTGCCTACTTTCTTGATTTTCCTAACACACACAAACGTTGTGGGATAAAAATCCTGGTGCAAAGGGAGCAGAACTGTAGAGAAAGGAGATAGAAAGGATTCTGATGTGATAGAACAGGTGAATATAGAGATTGGTTGGTTTGAAAAGGTGTGAGGCAGGCTTCTCTGACCTTTGACCCTCTGAAGACATTTCTTAAAAAACAATCAAAGCATCATGCCTCCCACTCCATACTCCATTTACAGCTAGAACACCTGCTGCCTGAAGGCCTTGCATGGGAAACCTTGAACAGAGGACTTGATGGTGAGGTACCTGGCAGGCAGGTGGGTTGGTTTCTCCCCAGTACTTCATTCATCCAGACTCCTTGGGCAGAACAGGTATATATTCCTGGAAGAGTGAGGAAAGGTTGGAGAAAAGGGAGAAAATGATTGATTCATAGCATTTGGAAAATAGATCTGGGTTCTTAATTCTTCTATTAGGGATCATTGTAAGTCTTCCAAATCATTTTTCTGATGCCATCCCCTCTGTACCAATTCTTTCTGCAACCTGAAATCTCTTTCTAAAATGAGATTCTATGTCCCTCCTTTGCTCAGTGTCAACAGTAGCTCCCCATTGCCTTCAAAAAGAACCACCACATACTTCAGCTTGGTTTCCAAGGCTCTGTGAAATCTGACTCCTGCCTTCTGAGGGCTGCTTCCTCCCAGCCAGGCCCTACCCAGCCCCTGACAGGAACTTCCCATTATTACACAGGCCTTGGTTTACCTAATGCTCTGTGGCGCACTTGTCCTTCTTTCCCTTCTCCTCTTAACAAACTCTTTAAAGAACTACATTCATGTCTACCATCTTATTTGAGTCCTACAGTAGCTCTGTGAGCTATATCACTACTCCCTTTTTGAAGTGGGAAATTTTCTTGGTTCTAGTCTGTGGCAGAGGCAGAACCATTGGACTTCCCATCTCTCTAAGGAATCCTTCTCTGCAGGAGTCTGTGAATGTGTTTTGCGTAGGTATTGAGGTACCAGGTACCTAATTCTTGGGGTACAGGCCTGAGCCAAGGAGAAGCAAAGTATGTCTCCAAGTGGTTTTCCTTTCAAATTTTCTCAAACTGTGTCCAACTGACTGGATGTTTTGGCCCCCAGCCCAACCCTGAGACCCAGAGGATGCAAGGGGTCTGGTTTAGCAGGCGGGGCTCACCTGTGATATTGTGGAATATCTTGTAGTAGGGTTGCTGGCAGGAGTATCTGATCTCAGATTTGTATGTGGTGAGGTTATTACTAGTAGAGAAGGTGACTAGCCCATGTTTCAGTTCTGCTGGAGCTCCACAGTCTGCAACTGAGAGAGAAGAGAGTGAGACAATTCAATGACCCTTTGCTCTTCTTCTTGGGACCATCTGGTGGGTCTGTCTCATACAGATGTACATTTTTTATACCACAAGCAATTTTAGTAAGCAATATGATAGTCTGTGAGAATGGTGCCCCAGGGATTGTGGAGGGCACAGCCTGTGCAGTCACCAGGACCCTGCTTTTGAGGTCTCTCCCACCAACTGTGTGGTTAACTCACCTGGCCTGCTGTCAGTTTCAGGGCAAGGGCAGGTCTGCTGAGATTTAAGCAGACCCATCTCTTCCCCACCAGGGCCCTTTCCTTGACTTCCAGTTCTATTGTGCAATCCTCTTAGCTTCTTCTGCCCAAGCTTGAAGCCTGTGGCTCTGCAAGAAAATTCTGGCTGACATGAACCAAAGAATATTCAATTCTTCCAGACCCAACCACATGCTGAGTAAGAGCCATGGAACTTAGCAAAAAACAAAAACAAAACAAAACAAAAAGAGACTCAACACCTGCATGAGTACACAGTCCCACCCTGCTGGCTTTCTGCAGGCACAGAAGTCAGAAGGTGGGGTTGGGGCGGACCAACTTTTAGTCTTCATCTGCCCATTTTTTCTACTTGTTGGTGACTAGACTTTAGGATGGGCTGTAGGACAAGACCAAAGGTCCCAGCTCCAAAGAGAAGATTTTAGGAGAAGTTGCCAGTCCACTCAGGTCTTAGGGAGTTGACAGAGCCCAGTACAATCTGCCAGGAGCCAGATCGAAGACTGAAAAACCAAATTATCAGTGTCTCTTCATGGGTCTCCTTTAGGGGGTGGTGTGCTTGCTTATCAGGAAATCCTATGCCAGAGTTGCAGAATCTTAGAGGAATCCTAAAACTTCACAGTTAGAAACTTTAAGGCAGGCAATCCAGAATATCATCTTTACAGATGAACCCAGAGAGGAGACTTGACTGATCTAAGGTCATAGAGTGAGTTATAGTCAGAGAACTAGATCTGACCTTAAACTAGTGTTTTTTTTTAAAGTAAAATAAACTGATAATTAAAAAAAAATGTTTTCTAGTTAAAACTGCATACAATCAATATTAGCTGGTTAATGGTAGATATTAGCTGCCAATCTTCTGATAATTTCAGAGGACTGCATTTGAAGTACCTGGTAGAATTTCTAGTTTCCCTCTTTCTGAATTTTACTTGCTCACCTTGGGTAACAGAGAGGGGGTAATTTACTCCTGAGATGCTATTCAAATATCTGATTTTTAACTTTAGAACTTCAAATTCATCTATTCGATTGAGTAAAGAGCTGTCTAACTCAAAATATAGTTAATCCAAGGCCCTTCAGGATGGATCAGAGTTCAGGTGAAGAATAAGAGTAAATGTTGGTCTCTCCTGCCCATGAGGAAGGCAAAAGCTAGGAGAACTGGTGAGTATTTTGTCCTGGCCTCCAGCCCCCTGGACAAATCGTTCTCATTTGTTTTGATCACCCAAAGTAGACATACTCTCTACTCTCTGAGGAAAGCATGTGAAGGTCAACATTAGGGCAAATGGAGGTGATAATATTGTTTGTTTAAAGCTATCATCAGTTTTAAATGTATTTCTGCACTGAGTCTTGAAGCAGATTTTTCTTCCTTTTTTAGGAAATGCAATTGATTGGTGTCTGGATCTTGATATTACTCTTGACTCCCTCAACCTTGGTTTAGCAGTTCATTTTGTTTAAAGTAGCTTCAAGAACTGATATCCAGTACTAAGTGGAGGAACTTCAGAGTTGGTCTAAGACCTGGTTAGATTGTCAGTCATTGAGAACCTGTTATGTTGCCAACAGTGGCAGGGAGAGATTTTCTGGGATGAGGGCCTGCTTTTATATCGCTCCAGAGAAGTAACTTTGCCCACTGATAAAGCTGGTCCTACAGCCACATAAAGGAGGTGATAGTGGAAAATAGAGGTCACTTCTAGCTTGGGTAGAACGAGCATAGAAGGGATGCACTTTCTCCCCAAGTCTACAGTAGCAGGCAAAAAGCCAGGTCTCTGTGACCTGGAGACAACTTCCTTTTTTGAGGGGTCTTGAGCAGCTCTGCCTGGTGCAAAGTTGTTATATCCAGACCCTGCTGCCTTAGCTAGTCTACCTGAACCCTGTGCTTCAGGAAGGGTTTTATCCTTTTCTCTAAAGCTTCCTTTAGACACTTCCATACTATGGAATTAAAGAGCTCATCTCTTTCTCATTTCCTTGGCCTCCCTTTCTCATTATGCTCTGGGATGGGATGTACCATGTCCTGTCTCCATGGTCACCTCTTGCTGTCATTTATTTTCCTTCAGACATATCATTTTTGACCCACTGTCTTGAGCATGCTTAGCCATAATCCATGGGCTTCCTAGAGAACCCATAGTTGGCTCGGCTTGGTGTTCAGGCCCCAGGGACTGGCCCACCTTCCCACACAGCCTCCTCCTCTTCCTTCCCCTCAGTGCACTTATATGCCCCAGCACCACAGACCCCTCACTGTGCCTCCCTGTCACCTGCTGCTTTCCACACATGGGAAACCCTGTGTCCATGCTCTAGCCACCGTTAAGGCCTTGGTCAAATGTTTCTTCTTCTTAAAAACTTTTTCTCATTCTTCCAACCAGATACGACTGTTTCCACATTTCTCATTGTGAAGCCCTTTATTTATTGATATTGCTCTGATCTATGCATCCTGTGTTGCTTGGTATTGCAATTATTTGGTTCCATATTAAACCTTCTGCCTGAATTGTGATTCCCTCTGTCACACCCAGTACACTATCGATTATATTTTCTGGGCTTAAAAATATTGATTCAACTGATCTTTGTATTTAGTGACCATCCCGCATCCTTTCTCGGGGTACCTCTGCTGTAGGATGGCACCATAGTCCCCAGACTGCTTCCTGTTCATCCTTACAGAATTCTGCCCTCCTCAAGAGGCCATGTTGTCACAAATAGACTGAAGAGCCATAATGCAATGCAGGGCTTCTTCAATACATGTGCCCAGATTTTGTTCAGGCTGAGCAGAGATTCCCAGCATGTGGGCTGCCACACCATGGCCCTTTCTTTATCACTGTTTATGATCCAGTGATGTCCCATGGTGATAGAGCTGAGAACTGCTGCTTTCAAGTGTGATACCTATCTTTTGAAAATATTTAATCAGTGAATTTTCAGAAATGTAAAACTTGTAAGCCCCAGAGGAAGGAACTTCCAATGATGGAATCTGAGCCCTGTGTTAATTTTAGGTGGAAAGGAAACTTTTGAGCATGAAGATAGAGTCTTCAAAAATCCATGCTATATAAGTTATTCTTAGTTTTACCCACTCACAGTTATTAAGAAAGTAGCAACAAAAAAAATATTAAAGTCATAAAGTCACAGGCATTCTGGCCCATTCAAACTTGGAGTGTAAATTGCATTAGAAACCAGGGCTCACTTTGACCTGGTCAATTTAAGGCCATATGAATGCACATTAAATCCGTGTCTCTAGGACCAAAGTGATTTTTTTTTTCTGAGAAGAGTATAGTCCACTTAAAAATGCTAAAAAAAAAAAAAAAATCCCCCATTGTCTTTTCATTATTTTCCATAGTAATGTTTGAATAATTGGTGAACCCTCAGAAGGAGAATTGTTTTCATACACGCAGGAGTTTCAACTACTTAAGACTGTGTTGCCTTGTTCAGCGTCCACTCTAATCCGCACAGAAATGGGAAATGGAGTGTTGGCAGGGTGGGGGAGGGGTGGGGTAGCTCTAGGACCCAGGGTCTTGTGAATGATCCATTCCTGGATGTCTGCACTGTGTGGGGTCCCGTCATTCACTCTGTCACTTGCTCTGACTTGAGTTCGCTCTCCACATCCATTTCAGTTTCTGCCACCATGGTGAAGATCAAAGAGGGGTCAGAGGGTACAGAGAAGAAAGCAGAGAGAAGAAGGGAAACAGAAGAGAAGAGAAAAATTATAAGCAAAGCAGAAACGGTTTATGGAGGAAATACAGAAATCACTCCACAAAAATTGATTAAGAATGCACAGTTTAGGTACAGCCAGTGTGAGAGACAGTTTGGGGTTGTAGAATTTGTACCATTCTGAGAATTTGCATAGTCATAAATCCTGGCTCATGAGGATTATAACATTCTGCCCTGGAGAGAACTTTGCACCCATCTGATCCAAACCCTTATTTGACAGATGGCATTCAGAGTGGAGGAGGATTTGTCCTGGGTCACTACAGCAAGGTGGAGGCAGGGCCAGGACAACCACCTGTAATTTCTACACCCTATTCCAGTTCAAGTTTGCTCATAGTACATGCACATTTCCTATTTGTTCCCAACCCCTTTCTCCCCAACTCCTGGGGACTCTCAACTTCTTAGTTTTGTTCATTTTTGCATCTCCTCTAGGACTCCACACATGTCTGGGACAGAGATGCTCAGTAAATACCTACTTAGTGAATGAGAATAGATACCAGGTGTGTCTGAATAGGGATTTCTATTGCCCTAATCTGGGCCGTGCTGAGAAAACCAGGTTGTATTAGGGTGAAAAAGAGATTCCTCTTTTCTTTGACACAAAATGACAAGCATCCTTTTGTATACTAATATAAGTCACATAAAAGAGTATCATTAAATATAGTAGTGCCTCACTCTGTCAACATCACTGTTATAATAAAAAGTGTGTGTGTGTCATCAGGGAAAAAAATTATTAATGTTCTTACTTTTCAAAAGTGTAAATGGAGAAGCCAAACCTCTTCCCAGTGAGGGGTTTGGGTGAGGGGAAGAAATAAGTTTCTTTTTAATCCTGGTGCTCTATTGGTATGACATGTACATGAATGCAGTTTGTCCTCAGAACAATCAATACAGAAAAATAAGGTCAAAAGAGTTTGAGTTAATTGCTTAGGGACCCTCAACTGGTTGAGTCTGGCTTTGAATATAGAACTTCCTGACTCCAAAGCCACCTTCCGTCCTCTATACCCCACTTTCTCCTTTACCTCCTCCTTCTGAATACTCCCTTGCTTTGGGCAGAACTCAGGAACAGCACTACACATGAGCCATGTGTTGGAGGAGGTGGTAGATGTGTCTGCCAGCTTTGAGTTCCTTCACGTGTGGACCTCTTCTTTTGCATTTGAATTCTCTATAGACTTCTGCACAGGCATCCAGTAAATGTTCGCTGAAACTTTTTGTTGAAGCTGTAAAATGTCCTCCCTTTTCCCACATGGGGCTCTAACTCCAGCCACATCATCACATTAAAAAAAAGGAAAATTAAAAACAAGTACAGTCTGCTCCAAAGTTCTGCCTGGGATTTGCCTCAAGAGAGCCCCACCCTGACAATGTCCCCTTGGAGCCGTGGGAGTGGACCTGCCTACCCACGGGATCCAAGCCGTGTAGGAGAAGGGAAGAGGACACCACTTCAAAGTTTACATAAAGTTGTGAACTAGGGTTGGGTGATATCAATCCTTATTCTTGACATCTCACCTCTCCATGCTAAAGTAAATCCTCCTTCCTCCCCTCCCTCTTTTTCCTACCCTTTCTGTCACCATTCCTCCTCTCGTCACTGTTGTCACATATGACTTTTCTAAAATTTTGGTCCTTACAAATCTTGCACTGAAATAGCCTAAGTAGTGGGGAGAGGAGGAGGTGGCTGGCAATCTATTTTTACAAAGCTCATTGGGTGATTTATATGGATTACATTATGTCGAACCACCGGGATGTAGTCTAGAATAGTCCAAATTTTTTAATTTTATAGTTAAGGAGCAGATCCTGCCCATGGTCATGGGAGGAGAAGGGGGAGTTAGGAACAATACCAAGGCTAGAACTCTGGGTCCCAAGAGCCACACAGAGCTGTTTTCCCTGTTTACCCATGTCCACTGTGTTGACCCCCACAGCCCTAAAGCATGCGCTGTCCCAGAAAACTTTGTGAATGTGGCTGAAGTCCACGCAGAGACTGGCAAGGTAACTGGGCACTGGGGCCAAAATAGTTTTATGGATTAGCAATTGCCAGAGCTAGTTTCAAACTTGGAAACATGCTATTTCTTTAGCAAGATTGGCAACCTTTCTGCAGGCAGAAGTAAAATTAGTATTTAGAAAGTAAACTGGGACCCACAAGGAGTTTTTTTTGGAACCCTAATGTCTTATTGCTGAAAGAAACATTAATAGCCTTTCTATCCAATCCTTATGTGTCTTTGAATGTCTGCCCCCATTCCTCTTAAAGTGAACTTGCCAAGCTGTCACCCTTGTGTGATCTCTGCTTGGATTCCATCAGTGCTGGGTAGCTCATTATTTTTGTAATCAACCGATTTTGTTTTCTTACTTTTACAGGTCGGAATCTTGTTACTCCATGTCCCATCCTTCAGACACTCGATCTGGAATGTGTCCATCTCCACATCATCCTAGGAAGAAACATAAAGAGTATGGGAAGAAGGAGGAAGGGTGGGGTCAGTGGTTGTTTTTCAGTAAAACCAGCTCAGACTCCAGACCTGAGTGTCCTCCATTGAGATTTTCCAACTATGGGCCTCCAAGGGCAGGCAAGCTTGAAGATAAGGAAAAGATAGATGCTGAATTCACATTCCTTGGTCACGGCCTGGCAAGAGGGAAGGGCTGGGTGCAAGAAGGACTTTTGGCAGCTGTCTCTAAAGGAAAAGCTATAACCTTGACTCCCTTTTCAGGGCAGGGGCTCTCAAATCTGAGTGTCAGCTTCCCTGAGGGCTTTTGCATAGACTGCTGGGCCCCATCTCCAGAGTTTCCGATTTAGTGGGTCTGACCTGGGGACCAAGCCTTTGCATTTCTATCAAGTGAGGTGATGCCCTGGTGGAGACCAACCTTGGAGAACCATTTCTTGAGAACAGAGGTCCTCTAGTTTGGTTCACATCAGGCTCACCTAGACAACATAACAGAAAAACCAATCACTGGGCCCCACCCCAGAGATTCGTATTTAATTGATTTCAAGTGGGGCCTGGAAGGTGCTTTTGTTTTTTAAGTGAAGTAGGTGATTTCTAGAAAAACCACTGTTTCAGAGAGTGGGAGAATGAGCAGTGCCCGTTGCTTTCCATCCCAGCCTGATGAACTTTGTTAAGATTGTTTGTCCTGATTATAGGGCTGCATAAATCCAGATTTTTTTGAAATTCAAACTGGCCCACTCTCTGATAAAAGACTTTAGTATCACTTCCAGAAGTGAAACAAATGCTTTGAATTTTCAGAAGACTGGAATTTCTGGTGTACTTTGAAGGTTTATGGGGAAGTTGGAAATACTGTGGTGGGACCATGACAAATTCTGTAAGCCCATCTGCCTTGGGAGGCTCCTGAGAATTTCTCTGGCCTAGTGGCTCTGGCTCCCAGGCAGGATCCCGTACCTTCAGCACTTTGTAGCCTGTGTCACAGCTCACGAGGACCTGGTCTTTGAAGAAATACTTGTCTTGCAAGGGCTCAATTTTCCCATGGATAGGAGGCTGTAGCCCTGGGCACTCGTTCCCTGGTGGGGAGCAGTGAAAGAACAGCAGGTGAGAAAACAAGGCAAAGCCTCACCATGAGAGGCCAGACCCTAGAATGCAAGGCCTAATAAAGGTGGAAGAACCACAGAACTGAGTATAAGCGGCCTGGACCTACTAGGTCCTGAAGAAGACTTATTCTGGATCTTTGAACAGAACATTTTCCAACTTGGACCTCTGTTTTCTCATTTGTAAAATGAATTAGTTGGTCAAATAATTTCATCAAAAGTCAGGGTTGGAAAACATATTAAATGTCATTGGATGCCATCCTTGTCTGGTGCTTTTTTTTTCCTTCCTTTTTTTTTTAAACATCTTTCATAGTAGACATCAAACATCTATTTGCATTCCTATAGTGACAGGGAGCTCAGTACCTCCCAAACCTATCTTTCATGCCAGACTCATCTGATTAAAGGAACACTGTTTTCAGAGTCAATTGAAATTTATACCATTGTAATTTCTCACTGGGTGTAGTTTGCCCTCTTAGAGAACTCAGGGTGACTTCAATCTCTCTTTTTTTCCAAGACTATTCCTCAAGGTGTTAAATTGATCATATGCCTCTGTGCCTCTCTTCAAAAGGCTAAATCAGACAGGATTCCCAGGCCCGGACCTATCCCTGATATTTTTTCCTGGACAAACTCTCTTTTGTTAATATTCTCTTTATTTCTCACCACTGAATTGGATAACACAGGCCAGGCCCAGATATTGGAGTCTCTGTACTGGCTTAGTCATGCCCAGCTGTGGTCTTATCACTGACATTCACCCTCTTCTTCCTCAAGTCACTGCAGACCCTTTGGATCAAATGACTCTATCAGGATTTGGGCAGGGACTAGCTGTCTTGGGGTACTGGGGAAGGAAGACTACAGGCTTTGCCAGTCTGGGGGAAGACAAGGAGGTGAGCTGCCTTAATAAAACATTTTGAACTACAGGGCCACACCCAAATTTCTGCCTCAGACTTGGACAGAGCTGGAGCTAGAAAAGTCTTCTCCAGACCCAATGAATCACAGTGTGAAGGGGTGTCGTTCAGGAAACATTTTTTTAAATCTCCCAATATGATTCTGAAGTATAGGAAGTTTTAAAAACTACATCTAGTCCAAATTCACCATCATTGCTGCCCTTCATCCCATTTTACAGATAGGAAACTGAGTTAGAAAAGAGAATGTGCCTTGGTCTCCAACTCCTCAGTGGCAGAACTAAGAGTCTGACCACAACCCCAAAGGAGTCCCAAGCCTGCACCCCCTCATCCTTCAGCCACTGCCCCATGAGGGCTAAACACCACGACCAAGTGTGACTGAGGAGGGGAGAGGTTGTTACCTGTGGCCTTGTATGAGAGCTTCCAGCCCCGATTCTCGCCTGAGTTGTCACTGCGGAACACGATCTGGATGCTATGGGTCTGTGTATTGATAGGTTCTGGGGCTTTCTCTCCACAGAAGGGTCCCAAAAGTTGTGAACCAGCTTTAATCTGTGAGGGGCAAGATGGAGAAAGAGAGGATCACATCAGAGCACTGGTGGCTGCTGCAGGGACCACCTCAACACTGCGTCTGGGGTTTTCTGGAAGACTCCATGAAAAACCGTGGTACTCACTCACATTTCTAGGAGGCTTTACCATTCACCAAGTGATTCCATCTCCACTCTCCCATTTACAATTTACAATGGCCTAGAAGTGGGCAAGGCAGGCTAACAATTCTCTGCTTAAAGATGAACAAATAACTCAGAAAGGGGCAGAGCCCTATCCAGGTGCACAGGATAGAAAAGGCCTCTGCTCTGAAAGAACCTGCAGTTTAGTCAGAGGAGTCTGACAATAAATAATAAACAAAATAATTACAAGCTGTGGTAAGGGTCATTGAAAATAATTAGGATGATAAACAATGTCAATATATACTTTATTATTTATGATTTATATAGTAAAATCTATGTAATCTATATAATTCATCATTAATATGATAACTTTAAATAGGTAGTCAGGGAAGGCTTCTTTGAGGAGGTGACATTAGATATGAGACATGTAGGATTAATAGGAGCTTATCGTTGGAGGAGGAGAGAATACTTCCCAGGCAGAGAAAACAGTACATGTAAAAGTCAAGACCAAAAGTGGGAAAGAGCCTGGAAAGTATTAAGAACAGGAATGAAGACAGTGTGGCTGGAACAGAGGGAGTGCCATGGCATGAAGTTGGAAAGGCGGGCAAGGGCCACATTGTGTTGAGGAATTTATGTGTAACCTTTTATAAAGATCAACCTGGATGCTGTAGGAGAACAGACCTTTTAGGGCAGGGGAGGGGGAAAAAGTAAAGTCCCAAGAGGTTAAGTATCTGGACAAGGGTCATAGTAGAGCTCCTGAGAAAACATGTGTGGTTCCTGTGACCTTCACCTCTGGTGTTACTTCATGATAATGTTATGTTACATGGCAAAAGGGATTCTGCAGGTGGCCAAGAGGCCTGTTTTGGGTCAGGGAAGATTTCTAGACTGGATCTGATTAAACTGGAGGATGTTATTTTAAATAATTACTTGTTAGGGAAGCAAACTGCTTGGCCCCCTATTCTGGGAGAAGGTAGAAGGCAAGAATATTAATTTTCCCAGTTTAGCAAGATTTTCCAGCATCCCTAGGGCAAAGGCTCATTGCAGGCTTACCTTGATGTAGTCATAGGGGCAGGACACCTCTGGATGGTCCTCGATGTCAAAAATATCCTCAAACTGCAGGCTGATCACAAAACCCTCCTCCAGTTCGATCACATAGAAACATTCAGAGCTCTTAGGGTAAGGGTTGGGGAAATCTGGGCTGGTGATCACACCGGTCCTCTGAGTAAAGAGATTGTCATGGCATTCCACTGTGGGAAACATACCAAAAGCAAAGTGACACACCACACCATGGCCACAGCAACTCCTCTCTTATTTGTTATTATATGATTTCCCAGTAGTCCCAAGAGGCAAGCAGGAAAGAAATCATTATCCTCATTTCACAAATGAGGAAACTGAAGTTCATTCAATGGGGGGAAGTGATTTATTCAAGGTCACACATGTACTAATTTGCAGAATCAAGACTCAAAGACAGTTAAGTGTGATAAGCCAGCTCATCAGATTTGCTGGCATTGGTGGGGGCCAGAGGGGGACTGAGATAGAAATGCTTTAAGACAGAGTATTGTGGGGGGATGTCCGAACCTCTTTTGTCCTGCTTTTCCCTCATCCTAGAACTCCATTAGGTGGCTGCTCAAAGCCTGCCTTGATGCCTCATCTAACACAATACCCTCACGCACACCTTTGCTTTCTTTTTATTTATGCTGCTGACCATAACTTACTATTATGTACTACTTTTGTGAATTCTCTTGTCCTCATTTGACTGCAAGTCCTCTGGGCTCAGGGATTCTGCCTTGTGTCCGTTGCATTTGCTTCCCCAAGTAGCCAGGGGTGTAAGATCCTGGCCATGGTCTAGTCCTGCTAGATCTGGGGTATCAATACTTTCTAAGCCCTTGTTTGTCCTGTTCACTTGCAAATGAGAAAACTGTAGCCCAGAAAAGGGAGTGTGACTAACCTGAAGTCTCACTGCTTTAAGCTGCAGAATAAGGTTTAGATTGAAGTCACTTGAATTCCCATCTATTTTCATTTTCTAACCCCAAGCACTATCACAGGGATGATATTGCACCAAAGGGGCTAAAACTGGTTCTTGGTGGGGGTAAAAATCTTATGCTTTTTTTTTTATGTATAATGCACTATATATAAATATATATACAGTGTATCTGTGGTATTAAAATGTCATGGGTGGGGGCAATTAGGAAGATCATGTTTTAAAAGCTCCTGAAGGCAGAGGTGAAAATAAAAAAGAATCAAGAAACCTTGCTCATTCTTAACGTCCACCATATTCAACATATAGCAGATACTTAATAAATACTTAATAAGTGGAAACTATAGTTTTCTTCAAGAAAACTCCTACATGTGCCTGCCTTGTACTGATGGGTCATTTAGAGATTTTATTCAGAAGCAAGAAGTTTTTGAAGGAGAAAGGAAAGGAATTCTTGTTTCCAGTCTTGCCCTCCTCCAGTGATCTCCCTCATTCAGCTTCCACGGGAGCTTTCTAAAACATAGCTCTTTATCCTTCAGTCAGACTAATCTACTGGAAATTACCCAAACATTTCAAGTTGCATCCTGTCTCGGATGGTTTGTGAAACTTTTCTCTCTGCCTGGAATGCCCTTCTTTACCTTATTCTTTCATCTTCATCAGAGCCACCATCTCTGGGAAGTGTTGGCTCACTTCCTATGCAGACACCATGGCCACACTTGTACAGCATTTACAACATTTCACCATTGGTTGGTATGGCTGTTACCCACCAGCCAGAATGGTCCTCATGGAAAGTGGCTGAGCCCTGCTGTTTCTTCTGTACCCCTGCCCCTCCCAGAGACTATTACAGAATAGGTGTGTCAATGACAATTTAAACAGAGATAGCGAGAATGAGATGTTTTCTTGCTGTCTCTGTCTTTGTCTCTCTCCTCCCTCTTCTTTGCTTTCCACTGAGAATCTCTTTATCACAGAGGAACCTAAGGGGCATGAAAGAGAAGAGAAAAAGGAACTGCTCTTCAAGGCCTGATTTATGGCTCAGAGAGTGAGGACCAAGAAACCTACTTTCCCCCTTAACTTGGCCAGGCTGATCACCTGCAGTAGGAGAGGAGATAGGGACTAAAGACCAGAGATTCCTGCTGCTCAGGAAGCAGGATTGCCTAGTGGGTAGGGCTGGTGGGCATTTCAGCATCTTCATCCTTGTGGTATTTGAGGCACAGCTCTCTGACTTCATTTTTAATTGTTCCTGCTGAATATATGTTCTTCCTCTGACAGATTCTCTGACTGGAAAGTGTGGCACATAACAGTGATGAATAGAATTACCCCTGGACCTACCTCGGCAGGTCCTGTTGTCTGTGTGGAGGATGTAGCCAAAGCGGCAGGAGCAGTAGTAGCCGCCAATGTAGTTGTGGCAGTAGTGGTCACAGGACAGCTCTTCGTCCTCCCGCTCTGTACATTCATCCACATCTGTCAACCAATCCATGTGTGATGATGAAGACAACAGGCAACATTTACAGAGCACTTAGTCTGGGCTGCTCACTGTGTTGGGAGGTATTGCATTCCCTCATTTAATCCTAAAGTAAAGCCCGGAAGTAGCTATTATTTCTATTTACATGATGAAACTGGAGCTCAAAGAGGTGAGCAACTTATCCAGAACCACAGAGAGACAGATTCAAACTCAAGCAACCCGACTCCTGGTGCTACTATCTTCTAATGCTTGTGATAATATTAAGCAGGACTGTTACTATTCCCATTCTGTAGATGATAAAACTGAGACTTAGGAGCGTTAAAGAACTGACTGTAAGTCACAAAGATAGTTAGTGGTGGAGTCAGCATTCAAATCCAAGTTGGCTGACTCCAGGGCCTGGGCTCTTAACTTCTACTCTGGACTGCCTTTCTCTTCCTATGTCATTTATAGGAGTCAAGCCCTGCGCTAAGCAATGGAAATATAAAGATAAAATATCTATGTTTTTAACCCATTTAAAACATTTGAACATTAATTTTTCTCGAAAGGATATATGAATGGCCAAACAAACACATGAAAAGATGCTCCACATCACTAGTCATCAGAAAAATAGATATGTGATAGAGCAAATGCAGTAAGATATTTGTGGTAGAATCTGTGTGGCGAGTATATAGACGTGTACTGTAAAGAAGAGAGCACAAGGCACTTTTAATCTTTATAGGAAAAGGGAGACCTGGGATGAGCCACATACTTCTCCAACTTACCCACAGCCATATAGTGGGCTTCAAAGCCTGTGAATCGCTCCTCATTGGAGAAATCTGACTGGAAAGTGATGGACATGGAGGGGCCAGGGGAGAGGACCACTTCTTGGCCAGGAGTATGCTCGGTGTCTGTGGTCTCCTTGCCACAGAAGATTGCTAGCAACTGTTCTTCAGTTTCTACCTTTGGGTCAAAGAGAAAGGGAACAACATAAGCAGCTTCTCAAATTAGCTTCTCTGCTGGCCTTCAGTAGAAAAGAGGGCGGGGCTACCCATGAGTAGACCAGGCAGCCTGGGAAACCCAAAGGGTTGGGGTCAGGGATTCTAGGATTTAAAGAAAGACACATTACAGGTTGAGTCAATGTGGCCATCTAATCACTGTTTCATTCATTTTGTTCAGGTCTGTCAGAAGTAGCTTGACATTTCTCATTTCCATTGACAACCAAATGGCTTATTTGTTGAAAGTAATTCAATATTAAAATTCAAAAAAGTTAGACAACCTCATAGGTGGATTCAACAGAAACTTGCCACATTTCTAAAGAAAATAAACTGCATATACAACATAAGTCACTCATGTATGCCTGCCACTGAGCAAAGCTTGCGATAGAGGGTGAAAAGAGAAGAATAAGACATAGAGCTGTGCATGGCAGTGTTCAGACTGATGAAAACACAGACAGAGCTATTAGACAGTGTGACAGGTGCTTTAATGGAACATAAGCCCTGGGAATGAATTCAGAAGGAGGTGAAAGATCCCCATTAGAATATAAGCGGCAAAGGAAAAATACTGTTTTCTTTACAAATGTATCTCCAATGTATGGGACAGTACCTGGCACAGATCAGTTATCCAATAAAAATATTCATTACCGAGAACTCAAAGTGCAAGACCCATTTTGAGAACAAGAAGCTGGGGTGGGGAAAGAGGGGCATTGTAGGAAGAGATCTACTTGGAAGGATAGGTTGACACGAGATTGTGGTTAATCTTGAATGCCATAATAATAAGTGACTCCTCATTCTGTGAATAAAGGGAGGGCATTAAAACCTGTTGAATAGGAAAGTCATGTAATCAGAACTACATTTATTAGGTAGTCTTAATAATATTGAAACAACTGGAATCATCCCCAAACAGTGTGTGTGTGTGTGTGTGTGTGTGTGTGTGTGTGTGTGTGTGTTTGTGTTGACTCAGATGCAAAAACTGCCTATTTTCTAAAAGAATTCATTACATTGGAAGAGCCAGAGTCTCTATATAAATTCAGTGATCCCAGCAGAGATCTGGGATCTGCCTAAAGCTGATTTTGTGTGTTGGTTTGGGAAGCATAGCATGGCAGCTGGTTGGTATACTTTTTTAACCATGAATGCTTGGCCTACCCACCACTCTATCATTTACACCTAACCCAATTCTTTTAACCCTGTCTCTGTGTTTGCAACCGACTGATCTTTTGGCCAAGATGCATGAGAAAATCTCTTATCAAGAATGATTCTGATGCCTTTCAAAGCCATTAAAGGAAAGTTCTCAAAGGCTGCCTATCTCTAGTAGGTTCTAATGAATTTATTGTTTTGTTCATTAGTTTAATATGTCAGAGTATCTTGACATTTGACACTTCTGTTTTGAAACTAATGATGTGTTTATTTAAAATAAGTGAGAGTTTGTTTTTAAAAAAAACAATTTGCCCTGGCAACAAAACACAAGGATAGTTAATCACTAACTTTGGGAATTGAAGTGTAAACAAAAGATGAGATCATGGTTTTGCTATTTATTCCTCTTTGCAGATACTAGCCAAACTCACACCAGCCTTATTACTGTAGAATGTGCCTATCTGCTCACAGCTGAAATGTCACTTCCTTGAACATCACAGCTGGTTCATTATTTTGGTTATCTGAGTTTTGCAGATAGCTAAGTTTTACTTAACTATAACAACAACATTTTTTAAAAACATATTTTTGTGTAATGTGTTTTAAAATACTTTATACAAATTTCTGCTTTTTTAGGTGAAACATACTAATCTTTTCTGGGGTATCCAGGGACACTATTATGAACATCAACCATCTTGGGGTTAGTGAATTGTATAAAGATGCTTGCCCTACATTGAACTTCCCCAGACTATAATGCCATTGCAATTCTTGTGTCTTCTTTATGTAGTGTTTTATTTCCTGAATTTTTATAAGTTAATTGGATGAAATAAGATGTAAAATAGACACCAGTTAAGCTGCTCTTCTCAGAACTTAATAAAAATAAGACTAGATGGATTTAGAGTGAGGACCTGGGAAAGGGCTTCCTCTATGAGTAACTTCAGGAACTAAAGTATACTATCTTGGTGGCCTCTGCTTTGGAATAATGGAAAGTATTTGGACTGTCGGAAGCCCTATTTAACTCCATCATTAACTGTTATATAGTTGCCTCCTCTCTAGCTCTCAGTTATCCATCTGAAAAAACAGGAGATTGAACGAACTGAGCTCTATGTTCTCTTGCAGTTCTGATATGCTTGTATTCTAACAAGTCATCATATCCATACTAACAGATCCATACATATATACTGGAAGATTATGAGCAGGAGTTTCAGCACACAGATTGCTCCCAGATGAAAAATCTGATAATCTTGAACTTGTTTATGGTCTATTACCATGTAATACAAAATCAATTACTAATGAATAGTCCTATCTTGAACATTACTACTTCCTAGACACAGCAGCCTCCTCCCTGTAATTTGGTATACCCAAGGTCTTTGGGTTCTATAATGTCTGTAGCATGGATACTTTTAAATGAAGCCAACCAGAGACCATTTGAATTAGAAAGAGACCTAATGAAATTCTGTGACAAATGAAGTCTCTCATATCTTTCAGGCTTAGAGAACTTTTCATGATGGAAGATAAACAATCATCACCTGGAGAGCCACAATATTTTAGAGAACAGGTAAGCATGCACCAGATGAGACCCATGGGATAATCTGATCATATATCAGCAGACCACAACCTTTTTGGCACTAGGGACTGGTGCTTCTATGGGAATCTAATGCCTGATGATCTGAGGTGAAGCTGAGGCGGTGATGCTAGCGCTGGGGAGTGGTTACAAATACAGATGAAACTTCACTTGCTCCCAAGTGCTCACCTCTTACTGTGTGACCAACTGAGTTCATCATACCTTTAGAAGCAGGAAAGAGAAGGCCCTGGGGTGCTGGGAATTCAGCCTGCAACTCTGAATAGAGTCCTGGAATATTAAAGTTAGGAGGGAGGGACCTTTAAAAGCTATTTTAGTCCCCTTACTTCTAGAGGAAATTGAGGTTGAGAGAGGGGAAGTGGCTTGCTGAAGAGTAGAGAGATAACCAGATATTAATTTTGCTTTTGGAACTATTCTGACCCTGGAGAAAGAAACCCACCAACCCAGAGCATCCATGACAAAAGACATAGGCACTCTGACAAGCCACTTGTCTGGTTCAAGGGCCTCTTGAAACCTTATCTTGGGTGCATGGACTGTCTCTCAGAGAGGATGTGGCTCAGTGACAGCTCCAGCCATAAACTAAATAGAGAAGGTCACTGGCCCTGGTTAATATTTGCAGTTCCTGCTATGAATTGTAAAATTTTATAAAAATTATTTACCTCTGAGTACAAGTGGAAGATTGAGGCCTGGCTACTCTTTGGACTTCCCCATTTCTAGGATCATCATATCAACATCATGAAGGGAAATACCTTATCACATGGAGACACAAATAATGGAATCAGGATGCTGCATTTGTGGAGTTGGAGCCACATAATAATAGAGAACTATCTGGCTAGGGATCACAGACTCTTCATTTTCCTAATTCTTATTATGGGAAACCATGGTCATTCAGACTATTATTATTTAGAATACTAACCCATCGAAGCATGTCCTCAATTTGTTTTATTTCAATTTAATTCAACACTTATTTATATACTGAGTTCTCGCTGGACTATAATGTGGAGAATGCTAAAAATTACTTATTTGTTGCATGAGCTTAATATGCAAGTCCCCCACCTTTAAGAATGTAAAATTGGGTAGAACAAGATAAGTGCTCAAATGTGCACATGTTAAGGCATTGTCAAGGTATAGGTATTGCAGTGAAGGATAGAAAGGCTGTGGGATTTAAAGAAGGGGAAAAAATTGCATCCAGCTGAGGGAAATTAGAAAACATTTTAGAAGAAGAAAAATGTTCTCTGAGTTGGGGACTGAAAGGCGAGTAGGATTTAGGCTGGTAGAAATGGAAGGTGGAAGGCTGAGGGATAGCAGGGAAAGCATCCAGAGAGAATCGATGGAGTGTGGGTATTCAGAGTCTCAACCACTCCTCCCTTACCACTATTACCTGATGTGGGAAAAGGATCTATTGTGGATAGAAAGCTGGAAAGAGATATCTAAAGAGGAGAATTCAGAGTCTCTTTTTTGTGAATTGTCTACTTCAGTAAAAACAGCATGAAACAGCTAGGCAAAAGTAAGGCAGGGTAGCAGAAAAGTTGACCAAATTTCTGTTTGAGCACAGCTACAGCTGCTTTCCACAGGTCCATAAAGTTATCTCATTAGAGTTTAACAAATACATTGATAGCTACCCATCAGTTTCTCAGAGCAGTGAATAAAGATTGCTTAGGAGTGATTGTTTTCATTTTATAGATGAGACATTTGAAGCCCAGATCACTTAAATAAATCACACAAGGTCGTTATTTAGTGAATAGTGGCTCCAACTCCACAAATGCAGCATCCTGATTCCACAGCCAATAACACCCATACTCCTTTAAGGTGTAAGGCAAACCAAAAATGGCTGTCCTACAGACCCAATGGCTCAAGGCTCTGCTTGCCATTGCTCCTAAGCTACATTCTGGAGGCCCTTTGATATCTCCTCTAGGCCCTTAAAGAGCTTTTCAGAGTTAATTTAGGCACACATGCAGAGAGTGTGCAGATTGTTCTGTTGTCAATTAGTTAATCTGAAAACTACATTCCTCAGGATCTCCTTTCCGGTATAGTTCCCGGGGAAGTGTTGGCCAAAAGAAAAACTTGCATGCATTAGGATGCAATAGTCCTTTTACTTTCTGAAGGTTGTTTTGTGATCAGATATAGAGATGAACAGATGTAGGTGTGCCCAATAGGTTCTAACTTGTCCTCACTCTCTCCAATCGGCATCCAGATCTTCTTTCAACTACTGGCTCTAATGACCAACAGTGACCCAGACCTACCACCAGATGCTTTCAGGTGGACCCACAGGGCTGGTAGCTGCTCAGAGCCAATAGCTTCTTATAGACCTCTCTCTATGGGCTCCTTTCTCACAGTCCCATTTTGGCTCTTGAAATAGGCTTGAATTCTTGCATTTCTCTGCAGATGCCATCATTTTCACTCATGCCAAGGTTTCAGGGGAACTGATTAGTGTGGTCGCCAACTAACTCCCTGTCTATGAGAAGCTGGGACCTTCACTTTCTCAGCTCCTCCTATAATTATATGAGTTCTAATGCCCATAGGTAGCCGTTATCTCACAATGCTCATAGAGGCTCTGCTTTCCTGACTGTACTCTGACTGATACAGTTAGTGGTATCAGAAGTAGGATGCAACAGTAATAAAAAAGCTAGAACCTATGGCTTCAGTTTGGGATTAGCTAACAAATAGAGGCTAGAAAAGTGAGGAAACTTGTAAGGAGGCTGTAAGGAGGCTTGATGAAGGCGATCTGAGTCATGTAGTAATGAAAGAATTGGCAAAACTTGCCTTTGGCAACTTAGAAGGTAGAAAAATGTATAGTAATAAACTTGTGGATCTGGCTAAGGCGATCTCTAGGCAGAATGTTGAAAGTGTCAGTATGTGCTTCTAGCTGTATATGGGAAGGTACTTCAGAAAAAAGTAAGTCTTCAGTGTGTAAGTAGAAATTAGAGAAAACAGAGGGCTCAGAACTAGCTGAGTTGGAAAATAAGATTATTTTTCATCCTTAGTCTCTCCACTAACAAAATATTGTAAAAGCAAAAGTGGCTTCAGGATAAAAACATCATGTCAAAGATTTGGCTATAGGACCCTTCATTAAGATGTAGAAGATTTAAAGCAGTGCCTAGGACTCCCTATTAGTGAAACTGAGGGTGGTTATGACTTTGGTTAAATTTAGATTTAAATCTTAGCTCTAGAAATCATCACTCTCTCTCTGACCCTCAGAGACTTAGACTTTCCCTCCATAATCCACAACCCTCGAGGCAGCAAAAGACAGTAGCTGGGCATGACTTATAGTCACACTATTCCGACCTCTGGCAGGCTGAGGATAAGATCTTGACTTAAATTATGTTTCAACTCCTGAGCCCTAAGGTGGGATAACTCCCTGACTACTTTCTTATGAGACCGGAAAGAGGGATTTCAGAAAAGATCTCAGAAAAGATCTGATAAAAAATGCATGAGCCTTATCTCATCTCCAGCCAATCAGCTCTCAAAATGACCCCAAACCCCTAAACCAAAGTATCTATGATTTTGCTCTACGTAATCTGTAGCCTACAGGCCATCGGGGAGCCAGGTCTTAAGAGCACTAGCTCATCTGTGCCTCCAGGCTTGGTTCCATTTCTTTAAATAAACCTCTACTCTCTTTGTTGCAGACTCCTGTTTGTGTCTCTTTTAGCTTTGATGCACACAGGCAAATTGACCCCTTGATTTCAGTAACATCAGCTGGACAAAAGGGCATCAAAGAATCTTAAGGGCATTGTCCCATAGCACCCTGACATGGCCCTCCAAAGTAGAGAAAGGCCTATTTTGAAAACAACTGTGAGTGTTGTTTTATCTACTGGAATGGACTATATGCTGATATCACACACACACACACACACACACACACACACACACACACACACACACACACACACGCACTTTTAAGGGAGATGTACCAACCAGCTTAAACTAGAAATGACTGAGGTAATTTAAATGAAGAGAGGCCTCTAGGCCCCAAATTTCAACGCACAGGAAACAGGTAGTGAAGGGAACCAAAATTTTGCCACCCTAAAGTTGCTTTTTGAGATATTGATTTTAAGCTGTTTATTAAGAAACAAGACTCGGAAAGAAACTTTGAGCATCTCTCAATTTCTTATCAGAAATTCAGACAGAGAAAACTGCTTTTTAGGAAGAGAGCCTGGGCTTAACCACCTTAAGGATCTTTACCCTAGCATTGCTCAGGAAGACTTCAAACCTGTTAGCTAGATACCTCACATCTCATTGTTTCTGAGTCTCCTCAAGAATGTTCCTGTCATGTATGTTCTGCTCTTCCTCAACTACTAATCACTCATTCTCACTTCTGAAATCTAATACCCCTTCTGTGTTTTCTTTGTCCAAAAATGTCTTATATATCTAATGTTGCCTCACTGTTTTTGGAATTTTCATGCTTATGTGAATTCCCCATGTGCATGTAATTAAAACTTTGATCTTCTCCTCTAAATCTATCTGTGTTAATTTGATTATTAATCCAGCTAGACGAATGTAGAAGGTGAGAGAGAAGGTATTAACTTTTCTTAGCTCTCACGAATTGACAAGCTAGTAGGGAGAACTCACTGTCTGAGATACTGTTAACTCCCCCACTACTAAAGCTGGGAGATGGTAGACATCATCAGCCAGCAGAGGCGCTAAGCATTTTACCTTATCAGCCTCTTTGATCTCTTATCTGTGGGGTTCAATGAAAGTTAGAAGTGGTAAGAATCTTTTTCCTTCTTCCACACTTATATTACCAAGAAAAAATATTTGTGAAGCTAGCTTCTTGGGCCTAGTGACTCTTGAGTTTTTGTTTTTGTTTCCTAATTGATCCTTTCATCACAGAGATGGTTATTATTTTCTTCTTCTATGTCTATGTCTTTTATGTTGTTTGTCATAAGAAGGAAATAACCACAGGGATAAAATATGGGCTGGACTCACAGGCTAAGTTGTTAAGCAGTTCTCTTTAGACTGGAGTCTATTCAGAAAAACTTTCTTGAGTCTTTACATAAAAAATGAATGAGATTTTTTCTTCGAGTTTGTTCTATATCCTAGGGGCTTGGCTTTGTGACTACCAAAGATATTTTCTCTGGTCTCCATCATCTTGAAGGTACACTTACCATGGTGCACCTGGTGGCCAAATAGACTAGATTCCAAATGTCTCTTTGTCTGGCTGTGCCAGCTCCCAAGGGAGTTTGTGATAAGGGGCCCCAGACCATTAGGAGCCTTTGTCATCCAAGCCTTCGTTACTTGTTAGTGCTAAAAAAAAAATCTCATTTCAGTACCGTCTGCCTGGTGCCACAAATTAGCGGGTTTATGGTTGGAGGCATCTCACATTTGTGGGAGGCCAGAGACACCATACACATGCCACCATCTGACCATCTGTGTAACAAGGGTCTGGACTTTCTCTGACTTTTTTGGGAGTAAACTTTCAGATCTATGAGGGTGTATCCTTTGCACTCTTCTTTGGGAAGACTTTTTACTTCCTTGATTAAGCCGTAAAAAGCCTTATTGGTTTGAGTCACTATAAATCCTACTATCAATGGCCAGATTATCAATGTTTTGAATTAGAAAAACTTCTAAAATGGAAATTTTTTCTGGAGCTCTCATTATAAACAGTTGTTTCTTAGTACCTTTTGAAAGACCAATTTAAAAAAAGGGGGGGATCCAAAGAAATATAATTAGTCTTAAGCCTTTTGAATTTGCTGTTTAGCTTCTTGGGTCTTACAGATGCTAACAGAAATTAAGTTGACTAACAAGAGAATTAAGAGAAAAGCAGCTTCAGAGTGGCAAAATTTTGCTTCCCTTCTGTGGAAAGGTCTACTTGGCTGCAAACAGGTGCCATTTCTTATGGAAAAAGAGGAATGTCCCTTAGGGTGAAAATGATAATCCAGAGGGCAGCAACAAGAGCCATGAGAGCAGTGGACTGGAGAACAACTCTCAGGGAGCAGAAAGGGGCTCTAACCGAGGAACATTCCTGGTCTGGTAACAGGTACCTGGCTGGATTTCAAATTACTACGGAACTGTAATAATGGTGATATGCCTCCCATTACTCTCATTTTTCAATGAGAATTCTATTGTGGTTATCTTGTGTTTGAATCACCAAGACAAGAAGATATTGGATCTGTGAAAAGCAGATGACATTTCAGATATCTCTTGATCAAGAGAAACTGCACTCAAGGCTTTACACCCTTGGTGACTCATCTGCCTCTGGATCTGATTTAAATCATGAGGTCCTAGACTTCAAGCCTGATATGTTAATGGGTGAGACCTTTGAAGGATGGCACTAAAGTGTATTTTATACAGGGGAGGTACACAAATTATTTGGGCCAGAGGGTAGACTATGATATATTGTTTGCAAAAATATCTACAAATAATTTCTTTCATTTTTGCACCGAGACTGTTTTACAAAGTGACTTTGCTACTCATAGACTGGCTTTGTGAATTGCTTTGGTAATAAACATATGATGTTTTAGAAATGATGAGTCACTTCCAAGGGGGCCTTCTAGCTTTTTCAGGACTCAGAGGGCCTTATAGCTCTTCCCTCTGTAGAATACTACCCCGAGGCCACCATGTAAAGAAACCTGTCAGGATTACTGGAGGAAAAAGGCCACATAGAGTAGAAATAAGCCAAACATCTGACAGTCCCCACCAAACACCAGACAGGGGACTGAGGCTATTTTGGATTTTTCAGCTCAGTGAAGACTTTAAATGACTATAGCCATGTGAATGACTTCAGGTAAATTCAGCAAAAGGACCACCCTGCAGAGCCCATTATAAACTCTTGACCATAGAATTATAAGCAAATAAAATGGATATTGTTTTAGCTACTAAGTTTTGAAGTAATCTGTTACACAGCAATAGATAAAACTGGTATGGTGAGTAAGGAAATAATTTGGGACAAAGAATAAGACATTTGTGAACTAAAATTTGGAAAATTACAATCTCATGCATTTTGTGGGCTTTAAAGTTAGTCTAACTCTTATCTTTCTACCACATCCTTACTAAAAAAATCATACTTTTTTCACTATCAGTTGCAGAGATAAGAAACTCACTACCTTCCAAGACTGATCAGGTCATTTTGGATTATCCTTAATTTAAAAAGTTATTCTTTGGCCCCATATCTGAGACTATAACCTAGGGTAAGATATTACAAGTGTGAAAAAAACTTTTATGAACAATGATGTTTATAGCAGATATACATAATAATAAAAAACTAGAAACAATGTAAATATCCAAGTCTAAGGGAACAGTTAAATTAGCATTAATTTTATTAAGCACTCATTCATTATCACAGTAATGCAGAGTTTGCAATGATCTGAAAACATTTGTAGTTTTTATTAAGTTATTACGTTCATAGGTTATATTAAATGAAAAAGCAGAAAAATTGTATATTCAGTAAAACTATAATGGTGTTAAAAGTATATACTGAACACAAAAAGTAGAAGGAATTAGAGCAAACTGTTAGCCATAGCTAGTGGAACTTTAGGTAATTTTCCCCCCTTGTTCTTAAATTTAAAAAGTGTTTTAAAGAGAAACTTGGGCCCAAAGCTACTTTCATCTTCTACCCAATGACATAAAATCATTCAGTTGAGGTCAATAAGCAAAGGGAACACCCAGGAGGGGCAACTAAACCAGCCTGGTTGTTTGGGGCTGGTTTCTAGTCTTTCCCCTTCTCACAGCTAGCTGAGTTTTCCCTTCCATGGTAATGGTACAGGGACTCTTCATTCTCTCACCTCCTCTCAATTTTTCTAGCCTTTGAGTTCAAACTCAGCTGGAAAAGATAAAAATCTTAATTCCACACAAAAATACAGAGAAAAATAAAATTCTAATAAAACAATCAAGAAACTCAGAATAACTAAAAATCACACATGGCATTGCATGGCAGGGTGGGTCTCAGGTCGGGAGACACCTTTTGCAATTGTCAAGTCCAAGAAGGAGTCATTGGATGGGGTGTGAGTGGATGCATGAGGGGATACAGACAAGTGTTTTGGAGTTCATGAAGGCTTTGGGGGAAGAAAGAAGAGAGAGAGAGAACAAGAATTTCTTTAGGTATATGAATTTAGACAAATGATTCAGTGACAGTTCTGGGCCCAGGACTCCTGAGTCACAAATGAGTGCTCTATGCTTCTGAGAGGTCACCCTCTCTGCAAGTCTGTCACCTTCAGGGACTGCTCCAGGGGTTAACAGTCCAATTTTGCTACTTTATCTAGTTGTCTAAATTGCAGTTAAAGATCATAGGAAAGTAGCAAATTAAAGGTACTGGATGCCAGACAAGAACCTGAGACTAGAAAAAAAGGAAGACGTGTGTGTGTGTGTGTGTATGTGTGTGTGTGTGTGTGTGTGCGCGCGCGCGCACTTGTATGCTTGTGTGTTTCAGAAGCTGTTAAAAGCCATATAAATAAAAATAGCACTGGTAGGTCTGAGACCAGGTTGGCCTCATTTTAGAGGGGCTGGAGGTTGATGCTTCCATCCTGGTGTAAGTCATTTGGCCATAAAAACAATAACAATAACAATAACAGCAACAACAATAATAGTAATACTTCCTGGCGCTAAGTGAAATTTTCCAGTTAACAGAGTATTTTTCACCTTTATTTTATTTGCTTCTGATGGTAGTCTTATAATGAATATGCTTCAGGCAGATATTGTGATTCTGGGCCCAGAGAGGTGATATGAGTCTCCAAAGCCAAACATCATAGGAATAGCAGACCTGAGACAAAAAAAAAATCTCGTTGTCTTCTAGACCTGGCTCAGTAATTGGAATCAGATAACCACAGAAGGTCAGAGATAAAAAGACATTAAAGGCTATCAAATCTTTCTTCTTTCTTAAATGGAGAAACTGAGGCTCAGAGAAATGAAGAAACTGGTTCAATCTTAAATGCCCATATAACAGCAGAGCCAAGATCGGAGCTTGGGGATATTAATAGTCCCAGTACAGTGTTGTTATTTATTTGTTAATTAGAGTAAAATCCTCCCAACAGAGCTAGGGAGCCCCAGGGTTTTGTTACATGCTCTGCTAGATACCATTTACACTGTGGTGGCCTAAGACACAGCTTCCTCACAAGTCCTTAGAGTCTAAGAATCCCACTGCTACAGCAAAAATTGCCCATTTGCAGGGAGGTCTCTAGACAGAAAAGAGAATGGTTTCCAGGCAGCATGAGCTTGGAGAGAAGAAAGAGCTGGCTGGGGAGGGGTCCCTGGGAGCCTGGGAAGGAGGCATCCCGCAGGTGGGAAACTGGCAGTGCCCACCGTCTCAGCCAGTGCAGAGTTGGAGGTAGCCGGTGGAGAGAGCCTGGGAATCCTGCCTGGAAAAGAGGACCAGGAGGGATTTATACTCTCATTGGCCTCTGAATGGCTAAGACTCCTCTCCCCATCCCATCAGTGACTTCAGAGCCAGGGTCATTCTCATGCAAATTCCCCCGGGGGCTGAGAGGCTGAGCCCCAGACAGTTCAGGAAAATTGCCTAGAACAGGACAAAACAAAGCCTCACTGTGTTCTTCTGCAGCAGAGGCAGCCTGACTTGAGGTATGCCACAGTCAAGACTGAAGCGAAAGCAGTGATTAACTAAGTGCTGGGAGAAGAGAAGTGACAAGAAATGGGCCAGTGTCGCCTGGCAGTTTCCAGGAATGCATGACCTGTCAAGCTCCTTTGCCACTGCCCAAATGTACTTTCTCATGTCTTCCCATGGAAATCCTCCCAGAGAGCTGGGATAGGGACTCAACAGCCGGGTTTCTGGTCACTGCTCTGCCACCCATATGCCATGCGTCACTCTAACCTCCCCAGGCAGTGGTATGCTGGAACTGGCTTGTGGAGTCAATTGTCAACTTTTTGGGGATTTTCATGACTCTGTTGTTAAACATCGGCATTATAAAAAATTGAATTTTATAAACTTATAATGAAATAATATATATTAAAAACATTATATAAAAACTCATCACTTTCTAATAATTTTAAATTTACTATTAGCTATGCTCTTGAGATTATTTTTGTCCAATACCTCTGGGTGGTGAATGGTATGCTACTGCACATCCCTTCTCCCCTATCCTCTCAAACCATCCCCATCACCCCATCCAGATCTAGCTGTTTATCATTGACAAGCACAGCACTATGTTCAAGCTGAGTTTTCACAAACATACAAGGTGGATAGTAATTCTGTCCTCTAAGAGCCAAGCAGTCAAATGAAACATCGTTGTGAAAGCAGCTTGTAAAGTCTGCCATTGCCTGTCAGCTTTTAGCAGGGACCCTGCTTCCCAGCCCTACACCCCTCTCCTTGGTCAGGTTCCCCTTCCCTGCTCCCCACCATACCTTTCTGTCTTCATCTTTCATTTCTGTTCTTCCTGCTCCAGCCACACTGACTCCTGCTGTTCTTTAAACATACCAAGCACTTTCTCACTTGAGGGCCTTGGCACAGGCTGCTCTCTCTGGTTGCAATGCTTTTCCCCAGAAAGCCACTTGGCTAACTTTTTCATCTTCTTCAAGTCTTTTCCCACATGTTACTCTCTCAATGAAGATTTCCCTGACCAACATATTTCAATCATAACCCCCACCCCAACTCACAAGTCCCTTTCTACCCTGCTCTATTTTATTTCTTTGCCTATCGGCTTACTATTTGCTATATAATTTACTAATGGTTATGTTTAATATTTATTGTCTGTTTCCCTCATTGCAATATGAGCACCCTACTGGCAGAGCTTTCTGTTGTTTTAATTATTGCTATACCCCAAGCTCTGGTAAATAGTAGGCATCAATGAATAAATGTATTGAATGAATGAATACCTCCCCTTCCCTAACTTTTCTTCTATGAGTACACCAAAGTAAATTCAAGCACTGCTTTTTGCTAAGGTGTGTCTGAAAGGAGCCTATGTACACATGAGCACACAGATTTGCACATCAAGTGCACCTATACCTGGGAACACTCCCACTTCACACTCACCCACACTTGAGCACATTCTCTGTCCTAACCTTCTGACCTTCCTTCTGCTTTCCATCAACTCAGAGTCTGTGATGTTTGCACTTCCTGCATAAAAGAGTTTTTTTTCCTCTCACACTTTTCTGAAGCTCATTTTCACTTCTTGATTCTTCTGAATCAGCTAGAATTGGTGTTTGGGACTCAGTATGTATGAAATGAAAGAATTCCACCAGGGAATACAATTAAAATTCATGAGAAACCTTTATTCATTTCTCATTTCTCTTTTCCTTCAGGGGCCAAGGCCTGTCCTGTCCACCCCCAAGAATTAGCAGAGCTGCTGCAGTTCGGGCCTGAAGGTTGAGGGCATGTTCTGAGTAAACACAGAGCTCTGCACAGAATTAGGGGCTGGGGGTCAGAGGAGTCCATTTGGAGCAGGGCCATGGGATGAATTTATCTCTCAGTTATATGGCAGGATGCAGACTGACCGGTGAGGCCGAGGGCAGTGGCCTGAAAGTTGCAGACTACCAGGACTGGAAGGGCTTTCAGAAGCCCGCTAGTTCAATTTTCTCACTGGGAAGATGGGGAAACTGAAGACTGGAGCAGAGCGATAACTTGCCTAACTTCTCAGCAGAAGTCAGTGGCTGATTTCTAGACCAGAATACTTTCCTTAATGCTCACTACCAGTAGACATGTGCCTTCTTCTGTTCTGCCCCAGAACTGTGCTTACTGATGGGAAAAAACATAGACATGGGCCCTGAACTTATGGGACTGACAGTCTAGTGGAATGACCTTGAGTTCACCATTAGAACTTGTATACCACAAACAGATAAATTGAGCATTTCCCATCCTTAATAGCTCACATTCCATTTCCAACTATTGTAAAAAATATATATTTTTTTTCTCTCAAAACCAGGGTGACAGAGAGAGTTCTTTAATAAAATCTAGGCAACACAGAGACCCTCAAGTTCTTTCCATTTTACTAAATTTTACTTAATTGCCCTGACAGGCAGTGTTGCTTTTGGAGTAATGCATAGTTGGGAAATATATCAAGGTCATTTCCAGGATAAAACTTGTCCTCAGAAAGGCCAGTGGAGACATTATCACTACATGGGAGTAAGAAGACCAGGATTGAGATCTGACTTTCTATGGAGACTTAGACAAATCCACTTAAGTTCTCTGTGCTCAGTTTCTTTTTTTTCTGTAAATTAAGCATAATAGTCCCTGCTCTTCCTATTTCATGAGAATGAAATGAGGCAATAGATTAGAAACTGCCATAAATTTGTGGTACTCCAAGGTAAACACACAAGAGGAAATAACTTCCTGCATTTAATCAGCCCTTTCAAAGTACTTTTCCATAAAGTGCTTGAAAAAACTGAGTGGCACGAGCAAGGTCAAAGATGGCCACATAGTGGTAGAGTCATAGTAAATGAGAAAAACTGTTCTTCATTGAGCATCCACTGAAATCAGCAGGCACTTCATTACTTACACTGTTGCCATCATTACCTCTACAATAGTATTTATTATGCTAATTACATATGTGTTAGATGTATATCATTAAAGGATTTATCTCATTTGGCATTCACAAAAAGCCCATAAGATAGGCATTATTATTACTCTCATTTTACAATAAAAGGTGGAGGCAGGACCTGACCCCAGGCCTGACTGGCTATAAAGCCTGATCTCTGAACCACTGAGCATGATTGTCTTTGGTAGTAGTGTTTCCACTTATATCCGTCATCTCATTTAAACCCTCCTATAATCTTCGAGGAAAGTACTGTATCATTATAAACTTTTTTTTTTGTACTCATGACAAAACTGATGCTTAGGTATATTAAGAAGCTTAGGAAATTGCATTATCGAATTCTGATTTACTCTTCAAGACTGATCTCAAACATTAAATATTTCCAAAGCCTTTCCTGAACACCCAAAAATGATCACTCCCCAACTTATATACTGCCTCATATCCCTCATGTTATAAAACCATGAGTTCCTTGAGGGTAGGTACTGTCTTACTCATCTTAGTGGGCCCTGTCTTTGATGCGGTCTCTGTTCATGGTAATTTTTCAATTGGGTTCCTTGACTTCATTTCACAGATGGTGGGGAGACATTGCAAGGTATTGAGAGTTGCACACTCAAAGCAGTGTTTTAAGACAATCTCCCTGGACACATGTAGGGGGTTAACTGGAATGGGAGAGACTGACAGCTGGTAGCATTTAACAAATGCCAAAGAGCTATGCACATTCAATGAGAAAAAGCAAAAGGGGGAATAAAAAGTGAATGAAGATTTTTATTGTCTCTTTTTCCAATGAAAAGATGCCATGGAGTAAACTTGAATATAGGGTGGGTGAATCTGCTGTCCCCTTGGTGGTTCTGGTCTAAATACCTCTTTCAGTAACTATAGTTCCTAGGTTCCTTTCTAAGTCCAACTTAACCACTTCATCTGACACTCAACCAACGGAACTGTAATTTGTTGCATTTCTAAGAAAAAAGACAATTTTCTACAATAGTTATGAGATTGAGTAAATTTGACTATAGACAATATTTGCCTTGCATTATACTTACTTAAATTACATTACACTTAAAAACCTAAGCATTCATAAATAGGATTTCACTGTCATTTAATTTTTTAAAAGGAAGAAAAGACCAATATAAATTTTAGTCCCAGTGTGACCCTGGCCAATGAATTGCCCTTCCCTGGGCTTCAGTCGTGATGGTGGTGGAGTTGAACCATGATTTCTGAGATCTTAGATGCATAAAATATTAGGGCTAGATTGGCCTTAGAGACCATCTGGTTCATGTCCTGTACTTAGAAAGAAGAAAACAGAGTCCCCTTTAGAAGTATTCACTTGCCTAAGGCTACCTAGTTAGTAGAGAATGACCACAAGAATTCAGGCCTGCCAACTTTCTGACCAACGTCTTTGCTCTGCCCCTTGCCTGCAGCATTAACCAGCTGTGATTTACATGCCTCTTCTGTGCACTGCAAAAATCCACACATTGTAGCCACATTCCAAGGAAGCAGATGCTGCCATGTAGATGTGCATGTGCCTCAAAGACCAAGGACTATGAGAAATCAGGCCAGAGAGAGGAATTTTCATAAAATGAGAGCATCCAGACCACAGCCTTGGGTTTCTGTTTTTCTTCAAGCTACTGCTGTGCAGTGTCAGCAGTATGGTCATCATCACTCTGATGGGCCAGAGTGGAAGGGTAGACTAAGTTTGGGCTGGGCTAGAAAGGGTTCTTGTGAACTGAACCCTTTCTAAACCTTCCAGGGGGATTTAGTCACAAAATAAAAAAGGCTCAAAATGGGAGATGTTATCCCACCAAATGGAAATCAGTGATACTTAAAATTGCTTGGAAAAGGACAGCAGTGTCATGATATATTTACAAGTTTTTTTTAAATGACATGTCCCTAAGGCATCCTCAGCAGACTGTAGGCTCTTATTGGAGTGCTTATGGCTGTGGAACTTTGAGAAGTGGCCGTTGTACCATATTATTACTGGTTTCTGGCATTATTCTAACTAGGATAATGAGGATTTGGTAGGGTCATCTGGAAAGTTCTGGCAAGGAGGATTAGGATTAGAATTCTGGAATTTAAGGAACTTCAGGGATCATCTCATCTCACCGCCTCATGGACCAGATGAAAAAACTCCAGAATTTTGAAGAGGGATGTTGACTTATCGGGGGTGGTATAGTGTTCTCATGCAATGTTCTTCTATACAATGTGAAATTAAGTAATAGTTAAGCTGTAATTCCTGCAAGGTGTGACATTCAGGGTGACTAATGAGGGTGAGTGAGTAGAGTGAGTTTCAGAGCCACCTTCAACCTGAGCAGCTCCATTTTGGTTTTCTATATTGAACCTACCAGAAGATTTGATAGAAGAAAACGTTCATTGAGGAGAAAACATTTGAAAAACAATAATAGCAATAGTGTGGGACTAGATAAGTCTCCAGAGGGCCCTGTAGCCTGACATTCTGCGAGTTCTGGACTCCAGGAGGGGACTCTGCTGGGCACATATGAGCTCCAATTGTCAGCTGACCAGTACCTAGCATCCTGCAAAGAGAGGACTGCTCAGCCTCATGGCTGCTGGAACGTCTGTAGGGAAGTTAATGTCGATGCTGGGATGGCATTCTGGAAGGAAGACAGCTGGGAAAGCACAAGTAGAGAAATATATCTTGCCCTCTTTGCCCAATACGTGAATTACTTCTTTCAAAGATTTTTAAAAAATGTGTCTGAATCAGAGATACAAGCACTGTAGGGCATTTCAGGTAGGCAGCTTGGTCTCTGCATTGCCTCAAGCAGACAGATCCTTTGCTATGCCCAGAGGTCATGAGTCTAACTTTGGAGCAGAGAGAGTGCTGTAAGACCTTCTTGTCCACGCCAGATCATATGAGAGTTAATGGCAGATACGGGACTAGAACAGGCATTTCCAGGCAAGGCCCCAAGACCATGCTGCCCTTTCAAAGGGTCTAGTCCATCTCCTTGGGGTTTCAGGGAGGTGTCCTGCCACCCTGGATAGAAAACATGAACTAATTTTCAAAATATTCTTCAACCAGAAAGGCCAAGCTTTGGATAGAAATGTACTCCAGTGTCCTTAATTCAGTGTCAGAAGAGACCTTCAGATTCTATTGTGGCCCTTGAAAAACATTTTGTCGTTTTTTTCCACTATAAAATGCAGCTGATGTCAGCAACTTAATTTGCCTTGCCAGGAGACTGATTTTGTTTGTTTGTTTGTTTGTGGGTTTTTTTGGCAGAGTAGGGTAGGGGCAAAGGAATGAGTTAAATCCTCTTTTGTGTGTTTATCATCTTGATAAAGGAGCCCTAACAAGGTCAAACTTGGCATCTGTCTAAATAAGAGAAAAACTCACGAGAAATAATTGCTCAGTGCATTGCTCATTGATTATGAGGCCTCAGCTTCCAAAGAAAATAAGTGTTCTCACTGAGAAAATTCCTAGATGGTTGACACATTTCAAAGTAGAGAAGAAAGCTGTTAGGAAATTCACATCTAGACTTGTCTAAATCTATGGAAATTCCTTTCATATTAAGCCAGTGTTTGGTCATTTCTTTCTGGTTAAATTCACTCTCCAACCCAAATATTCAAGAATGCCATGGCTTTATGACCAGCATTATTAGTTGGGGAAATGAGCTGGGAGATTCTTCTAACATACCCATAATCCATCTTCTCCTGGAGTTTGGTTCTGGCAGAGGCTAGATTATATCTTGAAATACATAACTAACCTGTTTGTCAGAAATTTCAATTTAGGATGATGAATACCTAGAGTCTCAGTGAATAGCACCTGGCTGGGTGTAATTCTGAGAAGTTGGCTTCATCTTTAATGAATTTATAAAGACTTTATGTCAATCTAGGTTACCAATCCATATCATTCCTTAGAGGAACCAGTTTCATCCCTTTTCATTTTTTATCATCATTCTTTTATTACCATTAACCTTTTCTGTCTTGTGCAATGACTATTTTTCTAAGTTTATTTTTCCTAGTAAGGGACCAGGTCTTTTGTATTCATAAATTCTCATTAGTGTCTAACACAAAACAGTCAAAGAAGGGCAGCATCTCATAGAGCAGTGGTTCTCAAAGCGGGAACCATTGATTATGAGGCCTCATAATCAATGAGCAATGCACTTGTCCCTCTGGGGATTTTGGCAACTTCTGAAATCATTATTTGGTTGTCACAGTGGGAGGGGACTTGCTATTGGTATCTAGTGAGTAGAAGCCAGGGATGCTGCTAAAAAATTCTATAATTATTGAAACAGCTTTCCTCAGCAAAGAATTATCTGGTTGAAAATGTCACTAGTGCTGAAATTGAAAAACTCTACATGGAACCTCAATTTGGGAAAGTTTTTTGTTATAGAAACTTTATTGCAAATGAGATATTTAATGTAGACCCAACATAAATAGTAAGCAACACCTAACAATTAAAATGAGTTTAAGCAGGATAGTGGTTCACAGCCCCACTTACTAGGCCTCCCCATCCTCTAGTTTTCTTATAAGCCCATGAAGAATCTTGGGGCTCAGTGGAACACAGCTTATGTAGCCAAAAAACATAGGATTGAAAGTCACAGACATGGATGGGGAATCTTGACTCACTACTTCCTAGCTATACAACCTTGGATGGGTTGCTTTACTTTTTTGGGTTTGTTTCTTGGCCTGTGAGATGGGATAGTAGCATGTGTCTCACAGGATTGTTTAAAAATGGAATGAGATTATAAGTGTACAACCACCTAGTAAATGCACTTACTTTGCTGTTGATCAAACAACCTGGAAAATAAAAGGTTAATTCTTACTGAATTACTGACTGTGGAAAAATGAGACTACAATAATACTAAAAATATATAAAGTCTACCCCATAGTGGTTTGATGAGAACCTATTCCTGGAAGCCAGACAAAGTTTAGAAAGTAGGTTCTCATATTTTTTGAACCAGATACAACCTTAATAAACTTGGTCTCTCAGAAATACTCCAACCCTATTTTCTTACTTAAATTTAAAAAAAAAAGAGAGAAGAACTTCAACCTTTTCAGCCCCACTTTTAAAGAATAGCTTCCCATCTATGGCACTGTTTATGAGTTCTCTCTAAATTTCAGGAAATACTGTGTTGATATAACAATTTTCTGCTTCTCTTTCATGTTTTTTACATCCATCTCTGATAATAATCCCTACTCTTGCCTGTACTCTTTGCTGACACAATCCAAACTTCTTTGCATCTCATTCAAGGCCCTTCAGAATCTCTTTCCAATCTAACTCTCCAAGCTCAGCTCCTACTGTCTACTACTGCATACCCTACACTTCCCAAACACTTGATCATTATTACTTAGGGAACTGAACTGAACAATGCTTTCTAATACCTTAAATTTGGACATACTTTTGGCTGTATCTCAGTCTGATTAATGCTACTTTGAGGTCTCTGACCTTTTCTCCTTTTTTTTTGAATTGAAAGTGACCTTGGAGCAGAGGTTAATGGAAACATTAAAGACTTTGAGAACAGAGAGAAAAAGGGGATGTTGTATTTGGCTCA
The DNA here is from genome assembly GCA_004027375.1 of Macroglossus sobrinus. NCBI lineage: Eukaryota > Metazoa > Chordata > Mammalia > Chiroptera > Pteropodidae > Macroglossus > Macroglossus sobrinus. The sequence goes on from PVKZ01000764.1 coordinate 119,975, forward strand.
ATTACACTTTGCCAGCCCTAGTTTCCCTTGTGGTCCTTTCTAGGTTTATATACACAGCCTGTACCTAGCATATCTTCCATACCTTCATTCTTTATGTTGTAACCTTGTGTGCCTCCCTTACTGGACTACCACCCTGGGAGAGCAAGCACAGTATCTAATTCATCTAGGTTTCTCTAACTCTCACAGATTCTCCAGTAGAGATCCTGGCCCAGTTAGAAAACCTCGGGTGTCTCACCTTCACATAGTCATATTCACAAAGGTAGGAGGATTCCAAGTTGAAGTGCATGAAGTATAGCTTGATCCGAAATCCCTCTGGGACAGTGATATTCCAAGTCACTTTTGAATCACTTGGGTAGGAGTCTGGATAGCCAGGTGATTGGATCTGACCAAACATATTGTTAAGCTCCACAGTGTGGGCCAAAGCCTTCATCAAGGAGAAGCACAGAGTGTGATAGAGAAGGAGCCACCTGAAACACATAAATGGATCTACTTAACATTCACAGACACACTATAGGTCCTCACTATTTAACTAAATCAGCAACCAGAAGACCAAGCATGTCCCTGTCACTAAACTGCTGTTATTACTTTTTCTCTCGGGCCTTGCTTACCTAGTCTGTAATACAGGAAGACATTAACTCAGTGATTTCTAACGTTTCTTTCCAGTTGTGCTTTTTTGAAGATGTGATAATAGTGTTAAACTTTCCCAGAAAGTACCACATTTGAGACTCTGACACATATCATTTTTCTGTTGAAAATACAAATTTCATAATTAGATACAAGTTGATGTCATTTCTTCAGCTCAGCTTCATTTAAAAATTGTAAATGCTTGCTTCAGTTTTCTAAAAGGTAATAGTAACATGGTAATAGTGGGGTGAGATTTATACTCAATGATGAGATTTGCCATATCTTAAACAAATTTAATGAAATCAATCAGATATAAAAATTTTTGAATTAATAAAGAATGAGTAAAATGCATTTTTCCCCTCTTAGTAAGTGTTCTTATAAAAGGACCAAAACCCTACAACTTATTTTCAGCTGTAGGAATCAGAAATAATAGACTGTTTAAAGAGTTTCAGAAAGGACAAGAAAAATTCAATAAAACTCATAAAATATGCCCAAAGTAGCTGATGCAATAAAGAGGAAGAATGTCCAAGGCTGGTCAAAAACCTAATGGTCAATGTACACTACGACAGAAATCTAATAGACTGTCCCCACTGCAAGACCCAAGGACTTTGAACTCAAATGTCCCAAACCTGCCTCATCAACATCTTCTGTGAGTCCTATTTATTCTACTTCCTACATTTTAGAAATCCATCTGTTTTTCTCTAGTCAATTAATTTAAATGTTTTTATCTGGCCTATTGTTATTGCATCCTAAGTGATCTCCTTGCCCCCATTATACCATTCAGCAATCTTCCGCCAAAGTTGATTTTCTAAAACACAGATGTGATGGTGCTGCTTCCCTGTGCCTGCGGTGTAAAACATCTGCTCCCGGAATGGCTGATGAGCCCTTTTTGATCTAGTGCTGAACTGCCTGTCCATCTCAGTGCCAGCTGTGCTCTGGCATGTCATCCTGGGAGAAAGTCATTCCCAGTCATACCTCTGCCTCATTACACATTCCCAGCTCGTTTCTTACCTACTTGCCTTATCTCTCCAACATCCAGCTCAAAGCTTCCCAGGCTATGCAGTATTCTTCATTCCACAGCTCCCTGTAGTACACACTTTCATTATAGCATGTATCACACTACACTGCTTTAGAAGCACAACACATGAAGTTAGATGTATTTGGGTTCAAATCCCAGTTTTTCTATTTACTAGTTGTGAAATCTTGAGTAATTAGTCTCTCTAAACTCTGGTTTCCTAATATGTAAAAAGGGGAGTATAATCTCTAATTATAGGACTCATATGAACATTCAAGATGATGTATACAAAGGACCTAGTATAAAGGTTGGTATATAATAGATTATGACTGACTGACTCATTGACTGACTGAATGAATGAAAATGAGGCCAGAATCTTATATAGTCCCAAAAGTCAATGATGGAAAGTTAAACCAGCTAATTAGGAAGCTGTTTGTCCCCAACCCTCCTTCCCAAGTGTACAGATGCATATATGTGTATACATGGATACACATGAATTTTTGAGTGTGTAAACATAAAAAGGTAACTATATACATAGAATATCTAGCTGTCTCATATAATATTGGTATAAAAGGTAAATAAATAGATAAGAGCAAAAGTTCTAGAAGGATATCACCAGTGTTTTAATAATGGTTATCACTGAAATGGGAATATGGGTGTTTTTAATTTTATTTTTTGTATACATGAAATGTTCAGATCTGTCTAGAAGGACCTATACTATTTTTTCAATAAAAGAAAAAAAAAGGTTATTTAAATTTTTCTAAGGCCCCTACAAATAACAATATATGAGATGCAACTAAATGTTTTAATCCAATTGCCAGGGTCAATATTTTTTAAACAAATCTTTGGAGGGAGAGCCTCAGAGGCAGAGAGAAGGGAGGGCGAAAGTCCAAGTTCGCCAGTGAATTTACAGGAAAGCTGAGTTCAGAAACTCTCACTTGCAGGGCCTAGGCAGTCCTACTTTCAGGTGAGGAAATATACCACTGTCAACCGTGCAAGAAGCTCTGGTTCAATGCTGCCTGGTAAGAGAAGGGTGCTTATTGTCTTGTGGGTCAGAAGGACTAGCTAGGTTCAGGTCCTCTGACTTCATTTATCTGACCCACTGTGGGGAAGCATATAAGATTTCAGTTTCTTCATCCATTGCATAGTGATAACGATGGCTTCCCACAGGGCTATTCTCAAAGTAAAGGAGGATTAGAAAGTACTTTGTTAACTGTCCAGCCCTAGGCAAACATTAGTTAGAATTATTACATCATGATGCTTCCCGAAAAGCAGGGAGGGGTTAAGAGTGTGCTTTGGCTTCCAAACTGGACTTCCCTGCAATAACGACATCTAGATTATGCAAGGCTGAAAGGTTAACTTTCTCCATGTCTGCTTTTTCCAGACCACATGGAGGAGACTCTGAGCCTCCTAATGTGGGTCTGTCAAGGACTGGCTGCTGACAGCCCGAGGAGGCCCAGGACCATGTGTGGTAGGCAACCCGTCAGCATCAGCGTGGGAGGAAGTCCTGTGAAGCTTTCTGTTCTATTTTGTTTGCATCTCAAAACCGTCAAACATATGAAACAAATATCTCCTTGCACATAATGGGCTTAAGCATATGCTTGCTTGCTTTAGGGCCTGAAAATCAAAGAATGCAAGTGGCGGCTTTCATTCCCCATCACACTCTCTGAATTTTTTGGCTTCTTATACACCAGGCACCGTCTGTACAATTCCTAACACCTGCTATCTATTCTCTAATCAAAAAAGTTTTTCTACATTTACTTGAAATGTCAAAAGTATTGTATAAAGCTGGGATTTCATAGGCTCTACTATAGGAGCAAGCTATTAGAAATGCATAAAAATGCCTGCATATATCAATAATTATGGAATGAGTAGCACTTTCTATCCTTTTTGTTTATTCCCCTCATTTCAACTTATACTACACTCAGACTGTTTTTGAGTAGAAGAGTTGAAAGGGACTATATAGATCCCTTTGGCAACATCCTTATTTGACAGATGATGAAAAGAATACCCCAAGAGATGACATGTCATGCCCAATACCATATGGTGAATTAGCATCAACAGAAGTAGAGAATAACAAAAGCTCACAGAGGAAGCTGGGTCCCTGCCCATATCATGCCCAGGCATCTAGCCAAAGCAATTAATCCTGTGAAAAATAATTCAAAACCCCATGGCTTTATGTGAAAATTAAAAAAAAAAAAAAGAAAAAAAAGAAAGAAAGAGGGAAAGATACTAATACCCTTCCTCAACAGATTCTAGTTTAATTGGTCTGGAGTGAGGTCTAGTCATTGGAAATTTTTAAGTACTACACATGATTGTCATATGCAGGTAGGATTGAGAGCTGCCAGACTCTCACACTTGAGTGAGAGTCTGGTGGAATATAGTAGAAAAAATCTTGAGCCCAAAAGATCCAAGTTTAAATCTTAGCCTTTTCAAAAAACATCAGTGTGTCTTTGGGCAAGTTAACTGCTTTTATCCTCACTTCTCCATCAATCCTTACCTTATCCAAAATCTGAAGACTAGATGAGACAATGCATATAAAAGTGTTTTGCAAATTTTGAACTGCTGTTTTATGTGAGGCAAGACCCTTTAAAGACTTCTAGTGGAGCATTTTCCAATGCTTTTGCTATTCAACAGCTGAATTCAATTCAGCCAATATTTATTGAATACCTAATAGGAAACAGACATCATGCTAGGTGCTGTGCATGCAAAGATGAACAAGATGTAGATACTGTACCTTAAGAAACATTCAGTCTTGGAAGAAGAGGTAGACATTTAAACTAGGAAGTATTACAAAAACAAGAAGAGTTGTAGCCCCTAAGGACAGGCCCCGAATGACAGAGACAACACAAAGGAAAGGATGCTCACTTTGAGGATGCTGCCCAGGGAAGAGAAGGTGATGTTTGAGCTCACTGGAACAATCAGGTCCCCTACATAGAAAATAAAAGGGAGGGCTGTTCTGGACTAAGGAATGATAAATGCCAAGGTACAGAACTGTTAATTGGCCATGTAGCGTGGTATGGCTGGGGCATTTGGTAAGGTGAGATTCAAATAGTGACAGATCGATCAAATTGTCATTCTGTGTAGATGGTATAACTCTCAACTCTTTTAAGAGGAAAAAAATGAAGTTAGATGGCAGGTTTAAAATTATAATGGATTAAAAAAAAAGATTGAATTAACCTTTAAGACCTGATTATCTCTCTGAACCACAGGTAATTTGAGTTCAAAGAGTTAACAATCTAAAGCCCCTCATTGACCCCTGACCCAGGAAAGTTGCTAAGTGACTTTGCAGAAGAGAAACAAATAGAACCCCTTTTTCAATCGAAAAGAAATTAATAGGAAAAGAGGCATTTACGGACTTAGCATATCTGCAGAGTTTTCTCTTTTTCTTTTTTCTTTTCCTTTCTTTCTTTCTTTTTCTTTTCTTTTTCTTTTTTTTTTTTGGTAGTTTTAACAGCATTAACACTTATAAGTAGTAAAAGTAATTATGGTGTTGGGTTTTGAGACTTGCAGAGGAAAACTTATAAGGAATGTCTGGTAAGAAGGATCAAGTAACTCTAAGAGTAATCTGAGGAATAGAAAATATTGAAGAGCATAAAAAATATTAGAATTTAAAGTTACTTTTAGAACTCTAAAGTCTCTTTAAAAAAAAAAATTGTGGTATCCCTTTAAGAACCATTTGGTGCAACTGATAGCCTGATTCATGCCACCAGCTGCCTCTGATTTCAGTGAGAAATGCAGAAATTTATAGGGAACTGTAAAACAAGAAAAGGTTTTTAGTTTTCTAAATAAAGGTTTTAACTGGCTAACTTCTGAAGGTTTAAGAAACCAGAGCTGAGCTGTGGGAACCTGGATTCTTTTCCGCTCGGAACAAATAAACACACAAATACATATCTAACTCACAAAGTATTGGGAGAGATAAACCAATGCTCTTTGTAGAGGAAGAAAACAAAAAAATCAGCCTGTGGACAACAGGAGGAAAGTCACATTTGCCAGCAGGCAGCACCCTATGCTGGCAGAAGAGAAATGTGAGCCTCAGCAGTATTGGGGCAGGATTTGCACAAAGTCTCTTATTTCAAGTTGCATGTCTTCGGAGTCCCTAGGAAGGCACCCAGACCTCATCTCCCTTCTCAGAGCCCTTAAGAATCGACGATAACACCCCTGTACCACCCGCAGGACACGCAGGTGAGTCTACCGAAAGACAAGGTCAGATCCTTCATGGCTACTTGACACCTGGTCCCTGAAAGAACACCCATGCCCACTCCTGCCCTGGCGCTTACCTCATTTTTCTGCCTTGGGTGCTCCTGGCTGCCTGGCCTTGGTCCTCCCGGCCTGACTTGTCTGTGAGCTGATCCCTGGTGTGGTGTCAGCGATGCCTTATCTTTGTTCTGAGGTCCCTGTGTGTCTCTGGAATTGGCTGGCATTCTCCATTCAGGTCACGCCTTCCCCTGCCTGCAACAGATCCCCTCTCCCCCTCTCTCCCTCTGCCTTTTCCTCTCTCCTTTCTCTCTCTCCTCTGACTCGCACTTACACACAGTCAGAGGAACCTGACAGAACGAAATCTGTCTTCTTCCTTAAGAGATCTGCTCCTCCAGTTCCCTCCTTTATTCTGTGTGGTTGGCTCTAGCCTTTGAGAGAAAATAACCAACGGCTCAAATAGGTATTTGTGTCACTCTGTGTGTGTGTGTGTGTGTGTGTGTGTGTGTGTGTAGAGGGTGGAGGGGGACAAAGTCTAATTTCTCCTCAGTCTCTCTTGCCAGATGGCTATAGTTTTCTGCTCTTTTTCAGGGTACCGGCAAAAGGACACCAATTAAACAGAAACCACAAACAAAAAGGCAATTCTAACATCTACATTGGGAAACAAAACAGATCCCAACCCCAAAGCCTCAGTCTGTGGGCAAATTCTGCAGGTTTTTCTGTGAGCAGAGCCATTGGCCTGGAATGTGAGGGAGCACCAAGTCCCAAGTTGGCTAATTCTTCTTCTTGCTTAAACACAGTACTTGCGCTGTTTATCAACTCAGGGTGTGCAGAGGTCTACTACAGCTAGAGAGGATTCTCCACAGCAAGAAAGCCCCGCACCTCGGGGTGTAGGAAGACCTGGACTCGAACATACATCTACACCCGGGATTTGTGGAGAAATCAGTGGCAGGTCTAAGCTGAGCTGGCTAATAGGAAAATCACTCCCTCTGCAATATATAGTATAAAAACTAGATTTTGCTGAGGATTTTTCTGCGTTAGGGATGGTGCTAAGCACAAACATAATCTCAATTACTCCCACAAATTTGTGAGGTTCATACATTAAACTCATTTTACAAATGAGAAAACTGAGGCTCAGAGAGGTTACACAACTTGCAGAGATTACCCAGCTCTTTGTTACTTCTTACTGCTACTCCAATTACTAGTTAATGTTTATTGAGCAATATGTGTTCTAGTGATGTGTTAATTTCCTCTAATCATATTTATATCTTATATAGGTGAGCAACAATATTGCCCCCATTTACAGGTGAGAAAACTGTCCATAAAATTTAAATAACTTACCCAAGTTTACACAGCTAGAAAGCGATGAGAGAAAACTCAGAGCTCTTACCTATTATACTATACTGCTTCTCACTGATATATTATAATGCACATGACAGTTCAAGTACACACAATATTCACAGAGAAACTCATATGAGGCATTTCAAAAAGAGTGTTGGAGTCAGAACTTAGTTGTAAGCTTTCTTTTCTCTCCAAGCCAGATGTGCACTTTGAGACCAATATTTAACATCTTTGATCCTGTTTTCTTATCTAAAAAACAAAGTTGCTATGAAGCTTAAGTTACATTATGCTTGTGGAGTGCTTTTTGGCTGTCCAGTGGTATATCTGAGAAACATACCACTCTAAACAAGGGGCAAACACATGCACTCCCAACTCTGCTTTGGCACATTCTGGGGAAAAGTGCCTTGAATCTCACTGGAATTCTTGCTCCATTATCTCTATTTTAACACTTTCAACTGTCAGCTTTTCCAAGCCTCACATTATTAAGAGGCTGTGGTTGATAATGTGGGTGCGAGTATATGGGATGAGAAAATATGTTTGTCCTCAGGCACTGTTTCAACAAAATGTTGCTTTGGATTTCAAGCAGAATAGAAAAAAAAACTTTAAAAAATCCCATTAAGAAGACTCACAGGCTCTTCAGACATCAAATAACTCTCACAAAAACAACATTTTAATGATTTAAGTGTAAATTAATTAGAAACACATGGACTACATTTCTCTTGGAATACACAAGGGTTTTAAAACTGAAGGAGAAAGAACTTGGTGCAAAACACACTGCACTGTGCAGAGGGCCCTGCCAGTTAAAGATGGTCCTTCTATTCACGCTACAGCTGAGCTGGCCCTCCCCGAATGTATGGCACATACAGGGAAATGCAAGTCATTTGTCCTGAACATGGAGGGAAGAGCTTGGAAAGAAAGCCATCAGCTTTTCCTCATAAAGTGTCATAGAGCAATTGAACCTCCTGGAATAATTTCCTGGCCATGTTTTTTTAAGGCTGCCAATGTTCCACAGGAGACATTTGAAATATGTTCTAAGCCAAAGTTCTGCCAATATACAACAGATCTGAGATGTGCTTCCCTGGGAGTTAGCCAAGGCTCTGATGGAATCTGCATGAAAACAAAAATTATGTGGCTCAGGAATGATCTGGGTGGGCTTCAGGGCAGTTTCCCATTAAGTTGAACTACATTGGTGATAGTGTTCTGTGCTTTTGATAAAAGCTTTCTGTGGTGTCATTAATAGATGCTGGAGTGGGAGTAGACTCAATATCAGTAGCTTAACTTGTATCTGACCTTGAGCAGGTCACCTACTTTCTCTGCCAGGGGATGGAGGAGGAGAGGCATCAGTTTGCTCCACTGTGAAATCAAGGGATTGGACTCTATTGAGATCATACATGTGGGCATGAGGGCTGTGGGATAGTATTGCAGTGGAGGCGGTCAGATGGGTTACTAATGAGCTATAAAGAGGGTCAAGGAGTCCAGAGTGGCCCTCTAATCTTGAAATTGGATTTATCAGTTGTGACACTAGCATTCCATTATTCAGGATTCAAACATAGGTATTTGGAAAAATAATTTTTAAGAAGATTTGACTGTTTTTAAAAAAAATTTACAAAAATGTTTAAAATATATATACAAAGAACTGACAGTATATCATTTAGTATTGTAAAAGTATAGAATGACATGTCGGCTCAGTACCCCAGGTCATAGTCAGGGGAAGAGATCAGAAAACCACCATAACGAGTAAATGCCACAGCATTCCTGCCACTAGAAAGAGCTTGGTTTACATGTTCTATGGAAGTATTTATTATATGCAGCTCCTAAGTCAGGACCTTCTGGAATTCCATGAATGTGTTAGAGAATGTAAGAAATTTGGGTTATTTATTTTTTTTGGCAAAGTCTGAAATTCAGGCTTTCTATAGAATATCTAAGATACTGATAAATAGCCCCAAAGATTGAAGCTTAGAATTAAATTTGGGGTTATTCAACACATTGACTGACAGTATGCTGAAAGCCATTGCTTCAGAATCTATCAGATTATTGGAATAATATGGGAAATTTAAAAAGTACCAATTTCTGAACTTGATCTCAGATTCAAATTTAATGAATCTAGGCTGGGTTTTCCTGAATTGGTAGTTTTAAAAGATCCCATGGCATGATTTTGCCATTCTGGGTACATATAACACAATGGTGTTATCTTATAATTGATGTCATTTTAGATTTGATAAAATATCCTTACTATGTGATAGATACTTCCATATACATTATTACATGTCATATTCACATCTTTTTTACAGATGACAACACCAGTTTCAAGAGACTAAGTTTGCCAGCAAGCGGACAATCAATAACTAGAGCCCAGGTCTTTTGATCACAAATCCAGGACACTTTCTCCTCATCTGAAGATTGGTGATCTTGCTTGTAGATGTTGAACAATTATTAGCCATGTTGTCATGTGACTGCAAGATTTTAGGGAAGAAAAAATAGCTCTATCAAAAAATAAGCTATTATACTCTGTTATGGGCTGAACTATGTTTCTTCAAAATTCATGTGTTGAAGCCCTAACTTTCAGTACTCTGCAATGTGACTATAAGGTCTTTAAAGAGGCAATTAAATTAAAATGGGGCTGTTAGGATGCAATCCAATCCAATATAACTGATGGCCTTATAAGAAGAGGATAGGAAGGACACAGGCAATGCATAGGAAAAACCATGTGAGGAGACAGCTAGAAGGCAGCCATCTGTGAGCCAAGGACAGATGCCTCAAAAGAATACCTTGATCTTAAATTTCTTTAAAATACCTGCCAACACGTTGATCTTGAACTTCTAGTCTCCAAAACTGTGAGGAAATAAATTTCTGCTGTTTAAGCATCCAATCTATAGTATTTTGTTATGGCAGCCCTAGCAAACTAATACAGGTTCTCTTACAGAATGTTCTCCCAAAGCATGAGACACATACCACCAGGGGTGTCTAGCTGATTTCAGGTGCCATGCATGTGGAATTAATAAACACTGGGTCAGTTAAGATTCTATTTCGTAGGTAATAAGAGAAACTTTGATTAGTGCTAAAACAAATAGAATTTATTTTTCCCACATAGCAAAGAGTGAAGTAGGGAGGTCTGTTCAACATTGTATTTTTTCTTTCTGCTCTGCTGGCCTTAGGATTTGGACTTTGATCATTACCTCATGATTGCAAATGGCTATAGTGACTCTACGTGTCATGTCTATATCTAAGCAGGAAAAAAAGAAAAGAAAAAGGTAGCATTTGGGGACTTCTTTTTACATCTCATAGGCCAGAGCTGGGTTGCATGGCTACCACTTACTGCAAGGTTGGCTAGGAGGTCTGGCTCTTACTTTTATAGTTTATATAGCAGAAGCAGGCAGCAAAGAAGATAGGAGTTGGATATGGGAGTTGTGTGAGCCAACCTTCAGTGTCTATCACCATTATATGCCAAGAAAGTCTTGCCTTTTTTTATTTCTCTTTCCCTGCTGATATTATTAAGAAAGTCTCAAGGTTGTGACATTATGCCATAAATGCGATTTTCTCTTTTAGCAAAGAAAAGCAGGTCTCAGTTTCAGAGTTTTGTGAAGGCTAGAATTTAACCATATTTTTATCAGTTAACTTTATTTTTACATTTATGGTAGTAATATTTTCAAATATATGGATTTTAGTTAAGTAAAATAAAGTCAATGTAAAAAAATTAAAAAGTAATAATATGGATAGTATTCATGCATATAAAAAATTATAAAGATAAATGACTAAGTGTTGGAAGCATTGCTCTAAAGGGTGGACTTGGTAAAAGCAGCCCAGCATTGTGGAAGAGGACTGGTCTGTGTGAATCAAGAAGCCAGGCATAGAGGCCACATTCTGCCCCAACCTAATGTGAAGCATTAAGCTCTTTGTCCTCCTGAGTTTTGACTTTCTAATTCACAATGATGATTTTGGACTAGGTGTTTTGTTTCATTTTTTCAAAGTACACTCCTACTCACTTTATGACATCTCTGTTCCAGTGTGTAAAACTATACCTATTACACTACTATTAAGACTGGATTCAAGTGTTAAAAGATCACCTCTAAAATCTTAAATCCATAACACCCTATATTCTCTGACCACTGTCTTCTATCTTTCTAGGTCTTTTGCTCTTTCAATAACCCTATTCTAGATTTCAGCCTCACCAAGACATTTAGTCATTTGACACCGCACCATTTTCTTCCAGTGGATCAGATCTTCTTGGCTTTACGTCTTTTCTGAATCCCACAACCAACCACCAGTACTCCTTTGCAGATTATTATTTCTCTACCTGTTTCTTGACTCTCTTCTTACTTCAGAGGAATGGTTCCTCATATTTCTGGTGAATCTTTGAGAATCTAAGGAAAGCTATATACCCTCTGTCTGGAATACCCACAATAAGCCCTCATAATTCATTCCTTCAATTTCTTCAGTTCTTTCTAAAAATGTCACATTTTCAGTGAGGTCTTACCCAAACACTCTGTTCTACTAATTCTATTCCTACCCATGTTTGCTATCCCCATATCCCATTTCATTTTCCTTCATGGCACTAATCACCACCTAAGATACTATTTATTTTAATTATTCATTTGTTTGTTGCTTGCTACCCACCCCATTAGAATAACTCAATCTTCAGTTAGATAAGTTCTTTTTTTTTGTATTTTTTGCTAGCTACTGTGTTCCCAGTACCAAGAATAGGTCTTTGACTTACACATAGTAGGACCTTAATACATAATTGTGAAAGATGTCTTTTTCTAAAAATATTTAAATACTCACATGTTTCTAAAACTTGACATGTAATCACAAGGGCTTGATGGCCCTTCTGAGGACAAGAAGCTCAGAAGCTCAGTTTTCACTATTCTTCCTGACTGTGTCTCATACACACTATCACTGTAGTTTTAAATACCATTACATATCGATCACTGAAATATTTATTTATTTAGCCTAATATCTTCCCAAAATTTTTTACCTACAAATCAAATGTCTATTTCCAACTCCATCTGAAGATTGCAATGAACAGAGGTTGTTATCTTTTCATTTTCAACATGCTTATTCTCCTGTACCAACTGTGTCCATGAACCACTATCAAATCAGAAACCCAAGCCAGATATTTGAGTGTCATCCTGATTTATGTTTTCCTTTTCTCCTCATATGCCATCAATCAATGTCCTATTGTTTATATATAAATATCTTCCAAATCGATCATCATTCATATCTTCCATTCCCCCTGCCTCTGCATTAGCAGAGGGCTTCATTAGTTCTCATTAGATTATTTCAGGAACCTCCTATTGAGTTTCCCTGCCTTTAGTCTCATTCTTCTAAAAATACAAGTCTAGTTAGTTCTCTCCTTGTGCCAAAACTTACAGAGCCCTCCTTTACTTATAGAATAATATCGAAATATCTTAGAATAGCATTTGAACCCTGACTCATTTTGACATGAGGTGCTATGAGATTGAAGTAGCCTGCAGTACTGAGCCAACATGTGGAGGACAACTGCCCTGAAGAGTCACCTGGGCTCACAGCAGACTTTGCATGAGTGAGGAAGAAACTGTTGTGTGAAGCCACTGAACGTTTGGTATTGTTTGTTACTACAGATAATCTAGCCTATCCTGACTGATATAATACTGTTATATGGTATTACTCTTTCAGCTCTGTGTTCTCCTCAAAACCAGCACACTTAGACACACCCACAATTTAATGTCTAGAACTGGTACCACACTAGTTGTGTATTCCAGATTCCATCATTCTCTCTTATGCCTACGTGCACTTATATACCTGGTTCTCTTGGTTTTTAATGGTATTCTATTCCTCTAAATTATCCCTTGAAATCTTGCTCAAATGTGAACTTCTCTGGGAAATTTTTCCTGATTACCCAGTACAGAAGTAAATACTACTTTGTTCCTTACACATACTTTAAGTTATTGCTTGTGTGAAATTATAGGGAAAATATTTGTTTACTCATGTTGCTCTTTCAGTATAAGAATTCAAGGGCCTGGATAGTGTCCTTGGTACCTTGGAATCAATAAATGCTTTTTGAGTACATAGATATTTAATAAATTTTTTAAAAAGCATACCATAGTGAAAACAGGTAAAAACACAACTGAATCTATAATTACAAGTTGTGATGAGTGCTATGCAGGAAAAGAACAGAGTTTTATGAGAGAGACTAGCAGAAGGGACTACTTTATACAAAGTGGTCAGCAGAGTCATGGTGATGTGGCATTTAAGCAGAATAGAATGAGTACAAGTTAGCTGGCAAAAAGTTGGGGACTTTAAGATGATGAACCAAATTACCTGGACACGTGGAAATCTCGCATTTATATATGCAATCCACAGAAATAATAAGAAAGACACAGAAATGAGGTTAATAAATGAACAGCTGCACTCCAATCAAGAAAAAAAAAATGATCTGGGGATGACAAAATGAGAAGGTCTATAAAAGAAGGACAGTAGATTAAAAGCTATCTATAACAGTATGCTGAGGCCACATGGGAACCCATTTGGACCAAGTAGGAAGCCTTCCTAGTCCTACTGAGAAGCTGGAAGCTAACAAGGCTGTAGTTTGAAGTCACTTGGGAAAGAGTAGAAACCACCACCACAGAAATGTTGCAAAACAAGAATTAACAAATATATTTTTAAAGCCTGGATATGGAAAAGAGATAATAAATTTGATAAAAAGCACAAGATAATGGAAGGAAATAGAGTTAATATAACCCTAAGAACAGGATTTTAATATAAACTATCTTAGAAAGCTAAAGGACAGAATATCAAGAATAGGAGGAAGATTTGAATAAGAATAGGCTGAAATTCAACAGAAGCAGTTGGATAATTATTGAAATTAAAACAACAATTTTGCACTTAAATTGTTAAAATTAAAAACAAAAATTATGAATATGAATAGTTAAATGGCCCCAGTGAAGAATTAATTAATGATTTAGAAAATTAAGCTGAGAAATTTCCCTAGATAAAGAAATCTGAAATATGAAAAAAAGCAAAGCAAGTATAGATTTGGAAGGCTTTACATATGTCTAATAGAATTTTCATTAAAATGGAATGAAGAGAAGGTAAGGAAAGTGACCTTTGAAGAAATATTGGTCTCCGTTTTCTCAGAATTGAGAAGAGACATGAATTCTCAGATAAAGGCTCTACCATACCCCAAACTAGAATACAGACACAAAATTATACCTGGATTCCTTATAGTGAAATTGTAGCTTATCAAGGATAAAATTAAAATCTTAAAAATTACCAAGGAGAAAAAATGAAAATTAGATTAAATTTTAAATTTCTCAATAGCCACCTGGAAACAAGAGGGAAGTAGAAGATATCTTATGTGCAAAAGGAAAATACTTTTAAACCTATGATGCTACATTAGTCAAAGGACTTTTTAAACAAAGTTGAAATAAAGACGTATTCAGACTCTAAAAACTTAATATTTGCAGGAGTTTTCAGGAATTATTGGAGGATGCTAGAGATGATTGGTGTTGAAATTGTGGAGAAATGGGCACACTCATACAATGTATGCAGGAATGAATATAAAGTCGCATGGACATTCGAAGGGCAAACTGGAGGTATTAGTAAAATAAAAACGCACATATCTTACAAATCAAGAATCTTACTTCAAGATATCTGTCCTAGAGAAACACAAGTGCAAGCATGTTTATAGTAGTATCATTTGTCAAGGTGAAAAATGGGCATCAGGAAAGTAATGGCTAAATATAATCTACTCATACTATGAAATATGGAGAACCAGTTAGAAGAAATGAGAAAGATTTATATGCATTGTTATGGCTTTATCTCTAAGACTTATTGTTGAATAAAAAGGGCAGGTTGAAGATTGATAGGTACATTAGAGTATAATTTATTTAATTAAAAAAATAGCCTCATCAAACAATACATATTTTGTACATATCATAGTTATTTTGTATATTTCCATATGTTATAGAAGAGAGTGGAGAAGGTGATATATCAGACATAACAAGTTACTTGTGTGGAGAGTGTGGCTGAGAGAAGCTTTATTTGCATCTATAATAATGCAAAGCCTTCAGTGCTCAGCCTTATAGGCCATGGTCAGCGGTGTTTAATCAGGGGAGAAGCACAATTCAATTTACAATGATAAAAGATCCCTTTGAGCATTGTAAGGAGATGGATTTGCAGGAGGGGAGGCAGAAAGGCCAGTTAGGAGGCTGTTGCAATAGTTAGCACCTGTGCCCATTCATCCATCAGGCACAGTGGGCACAGAGCCTGTGACCCCCAAAATGTTTAATTTTCTTTTAAAATCAGAATAAAAAAATAAAATAATAATAAATATATAGTAATGAATTAACCCTGGATTATATTTGCCTTCATACCAATGCAGCAGTAAAATATAATTTTTATTAATTTTTTTATGGATGAAAGGGTTCATAAAGGCAAAAATGCCTGGAGCCTATGAAAGTCATAATGCTGCCCTGATTAGGGGCAAGAATGCTTGGATGGATCTGAGTGGTGCCAGTGGACATGGAGCCAAGCAGACATAGGCAAATGTATTTTATAAGAAAAGCCTAAACCCAGCCATTCATCGAGAGTGAAGAATGAGGGAGAGGGTGAAAGCAAAGATAACTCTCAGAATACTGACTTAAGATAGTATTGGCACCACTTACTGATTAGGAGCTGAGGAGGAGAGGTGGAAGGTGAGCAGGGGTCAGAGGGGCCAGTCTAGATGTGGAAGATTCACCATTAATCCAGAATCTTGAAAGAGTTGAGGTCTTCTGAACTTTTAGGCAACAAGGAGACAGAAAAGATTTAAAAGGAGATGAACATGATTAGATAGTGGTTTTTGTTTTGTTTTGTTTTTCAGAGATTAACTTTTATTGCCAGGATTTACAATGGCTTCTGTCACTACAGAAACTATGTATTATCTCTGACCTCCACCTGGCTAAATTTAATTTAATTTATTTTTAAATCACAGTTGACATTCAATATTATTTTATATTAGTTTCAAGTGCACTGCATAGTGGTTAGTCATGCATATAATTTATGAAGTATTCCCTCCAATGAGTCTAGTACCCATCTGACAGCATACACTGTTATTATAATATTATCATCTTTATTCCATATGCTGTACTGTACATGCCTGTGACTATTTTGTAACTACCAATTTGTACTTCTTAATCGCTTCACCCTTTTCACCCAGCCCCCTAACTCACTTCTCATCTGGCAACCATCACTTTGTTTTCTGTATCTTCAGTCTGTTTCTGTTTGTTTTTTATAGATTTCACATATAAATGAGATCATATAGTATTTGTCTTTCTCTTTCCATCAGATAGTGTTTTAAAAAAATCATGTTTGATAGCAGTATGGGAGATAGGACTGAGCTGGTGAGGGGCTGGAGAATAACCAAGGAGCTAACAATGCCTGACTATCCAGGCCTCCTGATTGTCATGCCACTCCCAGGCTCAGGAAAAATGTGATGAAATTAAAGAAGTTTAGAAAAGAACAGGAAAGACTTTCCAGCTAGAGCCAGCCCAGAGCCCATCTTGGCTGAAGCTCAGGGGTATGTGGAGCACATGTGTGTTGTGGCTAGCAGCATTCTCTGGCCAATCCACAGGGCAAATTTAAAAACTTCAGTTGCCACAACACAACAAACCTGAATGACAATAATTTTCTAAAGCAAGATTTTAAAAACAAAGATACTTTTCAAAAAACACCTCAGGAAAGCTGTCTACCCCTCAGGCAACTGTTTTAAAAGGCTGAACCTCAAAATATTTTCAGCCCCCATACCACATGAGAGAGACACAAAAGATTTAGGGACCTTTTGTCTTACTCATATCTGACTGAGAAAAAGGGTGACTTTTCTAAAGACATACCTCAATGGTTAAATACTTAGTATAAAATGCTCAGCACTGTATTCATTAGGGCAGTGGATAAGCCATGAGACTCTTTGGGCCTGAGTTGTTTTGTTTTTTTTTCCCCATAAGATGGGAGTAATGATAACACTTTTCTTACATGTTGTTTCTAATGAAGGCTGTTGACCTTCTCCAGAGGAAAGTGTGTATTCAAATAAAATTTTTATATATCTGAGTTTTTGTAGGATTAGTGATTAAAAACTCCTTGGTAATGTCTATAAAACACCCACAAAGAGACTGGTCCTTTATGTGGACGCAACCAATAACAATAATATAATTGAAAAGTAAGGGTAGAAGGATTATGAAAGTAATATGTAGAAAGTGGTTTTCAGCATGGGACTAAAAAGATGAGTAGGATTTTAACAGGCTGAAGGAAGAATAAGAGCTAGTGACAATAAGTGAATTGAGATAACCAGTAAGGGAGGGACTAGGCAGAACCAGTAATAATACTGGCCATTCTTTGAGACTTGGCTATATGCATTATCTTAGTCAATTTTCACAGCAAGTTAGATATTTTTACCTCATTTTAGAAATAAGAAAACAGAGTTAGGGAGGTAAAAAGTGAAATATGCAGAGGAAGGAACATACATTAAAAGTCTCCTCTTTCTGTTTTTTATGCAATTCTCTTTAAATTTGTGTATGCCTGAAAATTTCTATAATAAAACATTTTTAAATTCTCCCACTCCCTGCAATTTCTATACCACAGAATGGCTTAATGGGACAAGCATTATACCTAAGACCTGTTACCTGTGGACATGTTGCTCTCTCTCAGTTTCAATATTTATTCTCATCTGCAAAAGCAGAGGATTAGTCCAGAATGATCTCCAGCTACTCACTCTTCCAACTCTTAGAATCTATGATTTGTTCTTATTCATCATTTAATAAATACTTTCCTTTTGCCTGTTCATATTCCTACTTTTTCAGTAGCTCATGTTATATTATTTTCAGAAAGATTTATTAAGGTATAATTGACATCCAGGAAGCTACATTTCTGCATTTATTAACATGACCAGATGACTTTTCCTTTTTAATTTGTTAATATGATAAATTACATTTTTTTTTTTTTTTTTTTTTTTTACTTTTCCAGAAAGTTAATCTTGTGTTCCTGGATAAACTCCACTTAGTCACAATATATTATCCTATTTGAATATTATTAAATTCAATTTATTAATATTTTGCTGATAATATTTGAATCTTTGGTTATGAGAGATATCTGAAGTTTTCTTGTAACATTTTTGTATTTTTTTTTCATAACAGAAAAATATTGGCTTCATAGTGTGAGTTGAGAAGTATTCACTTTTCTTCAATTTTCTGGAAAAATTTGTGTAAAATTAGTATTATTTCTTTTTATATTTCTTTCTTAAGTGTTTAGTTTACCAGTGACGTTATCTAGTCCTGAGTCTTCTCTGTGGAAAGATGTTTAAATACAAATTCAATATAGGACTATTCAGGTTACTTGTTTCATCTTGAATAAACTTTAGTAGTTTGTATCTTTCAAAACATTTATTTATTTTATCTATGTTGTTAAATTTATTGACATATCATTGTTTATAGTATTCTTTATGTTTAATATTTTAAAAATCTTTAGCAATGTCACCTTTCATTCCTGAATTAGGTAATTTGCATCTTCTCTCTTTCTGTCTTTTTGTTATATAGAAATTTAGCAATTTTATTACCTCTTCAGGAAAACTGCTCTTGGTTTCACTGATTTTTCTCTATCATATCTCTGTTTTATGTTTCATGATTTATTCTCTGATCTTTAGCATTTTTCCCCTGTTTTCTTTGAGCTTAATTTGGGTTTGATTTTTAGTGATATATAATTCCCAGTAAGTACTGCTTTAGCAGTATCCCACAAATCTCTATATATTGTGTTTTTATTTTTATTTATTGAACATTTAAAAAAATTGCCTCCTGGTTATTTAGAAATGTGTTATTTGGTTTCCAAATACTTGATAATTTCTCAGAAATTTTTCTGTTATTCATTTCAAATTTAATTCCATTTGGTCAGAGAACCTACTTTGTATGACTTGAATAATTTTAAATTTATTGAGATTAGTTATAGGATTGAAATATTATCTATCTTTGTAAATATTCCAGGTGCACTTGAAAGAAATGATAGTCTGCTGTGGCTGGGTGGAGTTGTCTTTAAACGTCAAGTTGGTTGATCACGTTATTTAAGTGTTCACTATCCTTACTGATTTTCTGTCTGCTTGTTCTATCAACTATTTAGGGAGGAGTATTAAAATTTCTAACTGTAATTGTCAATTTTTTATTTCTCTTTACAGTTCTATTAGTTTTGCGTTATATATTTAAAGCTCTGTTATTAGATGTACAAACATAGAACTGCTATATTCTCTTTATAAATTAACTCTTTTATTTACCATTATAATCTTCTTTAATCCTGCTAATAGCCTTTGTTCTGAAAACTACTTTTCTGATATTAATATAGGCACTCCAGCTTTCTTTTAATTTGTGTTATCATGGCATATCTTTTTCTATCCCTTTATTTTTAAACTATTAAATATGTTTTTTGTAGGTAGTATATAGTTGGGTCTTGCTCTTTTATTTAATCCTATAATCTCTATCTTTCAAATTGTGTGTTTAGGTCATTGACATTTAATGTGATTACACACATGGTTGGACTTGGGGATATCATATAGCTCTTTGTATTCTATTTGTCCCATCTGTTTTTTTGTTTTTCTTTTTAGCCTTCTTTTAGATTAATTTAAATTAAAATTAGTGTATTTGTTATTATTTCCTCTCCTTTATTGGCTTATTAGCTGTAATTCTTTGTTTTGTTATTTTACTTGTTGCTTGAGGATTTACTTATCATAGTCTACCTTCAAGTGATATTATACAATAAGAACCTTACAATAATGTATTTCTACTTTTTCCTACTTTTTCCTTTATGTTACTATAATGTTGTTGTCATTAATTTTTCTTATACATATGTTACAATCCCCTAATATACTTATTTTTTATTTTATTTAAACAGACTATTATCTTTAAAATATATAAAAATAAAGAAAGAAGTTCTGTATTTACCTACATAGTTATCATTCTTTGTTTTATGATATCAATTCATATTTTCATTTGGTATTATTTTCTTCCTGTGTAAAGAACTTCCTTATACTTTTTTTTTTTTTAAGTGTGGGTGTGCTGGTAATAAACTCTTTAAAATTTTGTGTCTGGGTGTCTTTACTTTGCCTTTGTTTTATAAAGATATTTTCACTGGAAGCAGCAGAGTCTATATTATTTTAAGGTTGAAGAAAGGCATATTTAAAATGACAGTTCACGTATATTAAGCATTAACTATGTGCCAACAATCCTCTGAGTTAAATATTATTGTTATTTGCAGTATAAATTTGAAGACTGAGGTTTGGAGAAATTAAGTTGTTCAATGTTATACACCTAGCAAGTAGCAAAGTGGCATTCACCTGACTTTAGATTCTCTAATCATAATGACAAGATACCACTGTCTATGAAGAAAAATGGAGGATATGTGAATGCATACCCCAAGAAATGCCACATGCTTATATTTCTGAGAAAAAAAAAAAATCAAGTCTTTGAAGAGTCATTCTAGATTATTCCTAGGACAATGACCTTAACAGGAAACTCTTGGAGCGTTGTGACTCTGTACAACTCCCCAGAGCCATGCTTACAGAGAATGAGATCAACAAAGCTCCACGACACAGCTGGTTGGTCAAGGTCAGTCCCAAGTCGTTCTCAGAGCCCGGGAAAAGGTCTATAAAATCAGCTGCCAGGAGTTGGGATGGGGGCTTACAACATATAAAGGGGCCTTTCTCACATATCCTCAAGGACATGGCAAAGCCAGTAGTGGGATGGGGAACAGAAGACGTAGGTGTTTGTCCTGCCTTTACAAGTCTTTTTAGTGCTGTGAATCTTGACACATAAGTTTATTTCCCTGAGCCTCAGTTCCCTTCTTAATAATAATAATAATAATAATAATAATAACTTTCTAGTCTATCCCTTTGGGTTTTCCTGGATGTATGGAGCAAACATATTTGAAAAACCCTCTAAACCTCTTATTTGTCATCACTTTCAGGAAAACTCCCAACACCTCCTTTTCAGATCTCTGTGTTCTGAGAATGGTGGGAGTACACTCCCAGTGCCTCTGGCAGTTAAGCTGTTGTTTTGATTTCTCAGAACTTTTATATCTCATATTAATCCTTAGACAACCTCTAGGCCCCTTTCCAACTCTGACATAGCCTTGGTTCTAGGTGGGCATTTTCCACTGTACGGCTGGTGAACACTTATGTGAAAAAAGAACTGGCTGAGTTGGGGTAGGGCTTAGCTGATGGTAGTGGGAGGGCCTGCATGCTCTTTTCACAAATTTTCTATGTATGGTACAAAACAAAGAACGCTGGGTCTACACCATGCTACCTGGAGGATGGACACAGCCCTAAGAACTTGAGCATTCCTTGTGACCTGCCTGGGTTTGTTTCCTCATCTATAATGAAGTGACACAAGTCACTGTTCAACCTACCATTTGGCACTGTAAAACTGAAAGGGATTATTATTGTTGTTATTTTTCTAAATGTTTCAGAATTTTGTACAGATATACATTTATATAATGAAAACATTGTATATCACAGACTAAAAAATGAAATATACCAAAAACACTTTTTTTGCACCAAGTTAGAATTTGAAACAGAAATTATTTATCAAACAAGCATTGCTACTGGACATATTTTGGCTTTCAATTAAATTCTTTTTAAACTCTGGCTCCATGGTGTAATGGTTTTGGAATTAGTGATATTAAAACATTATTACATTGGTAAGTAATAATTTTATTTAAAACGGGCTGAAAATGTTAACCCAGTGGTGCCCAGAACTGAACGTAAGACCTCTAAGTGGCTGCCCTTGTGGATGTCAAAGGTCTTGGTTACTATTATTAAGCTTTTGGTGGGTGGTGGATACTCACATGTATTCACACAGCAGCAACCTGCATTTCACCTAGCAGTTTCACCTTGCTGTTTGTGCCTTAAAACCCTTTAAGGAGTATTTGCCATTATCTTTTGTCAGATAAATTGGGCCCCTGAAAAATTGATTCGGTCAAAGTCACATAGCTTGCAGTGGGTAACAGAGCCCAGGAGGTCATGAGGCAGTTTCTGGCCAGTGGAGAGGGCAGGGTCAGAAGTCAGGCGTCAGCAGGCCTGGGTACATGTGTGTGAACGAGGATAATGCCTATTTCACAGAGATAAAATGTGTGCAGTGCTTAGCTCAGGGCTGGGAATTGCTTAAATACTTAATAAAAGTTAGCTCTCTTCTTCATCTTCCACCTCACTCTCCACTAGAACACATGGGTGTTGACAAAGACAGCCATGGGCAACTTTCCACTTATGCAGTTCCCCCAAAACACCCAGGAACATTTTCTTAATAAACCAGCCTGGAATTAATTCCATATCCATTTCCCACCCAGCTTAGTGTCCTGAGCTTTGAAGACTTTCCTCCACTCTTGTCTTTCCCTCCCTCTGTCATCGCAGCCAGTACCCCAGCCTGAGAGCCCTGACCTCACCTGGCTCTGGAGCCCTCCCATGGGTGGAAGGAAGGGGCATGGAGACAGCAAGCAGTGTTTCGTTTTGGGTGGGAAGGGAGAGAAAAAAGTGGAAAAGCTAGAGTAACTCCTTCCTCCACCGCTCCCTAGAGGGATTCCTGCTCTAATCTCTTAGACCCCTTTCCATTTATCATCCTCCCCCAAGCCTATATTTCCTTCTCTTTCTTGGCTCTAACCATTAGGCAAAACTCTCTGGCAAGTCTGCTTTTTCTCTGGACCATGGGGCATGTAGTTGTCCTCTGGGCTTGCAGGGTTTACATGCTAGCAACAGTATCACCTGAGAACCTGCTAGAGACACACATCTCTGAAGTCATGCATCAAACCTACTGGATGAGAACTCTGAGGTTGGAGCCAGCAATCTGTGTTTTAACATGTTCCCTAGGTAATTTGAGTGCATCCAGAGCATGAAAACTGCTGTTTTAGGGAAACGGCTGAGCATTCCATTCAGCTTCTTGCTAACCTCAGTGAGAACCTTCCAAATTGTTGTTAATGGCTGCCTGCTTGCTCCAGGGACAGAGATGAAGATGGAATTGTGGGGTGGTGGGGTGGTGGGTGGTGGAGGAACTCAGAGATTTAGCTCTGTTCTGTGGGAAAGGTGGGGGAAAGGGGCATTTATCCAACTTTTACTGAGTATCTAGTGTGGGACAGGTACTTGGCATCCACTGGGTCCTTTTATAATTATTTTAACAACTTTTTAAAGTTCAATTTGTACATAACAGATGGTGAGTCTGAGAAGTTGAACTGGGAAAAGGGTGAAGAGTAGAGGGTGAGAGCAACACAGATATAGGATCACAGACTGAACCAAAGACAGGGTAGGGCATTATATACAATGATCATCTTGTCCAACACCTTCATTTTACAGATGGGGAAAGTGAGAGCTGGAGAGGATAAAGGACTTGCCCAAGGTCACATAGAAAGTCATTGTCTACTAATTCCTAATCCAGAGCTCTGTCTTCTGTCTTATTAAGTATTTTCTTCTGTTTTTAAAAATTACTTTTAAACTTTTTATTTTAAAATAATTTCAGATTTATAGAAAGGTTGAAAAAATAGTATAAAATTTCCTTACATTCTTCATTCTGCTTTCCCAAGAGTAACATCTTACATATTTATGGTCTAATTATCAATAATTTTAGGGAGTTTAATTAAACTTCTTTATTTTGAGGTAATTGTAGATTCACATTCAGTTATAAGAAATAATACAACATATACCCAGCACCTCCAAAAGAATGAGATAATGGATAATATTTCTTTTCTTTTTCTTCTTTTCTGTACTCTGCACATTTATAAAAGAATAAAGTATTTACAATATGAAAAAAATAATAATACAGAGAGTCCCTGTGTATCTTTTATGCAGTGTTCTCAATGGGAACATTTTATCCAGAACTTTTATGTTTGTTTATGTGTTTTTAGTTTATTCTTCGAGTTCATTCTCACTCTGGAGAAAGTTCTCAGATCTTTTCTGAAGAGACCAAGACAGAAAATAAAAATAAATAAAAATGATAATAGTTTTCTCAGCAGGAAAGATGGGGATCTACTTCTTCTGGACCTACTGTTGCTTCTCTAGGGATTGTCCATGGCTTCCAACAAAAACCTCTGGCTCTAAACTCCTGCAGGGGACTTCCAAGTGGAACCTTGCAGGCAGGAGCAGGAAGGGAGCTGTGGCAGTGCTCCAGGAACTTAAAACCTCATGAAACCTTGTGTGCAGGAGGGATCTATGAGGTCGGACACCCAAATCTTCATTTGATGCTTGAATCTCTATCAGCTTCTACTTGAACACTGCCAGTGAGGGGAACTCACCCTATTCAAAAACTTTAATAACTTGAAGTGCTAGAAAGTTCTTTCGCAAGATGTAAGAGTAGGCTGTGCTTTCTTGTTCACTCTTATAGACCTGCCCTCTCCCCTGCAGTGCTCAGTAAATACGAACTGAATGAGTAGAGAAATGAATGAAGTAATGAGCAGAACTTCTGCCCAGTTTAGAGGTTGAAAGCACAGTCTTCCTCTGAAGGAAGGCATAGGGGAGCTGTCTGGGATGCTGCCATCTCCACCGAGACCAGCCTGTCAGAGACAGACCCCAGGGTTTCTGTGCCTTGCTGAGGTTAAGTGCCCTTGGAACTTGAGAAGGATGGGAGAGCTCCAGGGTTAAGAAGTCCCTGGGGATTGGGGGAGGGAGGATGACTCTTTCAAGTGTTCTGAGTGCCATGGCTGAGTGGTAGCCTTCCTCCAAGGCCCGGACTTATTACATTCCTGGGTAAGTTAAGGGAAATTCATTCCATATGTTCCAGGGTTCTTTACACAATTCTTAGCAAGATGCCGCCGTTGTGTAAGAACATTTGACGTCCACGGAGCTGCTTGCTTTTTTCCATTCTGAGAAGAGTCCCTGAAGAAAAGCCAACTGCACTGTCCCTGAAGAAGGAGGGGCAGGAACACAGGGAACAGTCATCTGGAGCAACACGGGGTCTGAGGAGACTGTTTTTAGGGAGTCTCCAGGGGAGGCCCAGGAATGGGAGAAGACAGGAGCACCTGGGACCTCTGCCTAGCTCTGCACCCATGTTGGCTCTGCCAGCTGCTGCCAGCTGCTGCCAGCAGGACCTCAGTGGAGGAGGAAGAGGTGGAAATAGCTTCAGGAGTTGCCCAAAAGCAGGGAAGGACAGGTGGCACAGTGGAAAGATAAGGTTTCTAGGAAGGGCACCTGAGTTTTCATTCTGGTATAACCTTGGATAAGTTACTTCACCCTATGGGCCTCAGTTTCCCCTTCTGCAAAGAGTGAGGCTGCACTCTGTTCCCCAATTCTTGTGGGTCCCCATAACCTATTTTAGAACCCCCCCTTTTTGTGTCTTATTGTGAATATTATCTGGCACTATTTAGATAAATATTTTTTAAGAAAACGTTTTTACCACAATCCTCAGTAAAAAAAATGCATTTTACAAAGTAATCTACCATATATAACTAAAATAAAGATTACCCTTCCTTCAGGGATAGATATGTACATCAGTGAAACAGAAGAAAGAGTCCAGAAGTAAACATTTATGGTCAACAGATTTCCAACAAATGTGTCAAGGCAATTCAGTGGGGGCTGGGGAGGGGGAGAAGACAGCATTTCAAAATGGTGGTGGTGTAATTGGATATCCACATGCAAAAATACATACATATATAAAAAACATGTAAACTTTGACTCTTACTTTATACAATACACAAAAATGAATTTAAAAATGGCTTGAAGACTGAAATGTAAGAACTAAAATAAGGCATTCATGTAACAAAAAGAATAATCTTCACAAACATATGCCAAGTGAAAGAAGCCAAACATGAAAGACCAAATATTTTGTGTCTCCACCTACATAAAATTTCTGGAAAAGGCAAACTATTAGAAACAGAAAGCAGAACAGAGGTTTACTCAGGCTATAGGGCTATTACTCAGGCTAGAGTGTGAGGGAACTTCGTGAGGTTATAGCAATGTTCTAAAACTGTGTTTGCACAGCTGTAGAAATTTGCTAAGCACTGTCAAACTGCACACTTACCGTGGATGAATTTTATGGTATATAAATTATAATTTCAAAGAGACATGACAACTAATAAACTTAAACCTAAAGAAGAAATATGATAAATGATTTGTTCATTTGTGTTTGTTCTTTGGATGTGATGAGTTTGTTCCAAAACACCTTCTGTTACTTAGTAACCTCTCTTTATAATATCCATGGCATCATTACGCAGAGACACATTGCTCATAAATGACTACTTATTTGGAAAGATTAGAAAGAATAGATATATAGTGATTAGGTATATATTGAAAACTAAATTCTAAGAAAAGGAGTTTATAAATCGAAGCAAATCTTTCAACATTTTAATATGCAATACCAATAAGTGCCACTGGGAGGCCATAGTTAGCCGCAGTTTCAGGCTTGCAAGTTTGTCATCTTCACTAAAAGCACAATTTAATGTTTCTGAACGCTTATGAAGCACAAGATAGAATGGGTTTTCTCTCTTTACTAGCTTAGGATGGGAACCAGATACCGCCAAAGATTTCCTCAACAGTTTAGTGGCTTCCAAACCCCAAATTGGTCATCAGGATGATTCATTGATAGCTCTCCCTCCCCTGTGCCCCATGACCTACACATTTAGAATCTCTGAGTTGGAGAAATTTTAGGACTCTTTATTGCAAAGATTTTCCAGGTATCAGGGAGATTTGAGAGTTTCATTTGGTGAAATCAGTGTAATCAGTTTTGAGATAAATCACAAAGAACTGGTTTCTAATATAGTTAAATATCAGGGTTTGCAAATGAGTAACTTTTTAAAAAATAATTATAAAGCAGACTATAGAAAAAGTTGTCTCAATAATTCTTCCACCCACTCTTCCTTGCCTTTAAATCTTTAGAAAAAGGTGGGATAACAGTTGGTAGGCTAGAATTCTGCAAACCCCTGGGAAACCTCAAGGATCATTTTAGATTCTTAGCTCTTAAAAGGTCTCATAATCCTTTTTAGTAAAATGAAGAAATACCATCAATTAATTTTTTAAATTGTCGGCTGCTATTAGGTCAAGTTACCCTTCTGTGTTTGTGAAAGCTAATTTTTAAAACAAGTGCAGAATTTACATTTGTTCTATGATAGCTAGTTTTCAGCTCTTTACTCTAGACTTTTAACATCTTTTTTACTCTTTTATCTGATGCAGGCTCAAGCCCTGTACTGAGAGAGAGAGTTCTTGTCTGAGTGCAAAAAAAAAATTCAAAAGGACTCCAAAGTTAGAATCAAAATGGAAAGTTTATTAGAGAAGTTTATTAGACAGAGTATGGTCTCCTCTCAGAAGCAGAGAGTGAGAGAGACTGAGAGAGACCCAGAGGGTTGCAGAGAGAGAGAGAGACAGAGACAGTGACAGTGAGAGGGACAGAGAAAAGACCAACAAAGGTAAGTGAAAAGATGCTGAGAGGGACCTTGAGTATTCGGGAAAATCAGTTTATATATCATTCTTTAGTTTCAGTGAATTATAGTTTAAAGAATTTGTTTACCCATTTTCCATTGATAGTATGGACATAAACTGTAAAAGGTAAGAGTATATAGTGAGAGAAGGTAGGAATATATAGCACAAAAGGCCTGCTGGCAATTCCCAGCCTTTGATCCATAGGTTCCCCATGCTTTTAGCCATAGGGAATGAATGATTTCATTTTGTGTAGGGCACCACTTAAGGACTCTGTTTTCTTGTTTCCCTTTTCTGGTGTTGGAGAAAATGGTTTGTTAGCAATCTCAGCAGAAATCTCCCTTTGTTCTGCAGGTTTCTTCGTGGTCTGGCTGTAGGGCTGATCAAATATTGCAGACTCTCACCATAGCTGGCTTTAACATCTTAGTTCTCTTGACTCCTCTCTACATTAATTTAGTTACTTAATGAATTCACTATTTCTCTTAGATTTATATCGACTCTAATTTTGACAAAGTGAGTCTATATATTTATGATATTTGTTTCTTGGTCCTTTAATTAAATCAACCTGCAAACTTATTTTCACTCATACTCTTCCTCTTTCTCTCCCTACCTGCCTAAGGTAAAAAGGGTTCATTTCCTGTTATGGTGGACTTGGTTGCTTCCCAAGCCACCCCTTTCTACTAGATAGACCCTGTGCTTGTAATCGCAGCCCGTTCCTCCTCTACAGCATAGAAAGGTAGTTAAGTCTTTCCCATCTAAAACCCCAAATCCTTCTCTGGCATGATAGTTCTCTTCCCTTTCAGCTTCCATCCCCCTTCTTATTTTTTTTCCCCCAGTCAAGACTCTGGAGGGAGGATTATCTCCTGAGTGTCAGTATTTCTCTTCTCCCATTACTGCTTACCCTCTGGTTTCTGGCTTCTGTCCCCACTGTTCCAGTAAAACCGCTGCTGGCTCATTAAGGACCATATGGTCGCCCAAATCTAATAACCCGTTTTCAGTTTGTACTTAATTTAACCTTCCTGTTGAGTTTGCTTTTGGGAAACATTCTCTCCTTCTTAAAACAATCTTCCTTTGGTTTTTCCGGCACTTCTTGTTCTTTTCTCCCTTCTCACCCCTCCAGCTATTTCTCCTCGGGGACCAGCTGGGTGTCCCTTCACTTCTCATCCCTTACATGTCATCATCTGTCCTTGTCTTTGTTTTCCTCTCATTTTTCTCCAGTGGTTCTCCAAGTGTGGCCCTTGAACCTTTTGTATCAGAAGCACCCACAGAGTTTGATTCTTGCTGAAAATGCAAATTCCTGGGGCCCTAGCTCAGATCTACTGAATCAGAATTGCTGAAGGGGACCCGAGAATCTGCACTATAAGCTATCTCTCTTGCAGATTCTAAAGCACACTGAAGTCTGAGGGCAATGACTCTAAAGACTTTTCCTTGGCCACACTCTTTATTCTAATTCATTGTCTTCACTGCAGCCCAGACTCTGTCTCACTGGTCTCCCTAAAATCCTTTAGGAAGATCTTACCCCTAGAAATGAGCTCCTATATATTGGTTTTAAAAGTCTTCATCATTGGGTCCCTGTGCAGATCCTGAATCAGGCTATTGGTGCCAATGCCCCTCCCTGCACCGCTCCCCACCAACTCCCAAATCTCCAATGCATTCTGTACTCCAGGTTTACCCTTAACACATTTGCTTGCTCATATTTCTGGGCCTGGCTGTTTCTGCTGTCCCAACGCCCTCCACCAAGGTTCACCCAAATTTACTTTCAAGCCTCTACCTTGAACATATTTCTGTAAAACCACCTTGGACTTTACAGCCTACCCAGGTATCTTCTCTTTACCCACTGGGCACCCAAGTGTAAGACTCTCCGCACAGTATTGTGATCAGTGAATGACCTGACTGGAGCTCTGCACAATGGGGATCATGTCTTATTCTCTCTAGGACCCCCAGAAGCATAGGGGCTCTGTTGCACGGGACAGAAAGACAGTACTTGGTGACAGGTGCCGAAAGGGTGCTCCTGGCCCAGGTTCATGTCGTACTGCTCACCTGGGTGATGAGTGAATTCACTCACTATCTTGTGCTCCAGGCTCCAGGCTGAGCCCTGGGGTGCAGAGTGTGAACAGTCTCTACTCTCAAGGGTCTCCTCCTGTTAAGTGAAGGACACAGAAAAGTCAGTCAGTATAATCTGAGAAGAGAATGCTGTTGCAGAAGCAAATTCAGAGACTGTGGGAGTGTAGAGGAAGACAGTCAATTCAGACCCTAGTTCCCAATGGAAAATTCCTGTCCAGGGAAGGAGTAAAGCATTAGGGAAGGTTAAACATGGGAACATTGCACAAGGCGGAAAAGCACCCCAGTAGCAGAGTGTGAAGGCCTAAGCTTCCAGCTTGGCTCTGCCACTGGCAAGCCACGTTGACACTATGTTTATGCAACCTCAGAGGCACAACTTACATGTAAGTAGAGGAATGAGTTTGAACTGAATTCAGTTTGGAAAGCCTTGAAAAGATCAGAAATAAATGTTGTAAAAAGTGCATAGATAAGTGAGAGCCATCAGATGGCACTAGAGGACCTCTTTCTGTAGAAACTTGGGGCTTTGCCTCCATTACTGAAACCTCATCTTGCGGGTAGTCCACTAGAATTGAGGGCTGATGGATGCCACCAGCTCCAGGTCTGGCCTCTATGTAAGGGTCCTCAGAGACATGTGAGCAGAAATTCTCATTAAAAATATCACTTTGTGTAACAATGTATTAGTTCTCTTTGAATGCCGAATTTGAAAAAACAGCCCCCTTGAAGCCAGCTAATGCATCTTGAAGGCTGTCTCAGAATTCTTATGCTATAGCTCTGGTTCTGACTCTATATACTGGACATGTGCAGAGAGACATTTAGTTCATGTCCAAGTGGAACAACTTGTTCCCCCTCTCTGGGGGCAGGCATTGATCACAGGAAATATCATGGGCTGCCTTGCAAGGGTCTGACATCCCATCCTTGGGGTTTTGAGCAAAGTTGGGCAGTTGGGGAGCTGAAGAAGTAATTCTAGATGCTTGTGTGGCTTGATTTAAATCAGAATTTCTGTGAGGATCTGATGAAAACCAGGGAACTTGCCTTCCAGAATATTCACGATATGCATGTCATTTCAGCAACGTCTCAGACCTTCTCTCTGGGGACTCACATTCTGGACCACTCAGAGTTCCACTCAGCCTTAAAAAGCTAATGTCGGGTACTGACTCTAATGGCCAACTATACATGTGTTAGCTTCCTATTTGTAGAAAGACTAAACTCTTGGTCATTTCTTCTGAAGAAGAAATAGTAAGGATGATGAGTCCTGAGTCTTACCATGGCTGTTACTTAAATAGTGGACCACGCAGGTATTGATTAGACATAACTGTGATGTGTGTGGGTCTGGGTTTTCCAACGAGCGTTCTAGCGTCACAGAGAGGCTGCATTCTTAAGCTCTGCTGCAGGGGAGGCTAAAGAACTGCACAGGGTCCCAGCCAGTGCCTGCCTGTCCCCTGGGTGCAGGGAGGACCAGGAGTTTACTGCCAGCTAGTGTCCACATCTCATTCCTGGGTTTGTTTTCTTTTCAATTCTTTGTGCTGGAAAGCTCCAAGGATTCTGCCTGCTTTTCTGTGCACTGTACAGATTCTCCATACACTCATGCCTCTGGGGTTCTTTGTTTCCTGAAGCTAGTGACCTAGAAGCATAACAAGACAAAATAAATAGCAGTGATTTGGGCATTGGGAATATAGTCCTGGCTCTGACATTTATGAAATGTGAGGCTGTTGGCCTTAATTATAAAATGGGGATAATGACTCCTATTTTTTGCTTCATAGAGTTCATTTATTAAACAAATATGCATTGAGCACCTGTTAGGTGCCACTCACTGCTACAAGCACTGTGGATAAAATGAATGAGACAGACATAATTTCTCTGTTCGGATGAAGCTGACAGTCCAGGGTAGTTTAATAATCAAACCAGAAAACATTGAACACCTGTTAACTATGAAGGCTCTGCTGACATACACTTGTCCTACTGTTTTTGTTTGAATGTTTTTGCAGCCTGTTTTGGCCTTAGGATTACAAACATGGCAAATGTTGGGAAGTTACCTCCAAGCAGAGTTAAGGACCTCCACCCTGGTAGGTGGGAATTGTAATGCGTCTGGCTATGCCTGTCCTTATTTCTTTTCTGTAGTCTTTCTCTGGGAAGATAAGTTGATAAGTTTGGAACCTCTACTATTCAAACAAAACTCAAGTCCTGCAGAGATTTTGGCAGACAAGTATGATCTCACAGTAGTTGTAGATAAGACATTGCATCCCAGGGCATCCTCCGAGTCTCATGTCCCTCCAAGGTTTCTCTGTCTGATCCCATTGCCTCACCACATCTAGTGCTGGGTATCCAGCTTCATACCTCCTCTCATCCTGAGCCCTCAAATTGTGTTTCTATTTATTTATTTTTGGCACAATTGACAATCGACTCAGTATGAAGTTGGGAAAGAATGTCATTAAAAAATGAGAGGAAATGAAGAAAATGATAAGCTGTATAAAATGAGATATGTTTTTAGAGAACAAGGTTTTGAACAGAGTTTTACATCTGTAGTGAGGAGGTCTGAATCCCCTTCACCCACACCCACCTCCATCTGTGGACCCCCAGCTGGCCTAGCATCCTTCACACGAGTCCCCTTTCTGACTCTGTATGAAGTGGTTTCCAGGTGCCATCTTGTTTCCTGGTCACTCAAGCTTAGCGTGAGTTGACCCTATTCAAGAACAAACTCAAAATGACCTGAAGCTAAGCCTTTCCTTCTCACCTTCCTCACACAGTCGTGAGATGTCTGAGTCGTGAGTTGTGATATTGAGATGTCTTGAGGTCACAGCTAATTTGAAACTTTCTTCTGACTTTTTTCTTAGCATTTCTTGTATCTATCTTCTCTCCTAGTCCACCACTGTGCAGGATGGATGCCTCCAAGCCTCTCTGTATCTGTGCCCCCTGGTTGTGTCTGTCTTATAAAATTTCAGCTTGTCTAGGTTACTTACTTTGAAAAATGGAGCAGTAGCAAACTTGATAATATAAGCAGAGGTTTCAAAAAGTGCCTGATTTCTCTCTTGAACCATGAGAATATCCTTGGACTGGGCTGCTGGAAAGATGTGATGAACACATGGAAGAAAGGTGACCAGAGAGTTTTCAGCCAACCTGACAGCTGACCAACTACAAACACATGAGTTAGCCCAGTCAGGATTGGCTGAGTGAGCCCAGGTCAGCAGAACCACAATATGACCTGCAAATTGATGAAAAAATAATAGATGGTAAGCTTTAGGGTGACTTGTTACTCAGCAGTGTTGCTCAGGCCATTGTCATGTCTTTCTTAGGCTATGGTAATGATAATTCATTGGTAATTCAGTGGTAACTCATCTCCTGGCCTACAGGTAACATTCTTATAATCCAGCGTCCACTCTGATATTAGAGTGATCTGCTCATGTTTCTACTGGACTGAACTGAATTATTAATTGAAGAAGCCATGAGGATCATCTTATCCATTTTCAAAATGAGGAAACTGAGGCCTAGAGATGGAAAGTGACCTGTTTACATCACAAAGGCGCATTGGCAGCTCTAGTCAGCCCCAAGACTGGAATTGAAATCTCTGGATTCTGTGTTTGGGATTTTTTCTTGCACTGGAAGTCTGCTACCTGGTTGGAGTAACTCATTTCCATCTCACGTTCTGAAGTGTCCATCCTATGCTAGCTTTCTAGTATCAAATGCCTACTCTCTCTTTTCACTAAGGAGCATTTTGAAAATTCAGATGTCACTCCCCAAGTGTCAAAGTTGACTGGCACTCAGTTCCAATGCACCCCTAAAAAACGACAGCTTTCCTTATCACTCAGTATAGCCTTCCTCTGTTTTCCCTTGCTCTGTTGTTCTCTGAGCCATTCTTGGTCTGAGAGGCTGGTTCCTAGAGCCTGAGAAGCTGTTTCTAACCTTTTTTAATGATTCCACACTGATGACCTGTGAGGCCCACTTGCTGGATATGTTCCCATGAACCTTCCCAGGGTTATAAACGTTTCTAGCCTAAAGCTTCAATCCGACTTCATTTGCTCCTTTAATAGAAAGGAGATGACATTATTAAAGAAACAAACTTGATGGCAACCTTGACTTAGAAAGCAGTGAATCACTGAAAAATTCTTTGTAACAGCTTCCTGCTAAGCATGTCCAAAGCATGTGCTTGAAATCTCTGGCTCCCTCGGGGTAGCAGGGCAGAGCCCAGGCTCTTTCCCAACCTCAGTCAAACATGCTTTGGGTGTCCTGACCATCGGTAACAGCCCTGTCTTTATGTTATATGCATTCTTCCCCATAATGCCCCAAGTCTCCCAGACAGAGTGATTTCTGAAAATAACCATTTGGTTTCCATTTGATCTTACTGCTTCAGGTTACATACATTAAATGAATTAGTAATGAGGAGCTGGGAGACCCTGGATCTCCATTTTTCATTCTTATGCCCTTTTTATCTCCATGAGGCCCTTCCTCTGGTTGGGTTCTGCCTCAGGGTCTGGTGAGAACCAGTCTGTGGACAGGCTAATTCTGAGCAATGGTAGACGTCCATAGCCTGGACGATTCTGGGCCAGAAAGCAGGGTTTGTCCTCACCCCCAAGTGTTTACAAATGTAGAATATAATCCCTCTGCTCTCCCTAGTACCCCCTGGGTCATTTGAAGACCCAACCCTCTTGTTGGGTGGGCTTTAGATCAACACTGGGGCTTTCAAACAAGACCTGTTTGTTGAAGGTCTGAGTTCACTCAGCAGGGTGTGGATGACTAGACTCACTGACATCTGTATTTTTATTAAAGAATATGTTAAACTTGAACTATTCTGTTCTGTGCAAATTATTGATAAAGTTGATTTTCTCAGACAGAGTAAAAAAGCAAGGAAAAGAGGAATTCTGAACCTCTCTCTTATTTCTGAGAAAATAACATTTGTCTGTTTTGTTTTAAAGAAGACATATGTGCAATGTTATTGTACAAAATTGTTTATTTACTGCAACCCTCCTTCTGCTCCCCTTTCCCTCATATTCTCTGATTACCAAGATGTTCCGTGGGTTCTGTGAGGTGGTGTGAAGGCTC
Source organism: Macroglossus sobrinus (assembly GCA_004027375.1). Lineage (NCBI taxonomy): Eukaryota > Metazoa > Chordata > Mammalia > Chiroptera > Pteropodidae > Macroglossus > Macroglossus sobrinus. The sequence continues at coordinate 154,621 of PVKZ01000764.1, forward strand.
CCATCCTTCCAGGTGCTCAGTCCTAAAACCATGCTGGGTTTTTTTTTTCACCCTTTTCTTTCTCTCATGCCACACATCCAATCAGTCAGGAAATCTTATTGATTCTACTTTCAAAAGCTACCTAGAACCCAGTCACTTCTCATGTCTTCTGCCACTACTGTGATCTGAGCTATCAGCATCTCTCACCAGGATTGTCACAATTGCCTCCTCCTAAGTGATCTCTCTAGTTTTGCCTTAGCACCCACTCTCTATTTTCAAAATTACAGCCAGAGTGGTCCTATGAGCCTCCTTAAATTGGTTCCCTTGCAAATCATTTCATCGAGAAAAAAAATGTAAAACCATTTGTATTTTTGCTGATCATTGGAACATCCTGATAGGCTGTGCTGAACCTACCTGTCCTTTGTTCAGTATCACTTGCTATGACAAGCTCTTGGGTTTGGGTTAAATTCTTTTATTTTCTCTTAAAGACTGAAAAATCCTGGAAATGAAGTAACAACAGAAATAGGCTAAGATTTCTTAGAGGTTATTAATTTTTATTTCCTGCTAGCTAAATCAGGCCTGAGGGTTCCCTGAGAAGTACAGAGCAATGACTATAGCTGGGCCTTGCTAGGGTGGGTCTAAGGGATCTATCCAAGGCTGGCACAAGAAAGCAATTGTAGGAAAACTGAAAGAGCCCATGAAATTCAACTGAAAATAAATGAGCCTTGAATATGCTTCATTAACCGGCAAGATTTTCCCCCTCACTCAATGTCTTTCCTTCAAGGGACCCTGTGCCAACCAAGTTCCTAGATCATCATGTTGCAAAATCTGATCTGAATAATGGGAGGTAATATTAATGATGGTTAATAATTATTAAGTGCTTACTTTGTGCCAGACACTATTCTAAACATTTTATATTTTTTATTCATTAATTCAAAAAAACAAATATTTATTGGGCACTTATTACACAAGTAAGTAATAAAACTGAAGAATAAATTCCTCCCCTCCAGAACTCACATTCTGGTACAGGAAGACAAGAAAAAATATAATGACCCCAATGAATAAGAGAATTATATTATATATTAGGAAGGGATAGGAGAAGGCAAGGGAAATAAAATATCCAAGAGCAGATAAGTTGGTGCAGGTAGGCTTCATTGAGGAAGTGACATCTGAGCAGAGGTGGAGGTGGCAAGGAAGTCATCCACATGATTACTTAGGAACCAGTATTCCAGGCAGAAGGACCAGCCAGTGCAGACACTGAGTGAGAGCAACCTGGATGTTCTAAGTCCAACAAAGAGTCCCATGACTGGAGTGAAGGGAGGTGGCAGGATAGAGGGATGAGATCAGAGATGTAAGGGTAGGCAGAGGCCATGAAGAGCCTATGGGGCCATTATAAGGGCTCAGCTTTCTATCTAATCAAGTAGGGAGCCATTGGAGGACTTGACTTGATGTGACTTATGTTTTATAGGATTTCTCTAATTGCTGTGTTGAGAATAGAGTGTAGGGTTCAAGGGAAGAAGTAGGGAGACCAGTGAGGTTGCTACTACAATAATCCTGTTGAGGGATGATGATAGTTCAGCAGAGTGGGTGAGAAACATTTAGATTCCAGATATATTTTAAATGTAGAGTCAATAGGACTTATTGGATCTGTGGCTTGATTGATAGTGACAAGTTAAAAGTGAATTCCAGGTTTTGGCCTCAGAACTTGGAAGGATGGAATAGTTAGCCAAGAAGGAGAAGACTATCAGTGAAAAGACTTTAAGAAGGAGATCAAAAGTTCATTTTGGGACATGTTAAGTTTGTGGGATCTATTAAAGTGGGCAGCTGGATATGAGCCTGGCATTCAGGGTGAGGTTGGACTGGAAGTATCAATTTCAGAGCCTTTGGCATATACATGGCAATTAAAACCTCGAGCTTGGATGAGCTCATGAAGAGACTGTGTGTAGAAAGAGAGAGGACCCAGGACAGGGCACTGGGATCTCCCACGTTCTGAGTGTGGAAGAGGATGAGTAACCACCCCAGGAGAATAAGAAGAAATAGAGAGGGAAAACAAAGCCAAGAGTGTATTGTCCCAGATACCAAAGGAGAGAAGTGCCTCAAGGAGGCAGCAATGATCTGCTGCTTCAAATGTCACTGGTGGTACAGATAAGAACAAGATTGCGAATTGGCCATTGGGTGGCAATATGGAAGTCACTGGTATCCTGACAAGAACTTCTTAAGTGGAGTAATAGGAAGTAAAGTAGTTTGAGTGTGTTTAAAAAAAAAATAGAAGAGAATTTGAAGACAGTGACTATATCAACACAAGTATTTTTGCTACAAAACGTTGCAGAGAAAATAGGTGGTGGAAGGCAGGATGAGCAAAGTCAAAGGAAATTAAAAACTATTTCTTTTTAAAGATAGGACAAATAGTAGCCTGTGTGGATGCTGATGAGAATGGTATTGTAAATAGGGGAAAGCTAATTCTATAGGAGAGAAGGCAAGGACTGCTGGAACAGTATTTTTGTGTAGTCTAAACAGGGTAGAATCTAGTCACTTTAGGTGATCTAGGATTGACTTTGTAGTAGTTTTCTAGGGCTGCCATAACAAAATACCACAAACAAGGTGGAAATAATAAAAACATCTCATCATCCTGGAGGCTAGAAGTCCAAGGTCAAGGTGTCACCAGTGTCCCTTCCTTCTGAGGTCTGTGAAGGAGAATATGTTACCAACCTCTTCCCTAACTTCTGGTGGTTTGTTGAAAATATTTCTCACCTCTTGGCTTTTAGGTACATCACCCTGGTCTTGCCTTCTTGTTTACTTGTCATTCTTCTTGTGTGTGTATATGTGAATAAATTTCCCCTTTATCTAAGGATGTCAGTCATATTGAATTAGGGGCCCACTTTACTCCACTAATGACCTCATTTTAACTAATTACATCTACAATCACCTTATTTCTAAATCAGATCAAATTCTGAGGTGCAGAGGCTTAAGATTTCAACCTACACACTTTTGGAGGGTACAGTTTAACCCACACTAGCTTTAGATAGGAGATGTACAATTTTTATTTAGCAACAGGAGGGGAGGTAGAGTACACGTTTGAGAATAATGTCTGGTTTATAGATATATTTGTGGAAGTTCATGAAAATGCTATTCTGATTTCCTCAGAGATGTGAAAGCAACATCATTTGCTGAGAGAGTGAACAAAGGCAAAATGAGAAGCAGGGAGGTTGTGAAGTTGTTTTTAGCAGAGTGGAAGAGAGACTTGTCTGAGAAAAAACAATACAAAATTATAGCCAGAGTGGTCCTATAAGACCACTAGTCACATTAAATTAGTTCCCTTGAGAATCATTCCATCAAAAAAAACTTTAAAAGCCATTTGTATTCTCTGCTGATCATTGGAATATACTGAGAGGCTATGCAGAATCTATCTATCCTGTAGCACACAAAGAAGTAGGAGGGGCAAGAGAGTCGAGAGTAAATGCCAAGGAAGTTATAATGATAGGCAGGAAGGACAAGGCATAAGATTAGAGTTCTGAGACTATTGTCTCTACTGACTCTCATTTTAAACATAAGCAAAGCATTCCTGTCCCCTGTAACAAGACATTCTGTGATTCTAATAACTTCCTCTTCTTTTGAGAAGGATCTTTTCTTTTTTATTCTGACAAATATTCTCTTTTATTTAGGAAAGAGATCCATTTCCTACTAACCTCCCATCCTCCCTTCCTTTCTTCCCTTAAATATATACAATGTTTCATTGTTCACAAAATACTTTTGTATTTATTTTTACATTTTGTGTTCACAACCACCTGGCAGTTATTATTATTATTCCTATTTTCAAGATAAGAAAATGAGGCTGAGAATAATAAAAAGATAAACCCCAATTTCTAATAGTAGATCTGGGCTTCAAATCTAAACCTTTAGTGCTGTAAGTCCTCATCCCTTCCCTTTACTGGGCCAACCAGCAAGCTGCATGGGTGAGTGCCCTTAAAACAGGATAATGTCTCTGAGTGCTAGGGCTGTAATGTGGAGAAGTACCTGTGACATCCAGGAGTAACTTGGAACCCCCACATTCAGAAGTCTGGCCCTGTCACAACTCATTGCCTAGAGCATGTCCACCCTACCACCACAGAGCTAGAGACAGATTTTGGGAAAGAAAATATGCTTTCATGCAGCCTCAAAAGCAATCTCTAATACAAAGTAGAGAATGTTACAAAAATTGTCAAAGATTGAAAGAAAACAAACATTGTATAAGAAAGGAATACAATTCAACAAATGAAAAAATTAGCATCCTAGGAAAGAGGAAATGAAATAAATAAAAATAAAGAAAATGTAATTAATATTTACATTTATAAAACAAGAAGCAGATGTTATGAAAAAGTACCAGTTAGAAATGTTATAAATGAAAAAAATGCTCGTTAAAAAAGAAAAAGTCAATAAATGAGGTACAGAGCACATTGGACACAAGTAAAGAGAATATGAGTATGCTGTAAGACAGAGTAAATAATTCTGCCAGTTCTTAAAACAGAAAGACCAAGAAATAAAACATATAGAGGAAGTGAAAATACTTGGAGGACTGAATCAAAAGTCCAATATCTCTGTAAAAAGAGCTCAAGATGGAGAGCGTAGACAAAAAAAATGAGAGAAAATAAAAAATATAATAGAAGAAAGTATACAAGTGTTAAAGAAAGATATGTTTTTGGAATGAAAGGGTATGTGAGACTTCTGAGCAGAATAAATGGGGAAAAAATAACTAAGACACATCTTAGAGAAATTTTGAAAAATGAAGAGAAAAAACAATCTAAAAGCTTTTAGAAAAAAAGCAAGCATTATCTACAAAGAAAGAGTCAGATAAACAACAAACTTTTGGTTGTCAATAGCTCCAAGAGACAATGAAATAATGAAATGTTTTTAATGTTAAGAGAGGAAATGATTTTGAGTCTAGAATTCTATAATGATCCAAATTATTGTTAAAATGTAAAGTTAAAATAAAAACATTTTAGACAAAGTTTATACAACAGTTCTCACTATAAGGATTTCTGGAAGGTCTTGCATAGCAAAATGAAAAAATAAAAGAGAAAATCATTACAGAGAGAAATATTCTTGAGTAAAAAAACAAAACAATTTTTATTTATTTATTTACTTATTTATTAATTCATCTATTTATTTTTATCATTTTATATTAGTTTCAGGTATATAGTACAATGGTTACATTTATGTAGTTTATGAATTGATCCCTATGATTACTCTATCACCCATCTGGCTCTACACACAACCATTACAATAATACTATATTCCCTATGCTGTACTCTACATCTCTGTGACTGTTTTGTAACTACTAATTGTACTTCTTCATATCTTCACCCAGCTCCCCAAACTCCTCCCCTCTGGAAATCATCAGTTTGTTCTGTTATCTGTGAGTCTGTTTTCCTTTAGTTTGTTCATTTCTTCTGTTTCTTAGATTCTACTTATAAGTGAAATCATATGGTATTTATATTTCTCTGCTTGACTTATTTCACTTAGAATAATATCCATGTTGTTGCAAATGGTAAGATTTCATTTTTTTCATGGCTGAGTAATATCCTATTGTATATGTGTACCATAAATTCTTTATTTAATCTTCTATTGATGGTCACTTAGGTTGCTTCCACATCTTGGCTATTGTGAATAGTGCTGCCATAAACATAGGGGTTCATGGATCTTTCCAAACTAGTGTTTTAGTTTTCTTTGGATAAATACTCAGAAGTGCAATTGCTGGACCAAAAAGTAGTTCTATTCTTATTTTTGAGGAACCTCCAAATTGTTTTCCATAGTGGCTGTACCATTTTGCAATCCCACCAACAGTGTATAATGGTTCCCTTTTCTCCACATCCTTGCTCTCATTTGTTGGGTTTTTTTTTTTTTTTTGGATTTATTGATGATAGGCAACCTGACAGGTGTAAGGTGATATCTCATTGTGGTTTTAATTTGCACTTCTCTGATGATTAGTGACCTTCCTTGAGCATCTTTTTCATATGTCTATTAACCATCTGTATGTCCTTTTTGGAGAAATACCTATTCAGGGCTTTTGCCCATTTTTTAATTGAATTGTTTGTTTGTTTTGTTGTTGAGTTGTATGAGTTCTTTATTAATTTTGGATATCAACCTCTTGTCAGATATATCATGGGCAAATATTTCAAAGATAACTTTTAATTAAAACTTAATAAATATTGACTATAAAAGAAAGAAACAATGTTATGTTAGATTTCAAATCCAAAATGATCCCTGTAGTTAATGTCAGGAAAGAGAACATTAACATTTTTGTTGCTGTAAGTAAGAGAAAATATAGATATAGTTTAAGTTTCGATTATAGAGAAATATATTTATTGTGTTGTTTGGACTGCAGCAATAGTGTGAATTACTTTTAAAATTTGAAAGGAAATCAGCAAGATATGTATAAAAGAAAAATAAATCCTGGATCAACATGGGAATAGCATTCTTAGCAATTCAACCACAATTGCTGAATAACTGCTTAATTTCATTCTCATACTTATTGGTTGACTATTTGACTGAGATTAACAATGGAGTGGTGGTTTTCAAACTTAGCTGTCAGAATCTCTGGGGCTGGGACTTAGACAGCAATAGTTTCTAAAGCTCTCCAGGTGATTCCAAAGTGCAACTGAGTTTATTAACCAGGGTATAGATGACAGGTACTTCAAGAAAAAGGTCACACACTTTAAGTGGGATTAGATGAAAGAATGACGGTGGGAGGGTCCTTGCCCTCTCAGATATTCATTCATTTTGTCCATTTCTGAGCTGTAAGAGTTGGTATGGAGGAGCTCTACGGGCCCTGCCAGTGCTGAGAAACTCTGATTCTAGAAGACAGGTTCTCAGAAAGAAGAAAATGTATGTACTCCCTTCTCAAATGTACCACATGAGACCAGGATGAGTACAGAGCTCAACTCCTCCTAGTTGTCAGAGCTACCACCCACGTTGTTGTTTCCACTGTTGTAGCCAAGCATGTTCTCTTTCTCATTAGGAGCTTGATAGGTGGCTGTCCATGATAATAGGTAAAAAAAAAAAAAACCAAAAAACAAAAAACAAAAAAAACCTGTGTGGAGACATTCTTGGTCTAAGATAATGATTAGAACCTTTGCTGAGCACCACTGCTGGACCCGTGCCAAGCCTTGCCTAGCCTGAAGTACCTTCTAGTCCCCTCCCCTTCCATTTGGGACACACTTAGCTTCTCCAGGAAGATACGGATTGATTCTTTCAACATCTAGTAAATACCTATTGTCTTGGCTCTTAAGTAGATGTCAACCTCCCATTTCACATTTGTTTTTCAAATCTTCCAAATGCTTATTTGATCCTAAGACTGATATGATAAAGAGGTATTTAAATCTACAGTCTCCGAATGCATTCCAAACACAACCCACCAATGAGAAGGTTAGTCTCCTGAATCTCTTTTCCTCATTGACATGATGAAGTCCGCATGCCTTTACATGGCATTCATGCTGTTCACAATCCAGGACTCATCAACTTCACAAAACACTATTCTTTCTGTCTATCAGTAGTAAATCCAATCTCCAACTGTGTTTCCAAGGGATCACACTTTCACTGTTGGGAGAATATACTATTCCTATGAGTTCTCCATTAATTTTCTCTGTGAAGTGCTCCTAGACTTCTCATTCATAGTTGAGTTCACTGCCTCAGCGATCCCATACTATTGTTTTCCTCCCTCTGTGATGGCAGTCATTACTGAGTATTATAATTACATTTCTAATGTGTTAGTTTCTCTTTCTAGACCAGAAAGAACTAGAAAACAGACTACCAGTCTCTGTATTCACCTGTGACTAGCACAGTGCCTGATGGTTAATAAATCTTTACCAGATGAATGACTGAATTAGTGAATAAAATTTTTGAAGACCCTAATTTGACTTGGCAAAACAAAGATCTTGAGCTTGGATGAAAAACAGAATTAACAGGAGAGTTTGTTAAAATGCTTATTCCCAAGTTTTAGTATGAAAAAGATTTTGATTAAGAAGGACCATGATGAGGCTTGACAATCTGCATTTTCAAAGGCCTCCCCAGCTGAGTCTGATTTGTCAGATCTGGGGACCTGCTATTGCCTTGGGGATTCTTCACTGCGGAAGTAATGTGCTTTTGCCATTCGTCCAGAGCTCACAGCCCAGAACATCATGGCTGGTCCTTGGCCCCTTCCTCTTCCAGAGGGCCAAAGAGGCCAGTTGCCTCTCCAGCATGCTGACTTCATATTAAAAAGAATCTTTACAGCTTAAAACTTTCTGAAGGCTGTGCCCACACAGATATGCACAGTCATAAAGCCCAACCTGAGGCCAGATTTGCATTTTGGCTAATTTCTCTATCCAAAAGGATTTGAGGAAAATAGAGCAACATTTTGTTGTTGGGGTCCTGTCATTCTGTTATTTTTCTGATATGATACAACCCTGGTTTGAACAGTCTGCTTTTTAGCTTCCATCTTCCTCTAAATGAATATTGATGCTGTGTTTACCTTTAATTAATATTCATTGAGATAAAGGAATTACGCTCATTCACTTTTAATTATATCTTTCTTGCATAAACAGGCTTTTAATAACAGATTTTCTAGGTTGGAAAAAACAAGCTCTCTGCCCCCAGCATAGTCTGATGCCAAGAAAGCCACCTCTGTGATTAATAAAGGGGATTTCAAAGTTTTACTTGGTGTAGTGGGAAAAGCTGTGGGTAGAAAGTTAGCTCTTCTAAGTTATAGCTCCAGTTCTGCTGTAGCTACTGTGGATTCTTGGGCTAATTCTTCTTCCTTCTTTACCTCACCTTCATATCTGAAAAATGGTGATTGGACCAGATCAGTCATTTTTATTCATGGCTGCATACTGAGATCACCTGGGGGAGTTAATGAACAATACAAAGCCCAAGCCACATTCCAGATGAATTAAAACAAAATCTCTCTGGGTTGGGTACAGTTATCAGTATTTTTAAAAAGATCCTCAGATGGTATTTTTTGAATGTTGAGAAGTTCTGAGTTGCAAATTGCTAATATAAGCATTTTTACCAGACTTCTGGTTATTTGTTGCTCCTGCCAGGGTTATAGATTTCACAGAACCTAGAAAGAAGGTCAATGTGGACTTCAAGAACCAGCTCAGCTCTGCCCTGGTGCCCCCCGCCCCATGCTGGGGGCTCACATCCTGGGGTGGGCTTCGTGATATTCTTTAGGAACAGAGAGGAGGGAATAATTTTCATTGAGCACCTACTCTGTGCCAGGCACATCCCACATTTCCTCTGTTGGTCATCAGACACATGTTTCACATCTCATATGTTCCAGATATGGGGGATTTAATGTTGGTGAGCAAGGCAGTTTCTGCCCTCTTGGACCTTATTATCTAGTAAGGGAAAGAGGCTTTAAGCTGATAATTACATGAGTTTAAGAACATGCATAAGAAAAGTACAGGCTTCTATCAGAGCACATAACAATGTTAAAGAATGTTGATAAGGAAATCTGTGTTATGAAGCTATGTCTAAGACCTAAGGCTCGAAGACAGGTAGAACTAGTTTAGTTGGATAGGGAAGAGCATTCGAGTCAGAGATAATGCTCTTATAAGGCAGATGTTGGAAAACTGAGGCCCAGATAGGTGCAGTGCTTTCCTGAGGTACAAAGCAACCAACTTGGTCCTGATGTTCACCTGGGAAGGGTTTTAAAACCACTGAAATTTTACAGTGGAGCAGAACTGGTCAAGATGACCTTGGCTGTAGCCAGACAAAGTGGAAACAGGTTGGAGTAGGTAAAGAATGAAGCCATAAGCTGAAGGCAGGCTGCAGGCAGAAATTGCCACCTACTTGGGTGGGTGAGGGGGCCATATGTAGTCCTGGGAAGGAAAACACATCAGTGTCCAGCATGAATCTTGGATGAAGTTAGAATTCTCTGTGTGTCAGAGACATGTGGCAAGACAAAAGGAGGGATCCAACAACAGAAGGTATTTGAATGTGCCCAGTAGGTGGTCCAGAGCAAGGCAATCTTTGAACCAGTATCAGGTCTCCTCCCATTAGCCTGGAGTTCAGGAATGGGACCCTAGACTTTAAGAAAAGCAAGACAATATCCTATCAGTCAGGGCTGGACAAATCCAGCAAGGCAGCTCCTCCAGGAAACAAGGTGAGGCCATGTCTTGATTGCAGAGGCCAGACTAAAACAGGAGGTCAGAGCCAGCTTAGCACCAGGGGGCTTGCTGCTGAGCTCCAAAGCTCTGGCTTGAGGATAGAATCAATGCTGGAAGCTTTGTGCAGGGTTTTCCTGAGGCTAAGGATCAAATAATTCCATGCATGGGGGAAGTGAGTATGCAGACATAAGACGCAGGCAGGGCTTGACTGTCTATTCCAATAGTTCTCAGCCAGCATGAGATTCTAATATTCTCTGAGAATCTACTTTAATAGATTATCTGAGATAGAGTATGGACACCTGGTTTTTATGAATTTCCACAGGCAATTCTAATATACATTTCTGGTTAAGAATCACTGATCTAGACCAATCCTTCAGTTTTTAGATGAAGAAACAGGTCTAGAGAGAAGTGACTTGCCCAAGGGCATACAACATACTAGCAGAAATAGAACTAAAACGCTTGTTTCTTCGTTTCTCGTCCAATGTACCCAAATGCTCAGGATAGCAGTTAACACCAACAGCAGTAACAACAGCTCCTTAAATGCATATTCCCATGCCTCTGATTTTTTCAACAAGAGATCATTTATGTTCCAAGTAACAGATAAGCAAACGGATCCTATGTGAAGTGCAACAATTTGCTTGCTCAAAGCTGTATGGATGGGCTGGGACAAGAACATGTTTTTTTTTTTCTAGTCTTGAGACATTTCTCCTGCTTCGAGCACTAAATTACAAAGCTAGAGTTTAGGCTTTTCTCTCAGGAGGTGAGACCTGATCTTTCTCAATCTGGACAGTTTAATGGCCTCCAATCTATTTCCTGTGCATGTCACCAACAAGCCTTTAATGGAGTGTAGCAATAAAGCTAAAGGGGAGTAATTAGGGACCTAGAGGCATAAGTGATGTTTGGACAACTGGACGGCTGGCTGCAGTGCATTTGGTACCCCAAGGGCTCCAGAAACTGGATCCAAAGTGCCAAGCACATCAAATTCAAGTGTCACCAAGGTCTGAGCTCAGCTGCTCCCTTAGCATTTGCAAAATGTCCTGCCCACACAATTCCCCCCATATCCTCCCTTGGCCATTTTCACAAACAGATGAGCTGAGGTTACATGCAGCTGATCCCAGACCTGCTGGTTAATTATCTTGGCCTGTAATTAGTGTTTCCTATTCCTTGTCCCTTGCCAACTCCTGCAGTTAATGTATCATTTCTCCCTCTGCAGAGAGTCCACTGGGAGAACTTCGAAGACATGGAATAAAATTTTCTGATAGTGGCAGCTTTTTGGAGATATTCCATCTGCTGGCTGGCCCACCTCCCCTTGGCATCATCCCTCATCTCTCTCCATTTCAAAGTCTACATAAGTCACCAAGTCTTTGGTTCTCTCCTGAACATTTCTTTCCTTTTAAAAACTTTTAATTTTAATTTATTTTTATTGGGGTAACATTTATCAATAAACTCTCATAAGTTTCAAGTGTATAATTCAACGATAAGTTACATACATATTTTATTGTGTGCTCACCATCCATGGTTAGATTCCTTTCCATCACCACATCCTGATGCATCTCTGTTTCTCCATGTTTGCACCCTCTGATTTGCTCAGGCCTCATTTATTGATCTCTAACAGTATTTTCTGATGGGTTTTCCCATGCTGGTGTTGCAATGTCTCTGCTATAATATAGGCAGAAAAATTTTTCTAAACTGTCAATCAGGCTGTGTTACTCCCCTACCTAAAGCCCAATCTTCTCAGTGTGGCATATAAAGCCTTGTGCAGTTTGGCTTGGCTGTGTTTCAAGTCCCTCTTTCACGTGGTTTTTACATTCCATTAATTTTGATCTGCTGTAATTCTCTCCTTCCTTCTCTCCCTTACACATCTCAACACGTATGTACATGTGCATGCATGCACACACACACACACACACACTATATATAAATATATAGATATAGATATCTATCTATCTATCTATCTATCTATCTATCTATCTATTTATCCATGTTGCTTTACAATGAGGAAAAAAATGGGGAAGAAAGGGGATCTGATTGGGCAAGCACCCTAAGAACTATAATGAGGAAAGGGAAAAGAGCCTCAAATTATACAGCTTTGGGAGATATTAAAATGAATTTAATTGAAGTTATTAAATTCTTTTTAATATGCAGAATAATTATTCAATAATTGAAGCTGTGTAAGCATAAGGTGAGTTCCCCTAGGTAATAGTGAGCATGCCACCTGGAGGATTCAGGCAAAGGCCATCGGCCCAAGATGCTGCAGGTGCAGTTCCTGTACTGGGCATAGTCTGGGAGCCTTTAGCTCTCAAATAGCATTCTAATTCCAGGATTCTGTATATCTCTGATACAAATTCCACATCGTTTTGCTATTTCCATAAAGACTTTCTTGTTCGAGAAAATCTCTCACCTCTCAACTCATATGTGCCTGAATCACACATGCCTCAACATGGGAAGTCTCTACTAGGCACAGAGAACTTTACCTCACATTGCCTTAAATTGTTTCAAATATCTGGTGGAGGCACATCTTACATTCATTCAATTACACCAACTGAAAAGAAAAAAAAGAGCAGGAAGATTATTTGAATGATGTGACAAGGCCACCTGGCCTTCCACTGTATAAGCAGAGGCCCCAGGCCAAGTAGAGTGTGTAATGGAAGGTGAGGGCCTGCCACATCCTCACTGTGTCTCATTCTCTGTGTGCTACTCAAAGTTGTAAGGCATCTTGAATTATATGACTGCTAAATGCAACCCAGCTGCTTCATTTAAGACATCACCAAAAAGCAACAACCAGTGCCAGTCCAGAAGGGCCAGCTGGTGGTGTTGGACTCAATGAGAGAAATTAAGTCAGTTTCTGTTGGGAGACCTTCCTGAGAAACTTTAAAGGGAAATTTTGGTGTTGTTTGATTTTCTCTTATATGTTAAATTTAGTGGGTGTTAAGGTACAACTTTATTGTATAAGGTCTGTCACCACTTCTAATGTAGACTGTACGATGGGAAGGTACCACGTGTCTGCTACTCTCATTCCCCCACAACATCCTGAAAAAGTATGGTGCTAGGAATTAGTTACTGAGTAATTGTTTAGAAAACAAGTTGTTTGTTCTTTCAGAATTGGTGTGGTAGAAATAACATGAGTCTAATGGTTAGTGACCCCAGTTATGGCCCCTTTCCAGTTTCGTGAGTTTAGGTAAATCTCTCTCTCTGGGACTCAGCTCTTTATGTGTGTGTGTGTGTGGAGACAGGGTGGGACAGGCAGTGGGGTGGGTGTTGGGGACAGGGAAGGACTGCGGAAAGGGGAGAAGAGAATGAATTAAATGATCTTCATTCTTCCTTCCAATACAAATATGTTAAAATTCTTTGATATTTCTATTTCAGAAATCAGCAAACTTCTGTAAAGGGCCAGATATTTTAGGGTCTGCACATCACAGTCTGTAGCAGCTACTCAGCATTACCATCATTGCAGAAAAGCAGCAATAAATGAATGAATGAGAGTAGCTTTGTTTAAATAAAACATTATTTACAAAACAGGTGTCAAGCTGAATTTGGTTTGCTGACCTCTGATTTGCTGACTCTTTTTCTAGTCTATTCTATCTATCCTCCACATAATAGGACTTCTTATTCCATCTGAAGTGAGTAGTGAACTTCATTCTGTACCAGCCTATTTCATGAAGGGTCTTTTCCAAGGATCCCAACTACTCCTCTGCCAGGATCAGGTGGTTCAAACTAACAATAAAGTTTTTCTCAGATCATCTTAGAGTTCTACTGAATTAAGAGCTAAGAACTATGTAGAGAGGGAAATAATAGCAGTGGATCATTCTTACTTCTGTCAAAGAAGTCTAGATTTTCAAGATTTCTCAAACCATTATGATTCATGGAAAATTTAGTCATTGACAGATTCACTGAATCTTTTTAATGTTAAGATCTAGACAGAATATCTCAGAAACTGGACACATTGTTCTCTTAAGCTTGGCATCAAATGCCTCTTCATCTAGAGTCAGTGGCTTTTATACAGCGTCCTATAACCACCACTAGACATGTATCAATTCAATCACTTCTAGTCTGTGTGACTGCAAAGAAGCTACTCATCCTCTCTGTGCCTCAATTTTCTCAATCAAATGAAATAATTTGATTAAAGAGCTTTGCACATCACTTCGCACACAATAAGCACTTGATAAATGCCATATATCAGCTTCTTGTCCTACGAATATTCCTGTCTCTAGGCCTTGGTTCACTTTCATTCTGGCACATCTGTGTGCTTTCTATTCCTTAAGATTGAATTTAAATACTAACTGGCTGGGAAAATTTCCCCAACTCTCTTGATAAGAAATAACCTTCCCATGTTTCACTCACCCCTTAACTGAACCTCTACTTGTACTTATCATTGTTAGTTTCTATTTGTCATAGTTTGTTGGCACATATTACCATAAATATCTTAGAGACAGAACATGTCACCAGTTCTCTTCTGGATACCTTCCATGGTGCTGTGCTAAGCACCTCAGCACATGAAAGATTCTTGGTAAGTATTGGTTAAATTAATGAATCGAGTAAATCAAGCAAAGCCTCAACAGCTAGATTGATTGTCCCTTTCATTGTGCATTCTGGTAGTTTGGTTTTATGAGGATGAGGCTTAATGTTAGTTTCCAGTGGAAGTCTAGAAAGGCTCATTAGTTTTCAAAACATGTTGGATATAAAAACTGACAGAAATATAATTTTTGCTAAGGTTTTATTTGCGTGAATGGTTTTTCCTGATAACTTATAGCCTATGAGCTCATCCATTTATATCATATCTAGGTACAGTCTGGAGACTTGGAGTTCTGAGCCAAAAAGGAAACAGGAGCAGGTGAGCCCAGGGCTTGAGAGAGACTTTGTCAAATTTTGCTAATTAAGTCTGAGATCCCCCTCTCCCTCACCCGGGCAGGATGATGACAATGGGCTGTAGCTGGTTATTTTCCTAGAGAATTCCCACTGTAATTTGTTTTCTGTTATTAATGGAAGAAAAGTCTGTGTGTATTAGCTACATATCGAGGCCACACTTTATCTCGATTTAAATTCATAGAGTTGAGTTTAACTTCAGGGAAATTGTGGTTTCCAGCCCTATGATATTTCCAAGTGTTGGATGAATTACAGACTTCTAGAAAATTGAAAAGGGACTTGGAGATTAATACTTCTAATGTCCGTTGCATTCATCTCCCAAACATCTCTAAGAGAAGGCTGTGCAACTTCCCCATGAATGCTTCCAGTGACAGGGAGGTCTGTTGATACTTGAGGCAAACCATGCCTTTTTTATTACAACTCTAATTCTTACTGACATTAGTCATAACATCGGCTTGCATTCCCATAGTGATTCACTTCCAAGAAAGTATTTTCACATCTGTACTATTTGATTTTCACAAGGTTGTTAGGAAGAGGCTCAGGCCCACTCCATCACCCCTTCTTCACCGATGAGGAATACAGGTCGGCTGGCTCTGGGCTATAAATCTTGTGTGGGGTCTCTGATTTCACATGTAAAATGATTTCCACTATGCCATAAGTTCTCATCAGTTTTTAAATAACAGTATATTTTTTGAAAATGTAAAGGAAAAATGAAATACTCTAACAACATGTTTTGAACTCACTCACTGTCTCAGTCAGCAGTACTCCTTGGAAATAGATTAACCATGGGACAAAAGCCAAGGAAGAAAGGAAGCCTGGAAGAGGTCTGACATGACTTATTGCAACATCAGTGTCCATGTGGATCTGCTTGTAGTGAGTGATGGTTTGCACCTCAGAGGAAAAGGAGCAAAGCCTGAGAGGAGCCAGCAGCCCTTTAGCGTGTTGTTCACAGCTCCAGGAGGAGCTTGATCCTTCTGGCATCAGCTTTCCTGGGTGGCCCAGTCCTGCTGAGGGACAGTACTCTTTTCCAGTGTTCCCTTTTCCCTCTCACGTACCTGGTACAAGTTCATGAGCATAATGGCTCTCCCCCTTAATTTAATAATTCTAGCCTGTCTACCAGTTGCTGTTGATCTACCTGGAAGGAGACAAATGCCTGGAAGTTCCCAAAAGCCCAGCCTTAAGAGTGTTGAGGAAACTTAAACTGGCTGATGGTGCTGGCAGGTCTAGGGCTATGTTTAAAAGAATAAAAATACAATAAAAGGAGGAGGAGGAGGAAAGAAGGAGAAGAAACACATACTGAAAATGTAGCAAATGAGAAACCTAGAGGGAGAGTTATAATGTTGACAAGTCAAAATAGAGTAAAACTTGTTTAAATAAGAAAGGAGAAAAGAGAAAGTGAGAAAGAGGACTCTCTGGTGCAAATTTTCAATGAGATTCAAGAAGATATTATGAAAAAAAAAAGCGGATAATAAGAAAAAAATAAAAAATTAGAAAAAATAATTTTAAAACAATTTATGAAATTAAAACAATCTGTAGAAGGAGTGAAAAAACATGAAGGGACTGAAAACTGAATTACAGATCTAAAAAATAGACTTAAAAGATAATACTTCAAAATATAGAGCAAAAAAGACAAATCAATAAAAATTATTGGTGAAAATAAAAGAGAAGTGGAGGATAGACTCAGAATATATAATTGGCAAAAATAAGCATTCCAGAGGAGAAAAATGAATAAAAAAACAATTAAAATTTTTTTTTAAATTTTTCTGGAGCTGATTAAAAATAAACATTTTTAGATTAAAAGCACAGAATTATATACATAATTAACAAAAGTAAGACAAATAAACATTTTTCTGATAAAATTTTAATTTCCAGGAATAAAAAGCATATTATACAATATGCAGAATATATAAAGAACTGCTACAACTTAACAACAAAATCAAACAATCTGACTACAAACATGAGCAAAATACTTAAATAGACTTTCTCCAAAGGTGTACAAATGGCCAAAAGACACATGAAAAATGCTCACCAGCATTAAATATTAGGGAAGTGTAAATCAAAGAGATATTTGTACACCCATGTTCATAACAGCATTATTCACAGCCAAAAGGTGGAAGCAATCTGCAATCCTAGTGGCCATCAATGGAGAAATGGATAAACAAAATGTACATACATACAGTGGATTATTATTCAGTCTTAGAAAAGAAGGAAATTCTGACATTTGCTACAACATAGATGATCCTTAAGGACATTATGCTAAGTGGAATAAACCAGTTGCAAAAAGGCAAATACTGTATGATTCCACTTCTATGAGGTATCTAGAATAGTCAAATTCCATAGAGACAGAAAGTAGAATGGTGGTTGCCTGGAACTAGGGGAGGGAGGAATGGGTAGTAGTTTTTTAATGGTCTACAGTTTCAATTGTGCAAGAGAAAAAAAATTCAGAATTTTGAAGATTGGTTGCGTAATAATCTGTACTTGATTCTACCGAAATGGCATTTAAAAATGTTTAAGATAGTAAATTTTATGTTCTATATTTTACCAAAATATTTAAAAATTATTTTAAAAATTAATGAGTAAAATTAGAAATCAAACATATTTTACTATGATATTTTACAAAATTGTTCCAAGGTACAGATTGATATTTAGACTTTTTATAGGTTGCTGCCTTGTTAAGCCTTGGTTCTTAAAAAAAGTTCTTGGAAGCCTTTGGTTCTATTCCAGTATCTCTTTTAAAAAGAGAGAACAGGTTACTTACATGAGAAAGAGAATGATTTTGACATTAAAGTTCTTATCGCAGCACTAGAAGCTAGAAGATGTTGGGAAATACTTTAAAAATATTAATGAAAAAAAAACTGTGCTTGTTTTGGTTTTCCAACCAAGGACTTTAAGAACTCAAAAAGTATGTACCCATCAACATCTTACAAAAGACTTGAAGAAATATGCCTCCTAAATTAAACTTAATCAGGAAAAAAATAAATCAAATTGGGGAAGATAAAATATATAAGAAAAGTACTGATATTCAATTAATAAAACAAATTTCATTTTAAAATATAAACCAAATTTTTTTAAATAGAAGAGGAATACTGAAATAAATATTTTAACAACTAAAAGTAAAAATTTCAATCATGTTAACAAGCAATAGAAAAATGGAGTAGAGAAAAGCATTCCTGGAGTCTCTGATTGAGCATAGTTAGTGTTTAACTTTTAAAATTTATATTTGGATATATTTGAGTCAATTTGTTAAAGATGTGAAACTAACCATTAGTAAAATATAAATGTATAGTGGAACTAAAAAAAAATCACAAAAGAGAAATAATAGAATAAAAGACAGTTAAATCAAGATAATGTAAGGAAATGAAAAAAAAAGAGTCAACAATAAAAAATCACATAAATGGGAAACACAAAATAAAAAACTCAAGTTCAAAAATGGTTCATTGAGTAATTCTACTGAGCATTTAAGAAAGAAATAATGCCAATCTTACATAAACTATCCTAGGTAATAAAAAGAGGGAGCATCTTCCAATTTGTTTTTAAGGTCAACCTGGTCTAGATACTCAAAACTGATAACGATGGCATAAAAAAGGAATATTATAGGTAAATTTCACTTATAGATATACATACAAAGTCCTAAAAAAAAGTAACAAATGAATTTCAGCAATATATTAAAAGGATAATGCATTACATTCAATTGACTTCATTACAAAAATTCAAGTTTTATTTAACAACAGGAAAACTATCAATTAATTTGCCACATGAATAGAAGAGCAAAACATTATATAATTATATGAATAGATGAAGAGAAGCATTTGATAAAATTCTTCATCTATTCATAACAAAAATTCATAGTAAGGCTGGAAGGTTGCAAATTTATACTTAAGGGTGAGATGTTGAAAGCTCTCTCAGTGTACCTTCAGGGCAAAATACCTAATTTTTACTTTTACATGTACTATTGTTCTGGAGGTTCTCAATAGTGCAGACAAAAAAAAATGTAGAAAGTTTAAAAGAAAAGAATAATAATGTCATTATCATAGATAAAAGATTGTGTATATAGAAAATCCAACAAATCAATATCTAGGATTGAATCTGACAAAAGATGTATAAAGCCTCCCTGCACACAGGCATAAAATATTGTTGAGAGACATTAAGAAAGACCAAACCAAATGGAGAGACATAATATGCTCATGAACTGAAAGACTCAGTATTATAAATATGGCTTTTCTTCCAAATTGATCTAAAAATTCAATATGATCTCAATCAAAATTCCAAAGATATTTGTTTTTGTAACTTAATTAGCTGAGTGTCAAATTTATGTGAAGATACAAAGAGTCAAGCATAGACATAATACTTTTGAAAAAGAAACCAAGATAGGAAGACATGCTATACGAGATATGAAGATTTATTATAAGGGAACAGTTATTAAAGCAGTGCGACTTTAGCACAGAAATAGAAAACAATGGACTAAAATGTAGAAACCAGAAGATGACTCCAATATATATGGGTATCTGATATGTAATCTAGATGACAATGCAGAGCAGTAGAGAAAAGACAGTTATTTCAGTAAATGGTAGAAATTTAAGCTTTGAATGAAAGGAGAAGATAAAAATATAAAGTATTAGGAATGAGAAATGTGTAAATACATGAAGAATCTAAGCGAACTATATAATTCTTTAGAAAAGTTGAAATGACCAAAATTGACTTGAGACAGGACTCTCCACCTTGTATATGTGGGCTTAGGAATGTCAGTGAAAGAGGCCGTTGTTCCAGTGATTTGAAAGATGAGTTCAGGGGACCCATTTCTTCTGCAGAGCTTACTATATTCTTCCAGCTTTGCCAGTAATAAAGAGTATACTTATTTTCATTCACTCCTAGCTCCAGTGTCTACTTTTCAATGTGTTCTGAATACAAGTGGAGAAGGTGTAAGTAGTTAGCTTTCCAACATATTGCAGAGTATAAACAAAATTTAAAATTTTCCAAACTTTTTTATGAAGATAACATAGACCTGTGGCAAACTTGATAAAGAAAACACAAAAAAATATATTCATACATGCACAAACAATTCTAATTTATTAATATTATAATAAGTGTGTCGACTGACTTAAGGAAAAAGAGAAGCTTATTTGTTTATGTTACAAAAAAAATGGGAATATGTCCTTTGGTATGCTGAAAACAAGTACTTAAATCTTCCTTTGTAATGTTTTCATTTCCAAACACTCTCACCTGGCTGTGGCAAGGTGTTCACCAGCAGGTACAAGCTGATATTTTATCAGCTTAAAACTCCAGTAGAATAAGAACATCTCTCTACTGACAACTGCAGCATAAACCCTGAGACAGGATCTCATTGATCTGGCTTGGTTCTCACACCAATCACTGAACCGCTAATTGTGGCCAGATCCCAACTGGCCAGGAGTGGATTATGTGTCCACTCTCAGCACAAGGGTAGAGTTAGCCTGACTTGAACTTTATGTGCTGATAGTGAGGAAACAATAATTCTTAAAAAAAGAAAAAAGAAAAAAAAATTGAACCTCTTAATTAGAGAAAGGAGAATTAATTCTGGGTAGGCAAAACAAAAATAAAACAAACATAGACACACAACAAACACAAAATACAAAAGAACAACATCTAATGTAGGATAGTTATAAAATCTTAGCAAACCAAGTGCAGCTATGTATTCAAGGAATGTTATACAGTCAATTAGAAGAGTTAATTTTAGGTTTGCAAGGGTGGTCAATATTAGGGAATTCATTAATACAAATCAGAACATTAACTATTAAAAAAGAATAATTATGTGGGGAAAAGGCATTGGACTTGATTCAGCAACTATTTCTAGTTAATTGATTCATTCTCCAACAAATATTTTTTGAACACCAGCTATGCATGAAACACTTTTCTAGTCATTGGATTTGGAATGATCAAAATGTGCAAAACTCTCTGCCTTTTGAAAGTTACCGATTAAATCTCTATGCAAAATAATAAGAATATAAACCATCATAAATATGGTAAAAAAAGATTACTTGTCAGATGCCAACAGCAAAACTTAATATTGAAGCACTAAAGACATTTTCAACCTAGAGTTTTTATTTTATCTTTCAGGAAACAATTTTAATAAGGTTTCTGGGAAGTGCAGAGATATGTACTATCTGAGTCTTTACTTCATAAGAATATCTTTTCCCTTTCTTGCGAGTGAAAATAACTTGACTAGCTTTTTCAGCCTTGAATTTTTCCATTTAAACTCTGTCTAATGTTGTACCAGCTAGAAAATGTTCCTGCTCTCAAAGAGTTTAAGTCATCAAGAGTGATAGCAAAGTCAATGCATTTATAAGTGTGAAATGGTTATGAAAAAAGAAATACCAGCTGCTAGGGGGCCACACAAGATGGGCACCAAATCTAAATATGGGGAAGCAGTAAAAGCTTATTTATTAGAGAAAAAGATATCTGAGCTAAGACTTAAGGGATGGAAAGGAGTTGCCAGGGAGAAGTGATGGAAGAACGTCCTAGCCAGAGAGAACAGCATGTGAAAAGGCCTGAAGTGAGAGGGGCAGCAGAGCAAGATTCTAGAGCTAGAGCACTTGGTTTTAAATTTGGCATGGCCACTTAGCAGCTGTGTGATAGTGAAGAAATTATTTACATTCTTTGCGCTTCCATCTGTGAAAAAATGGGAACTACGTCATAATAGGCCTTAAAGTCATGTCCTCCAATCAAACTTTAGTGCTGAACTATTCAAGGTCCTCACCATGGGGTCACCCTGCCCAGTCACCAGAACCCGTTCCTAGAAGAGCTTGGATTCCAACCCAGGTCTTTAATTCTTAATGTAGCCCTCTTTATGTTACATCAAAATTCCCAGGATGCTAGAGAGAGGGAGCTGGTGGGTGGGGGCAACCCACACCATCTTTATTCAGCTTGGAATGACAAGCTTTGTTCAGTTATCCTTTATGTTGAATGAAAAGCTCTCCTTGTAACTTTTCTCTCCTGTATACAGTTCAGCTCTTTGGCATTATCAGGGATAATCTTGCATCCTCTTGAACATGAAAAGTCTTTGATAATTCCAAGCGGCCTCTATCTCGTGCATCTTCCCTTTCTCGCGGTAAGTGGTCCATTTACTACACCACTCTTCCCTCTTCTTAGGCACTGACTTATACAAACTGTTCTCCTCTTCCAGAAAGTACTTTCTAGATCTTGTCCTCAGTTTTATCTGAGGGAAAAGCAAGTTTACCAGGAGGTAGACTTTTGACCTTCCAGAAGACTGCACTCAGGTTCACTACTCCACTACATACTTGGGACAACCAGATGCTGTCAACAGCACTAACAGGTGATACAGGAAGACTTCTTTGCATGCTTTAATCTAGATACAGGGCCCTGATCCACCCACAGGATGCTAGAACTGGAACTGAACCCAGCGACAACCTATTCCAATGCCTTTTTAAGCAGAAAGGGAAGCTGAGACCAGGAAGTGAAACGAATTGTCCCGATCATGGCAGTCGACTACTAGCTCAGCCTGGATCCAAGTCCAGGTCCGCTCACCCTGAGTCTGATCCTCTTTATGTTTATCAAATTCCCTAGGACAGCATCTCATTTTCTGCTCCCTAAATATCTGTGACAGAATAATTTTTCAGCTCAGTTCCGCATATTAGCCCTCCGAAAATTTGTTTCCCAAACCTCAGGAGCTTAAAAAGAACAAAAAGTGTATCCAAAAATTAATTCATTATTGGGTGACATAGATTTTAACAAGTATGAAGTGGGAGAAAATATACAGAAAAGTAAAACTTCAGAGTGTTTACAGCCTTATGACATCCATCATGCTGCTACTGAAATTGGACATGACAGAGCATTATAAATCGTGGGTCTGTAAAGGAAGAGCAAGACGAGAAAATAGTGTAATAGTGCTGACACCTCAAGCAGCATTCATCCCCTGTAATCTCCCAGCCTCTCCATTTTCGGAGCATGTCGTGTGCACAGTGGATTTTGTTCGGAAGCAGGAGCCCTCACTGATCTCTCTCTGCAGACCTGACACATCTGGCTGATACCTAACAATTAAAGGTACTCACAGGAACAGCCAAGCCCCTCTTAATTGAAACAGGATTGTAATGTAACTGAATTTTAAAAAATGAAAAAAAAAAATCTCTGAAGAGTTGGCAGGGAGAGAGACAGACTTGACCTCTTTTTCCCCTAACAACAATGGAAAACCTAATCTTTTAGCTTGTGGCGGAAAATGAAGAGTGCCCCACAGAGAGGTACATGAAACAGGCTGTGAAAATGATCTGTTGGAATAAACTCGAGAGAAAACAATAATTTCAGTGGGAGACTCTGGGTCAGACTGTGAAACTACTCCTGCTTGAATTTCTTGAACTATCCCTGGGGGCACTATTCTGAATCCTTGCAAAACAGCTACACTGAGGTCAAATCAAGAGTCCTTTAAAACACTCAGTAGACCACCCTTCTGTGGGTCTGTGGCTTTGAGCCTGCTTGTTTCTCGCTACTGGCCTGGGGTTTTGGTTGCTCTTTGCACGGGTTTAAAATTCTTACTGACAGCAAGATGAGTTATGAGGATCCCACCAAGACCTGAGCTGCACTCTCATGGTCAGACTGAAGCCACAGAGGTAAAAAGCCAAGTTCTGCTGATTTCTGTGACTGTCAGCTGGCTGCACGAAGTCTCCCCAGCTTCACATTGCAATGGCTCTGAGTGATCTGTCTCCATTTCTCATAGCTCTTCTCCCTGGATTTCAGCGTGCAGTGCTGTTAATTAAATTCATACATTACAACTGTGGCTATCTTCTGGACTCCATCCTCCAGAGAGCAAGCTGCTTCCTGATGCCAAATCAACTCTGCTGTAATGGCTGGGCTAATGAAGGCAGACCTTGCCTTCTAGAGTCCACGGTGGCAAAAAGCATGCGGGTGGACCTTAAAGCCCCTGGCTTCACCTCCTACCTCTGCCACTTATGTGTTCAGTCTGAGTCAGTGGCTCAATATTCCCGAGCTTAAGATTTTTAATTTAGAGTGATTTTTATACAGAAGTGTATTTCAGTATCATTCTTGGAGCTTTTTAAAGATACATCTTCTCCCCACCCCCAGACCTGTTTTTGAATCAGAATTTCCAGAGGTGGACCCTGACATCGTATTTTACAAAGCTCATTGGACGCCTCTATTTTGAAACATTCTTTATTAAGAGTGATAAGCAATTGAGTTATTGTAGGGACGACATAGATAAGAAAATAAAGGTACAGTCTAAGAGAAAAAGTGCTCTAAAATCGATTCTTGTTATCTTCTGCTTTTCTTTTCCACAACACATAGACACAGACACTTTCTAGGTTTCTAAATATCCCTCTCCTTTCTATATGTGGGGACTTACCTCTTCTTTACTTTTTAAATACTGAGTTCAAATGCTCTATTTTAAATCTTTACATATTCTTTCCTTTATAAAATAACGTTATTGACATTTTGTAGTTGGTTTATATCTATATCATAATATTACACATATCATTATATCTAATGGTATGGGTATTCTTATTTCTAGTTTATAGATGAGTACATTATGGTTCAAAGAGCTTAAGTATTAAGTAGCTCAGTAAATGCTGGAGGTGGAACATATAACCTTGGCTTCTAATTTTAAGTCCAGTGCTTTTGTCCCTGAGTCACTCTAGGAATAACATCTGGATTTTTACTTATAATTCAAATGTTAACCATTTCAAAGCAAGAAAGTAAAGAATGGAACTTAGAGAACCTTTAAAATCTCTCCCATGGCTTGGTGGTTAAATGATTCTAATTGTGTTGAGAAATCTTGATGGCTGATTGAATTCTTTATTCCTCCCACAGCTATTATGATATGAGTAGAGAATTAGCCTGACCTGTGTGAGACCTGGCTCCTCTTTCAGAGAAGAACAGAGATGGCCCTGCCACCTTGAGCATATGCCTTGCTCTCTTCACTTGTCACTGTCAGCATGGTGGACTTTGTCTTCATTACTAGGTAGAAAATTCCCATCCTCCAGGTCAGCTACACTTTTGTAATACCCAAGTACATTATGCTCCCACAAAATAGTTTTCCTTGAGGGCAGACCTTGTTAAGAACAGAGTTCTGAGTGTTTTTAAAACATAATATTTTTCTCCTCTTCTGACCAGGAGCACAGGAAGATTTTTCTTCATCTTTATAGTAAAAATCTGGTAGTGCTACTGGAGAGAAAACTCACAAATGGGTGAGAACCCCCTTAAGGCCTCGATTTCTTAATTCTCAAGCTTTGCCTCACTGAGCCTCCAGCAATTGGACAATAACACAGTTTAAAATTTTTCCTACCAAAACTGGTTCCAGTGGTGGCTCCTGCTCCTGGACATTTAGCTCTGATAAGTTGTGATTCTCTGTATTCATCATCTGTGTCTCCCATTTTCAGGAGAACAGTTTGCTCCGTGACCCTAATTCTCTAATGGATCTAAGAAGAGGTGTTGATTTTTAGTTTGTTCAGCTTTCTTCTTGTTGTAAGGATGGAAGCTTTATAGTGGGAAAGAGATGAAAAAAGTCAAGTTGCTTTTTGTCTTAGTTGGAGTTCTTCTAAAAGCACCACTTGGAACAAGAATTTGGTGCAGGCAGTTATTGTGAGAGAAAATTTCTTGGGGCAGGAGAAAGGGATTCGGTAAAGTAAGTCAGAGATGGGATTAAAAAACAATTAAAGGTATAGCTTTAGCCTGCTTCTGGGGGTGGAAAGTTGGGGTGGTTAAAGACACTGTTTTAATACATCTTCACAACAGCCTTGAAACATAGACTAATAGTTCCGACTCTGGTTTTCAGACCACTTGTGCTGAAAAGAGGAAGTGTCTGTCAACAGTGGGAGTTCAGAGGCTCCCACTTACTGGTGGCTATGATAGGCTGGGAGGCCTGGGGTTAGTCACTCTCCTCTCTGGGGCTCAGCTTTCTTTAAGCTCCCAGAAGAATCTTTCCACCCCAAAATTATCCAAATGGTTGTCTATGGAGGCAAGTCCCGGCATCCCAGGTAGACTGGGTAAGGCCTGAAGCTAAGCAGGTTTTCACAGAAATTGTGAAATAACTTACCCCTTTGAAAACTTGTGAGGTTTTGTTTTAGTTTTTTTGATTTTCCAAATTTCTTCTGGTTCTTTTTGTCCTTTTAGTGAGATCTTTGCTCTCCGGAATGGTGCTCTAGTCAGGCCAACCCTAGGTCTGAGCAACAGCTGGCTCTGGACTCCATGTTACTTCTTACAAGGTGATTGGTTATCAAGACAGAGACTATACATATGTCCTAGGGAGGAGCTGGCCTTTTCCAGGGAGGTGCAAAGAGTCAAGTTGGGGGTTAGATAGGAAGGTACAACAGGGATGTACATGAGCCCGGTCTGGATAGTTGAGTGACTGTTTTGCTCTCTGAGTCCTTATATAAACACTTATTTGTAGTTTTTTTCGCCCTGCACTATAATTACACACACACACACACACACACACACACACACACACACACACACACACACACACACATTTCAGGACAATATGTTCTCAACACCTCCCTTCCCCTCCATGCTGACCTTATGCTGAGAGGTAGTTCTAACTGAGGTAGTGGTCCTTCTTAGGATGTGCTCAGAGGCCCGAGCCCAGGTGTACAATCCTTAGAGGAGCAGCATGAAGACCCTCTCCCCATCAGATTTCTCAAAATTGCTCCCTGTGCCTCCTGCCTGTTCTTTGAGTGTTAGCAACTCATTCTTTCTTTAGACATGCCCATGCTTTCATGAGATTTAGTGTAGCATTAGAAATTTGAGGCCTGGCTCTGCCATTTATTAGAGGTCATCTCAGGGGCCAGGAGGTGATGATATGTCTGCCATCACCAACACAGCAGGGACTCCTAGTCCAAGCTTCATTTCTCCCTACTGTGAAGTCTTGAAGCAGGAGAAAAGGACTTAGGTTAGGAATCATCCATTCTCATTATTCCCCAGATCAATCACCTCAAAATTTTCTGTTCTGTATTTACCTTCAGAGTTTATCCTAACTAGTTAAAAAGATGTTGAAAACATAAGTAAAATTCTTGCTGTATTAAGAACTACATTTCTTGTTTCTTGTTTATCTCCTTTAATCAAACCAAGTCCTTTCATCCCTACCACTCTAAACTAATGTAACTATAGAGATAAATTATCAAGTGGATGATGACCATAGATAGATATGGCCTCCACCTCCTTTTACAGTCTCACCACTTCAATCCCTACCACTCATGTCTACCTTCCTTTATTTCCAAGCTTAAAATACTCCCAAGAAGAACACATCTCTGTTATTAGCCTTATACTAGATCTATCTGAGAAAAGCCATATGATGTTCTAAAAATGGGTGCTTATCTAAGATTATGAAACTGGACTTTAGCTCTGTTTATGGCAAATCTATCTTGGCCTTGGCTTCTGCAACTTGTAAAATAAGGAAGCTGAACAATTTCAGGATTGGCAAAAAGGTTTCATCCATCAATCAGTTGGTAGTGGCTACTCAGAACACTGTGACAAAAGGATTCTGAAGTTACACTCAGAACCAGAGAGAAGGGTACAAACATTGATTAGCAAGGTGTGTCTTGGGCAAGAACAGGGGAGAATCGTCACTTGCCATTTCAAGATAGATGATCCTATAGTTTCATTCCATCTCTGAACTGTAGAGAATATAAATTTTTCTGCCCCTCCTCTTTTTCAAAATTAACCTGTGCTTTACTGCTTTGGGGAATCCTTTCTCTATATCTTTTCAGGACCTCTTTAACCAATCTATGATAAGGCACCAACCACTGATGAAAACCTAAAAGTTACCACCATCACATTGTGTGACTTGCATAAATCACTTCTGCACCTTGGTTCTCAGTGACATGGGAGGAGGGGATTATAAAATGTTGTCTAAGGTCTCTTTTAAATTCCTAATTTTATGAATCCATTATTCTGAATATACAAAGAAACAAGTGGCTTACAGTTAATCCATGGGGTTTTAAAAGAGCCATAATTTCCTTCTCTTGTTTTCCTTTGTACAAGTGGGAAAGGCAATGGGCTTTTTCCAGCCCTCAACTCTCAAATCATACCTTTAGTCTCGCTGTCACCTGTTTCTGTCCAGGCTGGCCTGAAGCAAGTGTATGTTAAAGGAAATATACAAAGCAGAGGCAGAAGAAAATTGGCAGGGAGTGCAATGTACCAGTCAAGGTTACATTTCAGGGAAAAACTGCCAATTGAGGAATCAGGAGGTGGGGCATATGGCCATGCTTTGAAGATAAAAGATAAAAAGTATGAACTTGGGTTCTTAGACCCAGGAGAAAGTAGAAGAAAAAGGGTCGGGAAAAGGGCCTATGTGTGACTGGGGCAGATGAACAGAGCTCAGAGCTGGGACATAGAATGTCTGGGTTTTGATCCAGTATTGGTATTAATTTGCTGTGTGACCTTGAGCATGAGACCTCTTTCTTCTGCGTCTCAGTTTTCTTCTGTATAATAATCAGAGGAAACGTGAACAAATTTATTCCTAAAGGCGTTCCAGTTATAATATTCTGTGGGTCCAATTCTATAATTATGTAGACAAGAGTTTTCTACATTGTCTGTGTAGACATAGGTGCCTTCAACATGTAAAGTTATGAAAGCAGAGAGTTCATATGGAACAGACTATCCTGGAGGGAAGACAGAAGTGGAGGGTGTTTCTGCTTCCCAAACAGAGCGCATTAAAGTCTCAAAAGCCTTAGAAGACAGGCTGATCCTATCTGGGACGGGGTAAATGTAGTGGGGATTCCAAGGACATAAGTGTCCTGCTTGTCTTATCTCCTTTATTTGAATTAAAACTCCAGAGGGACAGAGCTTACTTGCTAGACTCTCAGACTCTTTAAGTTAGAAGTGACTTTAAGGATCATCTAGTCTTAATCTCTCATCCCACGAATGGGAATTCTCTTTATCTTACCATCAAAATATGGTTCTCATACCTGCTTGTATACTGCCCCCAAGATAATTTACACAGGGAATGGCAGAGTTAAATAATCCTTTCATTTAGTCTAATGTCCTGTCCCAGGACCCAGTAAATCACACTGACCAAACCACTAGGTCAGATTTTCAGGATGATTTCTCTAATATGGGCTCCAGAGTGCCAACCTGGAATGTGAAACACCATTTTAAGCTTCTCTCAGAGAGGGTGGTGAGTGGAGACCTCACAGGTTTCGGAGTCACACAGATCCCGGTTCAAGTCTCACCTATGCTGCTTACTAGCTGGGTGACTTGTAAAGAATCCCAGCTCTATGTAACACTCACCTGCAAAATAATAGGAATAATCCAAGTCAGAAAACTGTGGTGAATATTCATCAGGTGCAGGAGATGAGCGCTGGACACATGCTCCCCCTACCTACTTTCTGTGTCTGCATGCGGGTGTGAGCATCTGTGGGGGAAGGAACTGGTTCTTAGTCAATGGTATGTGCCCTAGTGCAGAAAATAGTTCTTTGCTTAGTGTAGAAATAGAAAACTAAAATGAAAGCTAACTTACCGGTGAATTTAGAATAGCTCTGTACTGTGATGTCTCTTAGCAAGGCGTGTTCACAAACTAGCAAAACTCTGCTGCCCCCTGTCCTTGGAAGAAAGACTTGTTCTGTGTGTTCAAATGGCTGAAACGAAAGTTAAAAAAAAAAAGAGCTGACGTCTAGGCAGGGAAACCGAAACTGCTTTTTTTCCCTCTTGCTAGGCATCAAGAGAAAATAAAAGCTACATACTAATCATGGACTCCCAGTCTCAGAAGAAAATTGTTTCTGATGTTGAGACATGGGAGCAGACATTTCAAGAACTGATGCAGCAGGTGAAACCCCGGGCCAAATGGACCCTGAAGTTGGATAAGAATATTCAGCCAGACTATGTGGCCCAAGGGTGGAAGCAATACCAGCTGAGAGCATTTGGCAGGTAGGTGAAGGTTTGCCTGGGCACAGAGGTTCAGCTTAGCATTGATGGATTCCTTTGAGAGCTTGATAAAAGAATAAATGTCACCAGGCTTTTCATCTTTTTGTGGGCACAGTGTTTTTTTAGGATCTAAATAAGACTCCAAGCCTCCATTCTGCTTACTTGCAGGAAGTTTCTTTTTTATTAAGTTTCCTCTCTAAATATTTCTGGAAATCTCCAAAGAATGCTTCCATGTTCCATAAATCTGTCCTCTATTCCCTTACCACTTTAAACTGCCTCTATCTAGTATCTTCTCTGTCTCCCCGCTCAGTCCTGATGGGCTCCCCCATGTTATAGGAGCTCTGCTAACCCTACTAGATACCAGTCTGGGGCTGGAGCCTTCCTTTAAAGCCCCAAGAATTGGCAAATGCCACACAATCACTTTGAATATTACTTTACTGAAGGCTTATGGATAATAAAAGGAGATAATGCAAGAAAGAAACTTAATTTCCGGAGTCCTTAAGCAATTCCCCTTTCTTACTGTCCATCTCCTTTAACCTCTGGCGAGCCTCCAAGTTGCAGGAACCAGTTTCATTGCCCATGTCAGAAAGGTGAGATTTGCTGAAATAAACAATTAAGTCTTTTTTTTTAAGTTTATTGGGATAACATTGGTTAATACAATTATATAATTTTCAAGTGTACATTATAATTTGACATCTATATATTCTATTGTGTGATTACCACCCAAAGTCCAGTTTCCTTTAGCTACCATATATTTGAACCCCTTTACACACTTCACCCTTCCCCAAACCCCCTATATTTGACCCCCTTTACCCCGTCTACCTCTTCCCTCCTCCCATACCTCCTACCCTCTGGTAACCACTAGTCCATTGTCCATGTCCCTAATTCTCTGTTTGTCCTGTTCATTTGTTGCTTTTAGGTTTGTATCCCACATATAAGTGATATCATATAAGTGATATCATGTGATTTTCGACTTTTTCAGCCTGGCTTATTTTGCTTAGGTCCCTCTAGGTTGTCACAAATGGCAGTATTTCATCTCTTCTTATGGCTGAGTAATATCCCTTAAGTCTTTTCTTTTAATATAGTACCAAGGGACCTTCATTCCAGTTTTCATTGCACTGTTTTCCTGCTTCTCTACTTGCCCCTATCCTGCCCTTGCTCCATTACTTATGGATTATTAACCATGGCATGCATTTGCAGACCTCTATTCCCTTGTCCAGGATCTCTGCCTGTGTGGCAGGCCCTTTTCTCTCTCTTTCCTTGTTCTTCTTTCAAGAACCAATTCCAGTGCCACTGTCTCCTTAGATTATTATCTGGTCTTCCTAGGCAAAGTAAGTGTTCCTTCTTCCCAATTCCCTCAAGATAATGCATGTGTGTATCTGTGTGTGTGTGTGTGTGTGTGTGTGTGTATGAGTGTATCTGTATATATATATATATAATTTATGTTAATATAAATATTTTGTATTTTGAATATATTGTAGTTATATTAACATATTATATTTAATTTATTTATAATACATGTATATCACATATACAAACCATACATATTTATATATAATATTTTTAGCAGCAGAACCCATTATTAATTGAAGCTTCTGGGGCTCTTCGGAATGGTTTTCAAGGCACTGGCCTGAGCTCCATGTAGCAGTCAATCTGTTCTGTTTTGTAAGCCAGTGAGTTGCGTAAATACCTGTCTCCACACCAGCCAGAGCTCCTTGAGGCACTCCCCAAACAGGAAGGTGCTTCTCTTGTTCAGGTGAATTGATTTAATAGTCTTTCTCAGATGGAAAAATATCAGCCAGTTTTTGGAAAGTATTTTGTAGTTTATAAAGTGCTTTCACATACATTCTCATTTAATATGACAATATAATCCTTGAATATTTTTCATTTGATGGATATAAAAATTGAGGCTTAGAGTAGAAAAGTGCTTTTTCCCTGATGTAAACTATGGACTGGGGTATCTAACACAAGTATTAGGGCCCCAAGTTCTTAGTCAATTTCTCTAGGTACAAGACTAGCCACGTGGCTTATTAGAGGTGATGAGGTATAGTAGGTAGATAAACAAGATTGGTTTTAAATGGCCCAAGATTGGAAATATGACTCTACTACTACTTACCTTGTATATTCCCGAGCAAGTTGTGTATTCCTTTATTAGTTTTTTCACCTGGACCTTGACCTCAATGATGCCTGTGTCAGAGAGAGGCTTTAAATTTGAAATAGTGTAACACTGTAAAGCACCAATTATAGTGCCTCCCTCAAAATAGGGACAGTAGTTTCCTCTTCTGCGGTTTCACTTTTTGTCATTGCAGTTACCAGCAGTCAAATGAGATCCAAAAATATTCAATGAAATATTCCAGGAAAAAAAAGTGTAAGTTTTAAATTGTGTGCCATTTTGAATTTCATGA
Source organism: Macroglossus sobrinus (assembly GCA_004027375.1). NCBI lineage: Eukaryota > Metazoa > Chordata > Mammalia > Chiroptera > Pteropodidae > Macroglossus > Macroglossus sobrinus. Next base: position 186,851 of record PVKZ01000764.1, read on the forward strand.
TGAAATCTCACGTACTTCTGTTTCAACCCACCTGAGAGGTGAATCATCTTTTTGTTTCGCCTACACACACTGAATACCCTCCCTGCCTATTAGTCACTTAGTAGGCCTCTCAGTTACCAGATTGACTGTTGTGGTATCGCAGCACTTGTATTCAAGTAACTCTTATTTCACTTAATGATGGCCCCAAAGCAGAAGAGTAGTGATGTCGGCAATTTGAATATGCCAAAGAGAAACTGTAAAGTGCTTCCTTTAAGTAAAAAAGTAAAAGTTTATGACTTAATAGAAAAGGGGAAAAAAAATTGTATGCTGAGCTTGCTAAGATCTAGAGTAAGAACGAATCTTCTGTCCATGAAATTGTGAAGAAAGACTATTTGTACTAGTTTGACTGTCCTGCCTCAAACCGTAAAACTTATAACCACAGGATATGATAACTGCTAACTTCAGATGGAAAGGGCATTACTACATTTGTGGGTGGAAAACAAGAACAGAAAACATATTTTGATTGACTGCAATGTGTTGCATGTTGCACCAAAAAGCATTGAGCTTATAAAGAAGATATCAGCAAGGGATTCTTGAAACAGGGGACACCAAGCCATTTCCTGAAAGTAAGGGATGGTTATATAGATTTGGAAATAGGTTTGAGCTAAAAAATACAAAAATTACTGAAGAGTGTTGTTATAATTGTTCTATTTTATTATTAGTTATTATTGTTAATCTCTGTGTATAATTTTGAAATTATACTTTATTATGGATGTGTGTGTATAGGGGAAAAAACAGTGTTTATAGGGCACTATCCAGGGTTTTATAAGAGTTTTCTGTGACCATTGTGAGGGCCAAATTTTTCTGGAGATGGCAGAAATATTTGTCCCTCTGAGACATCTAAAAATGTTTTATTGGAAAAGAGGCAGACTTGGATCTAAGCTCAGTGAATTACAAAAAAAAAAATTATTTTAAACAGTCTTATTTCTATTTGACAATTTATCAATATCACATGCACTTTCTTAAATTGAAAGGGATCTTGAGATCAGTCATTTCCCTCAGGACAACAATCATCTGAGGAAACAATGGGCTTCTTCGTTCTCTTTTCAGGTTCCAGTGTTCCTCATGCAAGCGATTTTGGGCATCCGCCCAAGTGCAAATACTATGCCACATGTACCTGGAAACCCGGAAGTCTCAGGGCCAGGTGCTTATGCGACTCTTTGCCCAGAGGTGCCGGAGGTGTTACAAGTCTTCATTTGAGAAGCCTGAGTTCTCCCTGGATAGTACCATGAGGATTTTGAACAACCTGGTGCGGCGTATTCAGGAGAGATACTACGGAGACGGCGTCAGGAAGTTTTCTGAGATGCCGGTGATCCCAGAGGTGCCTTTGGAAGGATCTCATGATATGGCCAATTGTGAAGCATGCACTCTGGGCTTCTGTGTACAGGGCTTACAAAACTGCGTAATAAATCCATCCAACTCCCCTCTCTCCTATATGGAGATTTGGAGCTCCTCACCTCACACAGGTGGCATGTGCAGCCCAAACCAAGCTGGGAACCCATCATCTGAGGCAAAGGAGGTTCAGGGGAGTGGGCATTCCAGCGTTCCTAAGAAGTCAGGGCCCAGTCATGCCACTGCTGGAACCCAAGTGCCTGGGGCAGGTCCTCAACCCAAACAGAAGACAGGCCGACAGCCCACACCAGGGGCAAACCAGAAGGCTGAACCGGGAACAGGGCTGCAGCCCATCCAAGTAGCAGGATCACTTCCTTTAGGGGGAATAGAAAATCCATCCAAATCCCCTCTCTCCTATATGGAGATTCGGAGCTCCTCACCTCTCACAGGTGACATGTGCAGCCCAAACCAAGCTGGGAACCCGTCATCTGAGGCAAAGGAGGTTCAGGGGAGTGGGCATTCCAGTGTTCCTAAGAAGTCAGGGCCCAGTCATGCCACTGCTGGAACCCAAGTGCCTGGGACAGGTCCTCAACCCAAACAGAAGACAGGCCGACAGCCCACACCAGGGGCAAACCAGAAGGCTGAACCGGGAACAGGGCTGCAGCCCATCCAAGTAGCAGGATCACTTCCTTTAGGGGGAATAGACCCACAACCCACACGAGCAGTAGCCCCATTACCTTCAGGGCAGGCAGATTCACAATCCACCCCAGGAGGAGGACCACAAGCCTCCCGGAGGGCATACTCTCAGGTTTTAAGGTGTTCAGGCCAAAAGTCAACACAGAAGGCATGCTCACAAGCCACACAAGAGGTAGGTCTTCAGGCCACAAGAAGGACAGACTTACAGCCCACACAGAAGGAAGATCCCATAGTTATACGTAGGTCTGGGACCCTCATTGAAATTCAAGATGAATGGAGAGGGCGAGAGGGGTATTCAGACAGAAGGCCTGCTCCAGACAACCTTTTCATACCCCCTTCTTTCACGCGACCAAATAACACCCTTAACCATGATAACTTGTTCATGTGGGGCTTTATCTGTATTGCTGCTGTTTTTACCTTTTTGATGTCTAAGTACTTTAAGTAAAATGTTAAAAAATAGGCTTGCCTTCTTCTCTTCTCTTGTCTTACTTTAATAGTAATTAATGAACGAGTGCCATTTTAATATGACAGAATTTGCTTTGAAACCAAGCAGAGGTGTGATTGTAGAAAAAACAATGATTTCCTGAACCTCCTTTGCAGATAGTCTAAAACATGACTTAGCAAATAGTGAATTCAATAATAAATATTTGTTAAATGACCAAAAGATGTTTGTTCAATTATTCACTCATTCACTTTTTAGAATTTATTCTCTCTCTCTCTCTGTCTCTCTGTATCTCTCTCCCTCCCTCTCTCTCTCCCCTATCTATCTATCTATCTATCTATCTATCTATCTATCATCTATCTATCTATCTTCATCATCATCCATCATCTATATCATCTATACTTAGACCATATCTTCACAAGAACTCGGGGTCATGAGTGTTATTATAAAACTTTTGTGTAAGCTGAATAATGATTCCCCAAAGATGTCCATGTCCTAATCTCCAGAACCTATGAATATGTTACTTTACATGGCAAAAGGAATTTTGCAGATATGATTAATTTTAGGACCTTGAGATGTGGGAGGTTATCCTGCATTATCAAGATGGGCCCAGTGTAATCACAAAGGTTCTTACAGGAATTAGGCAAGAAGATCAGAGTCAGAAAAAGGAGATTTAGCAATGGAAACAGGTTAGAATGATGTACTTTGAAGATGGAGGAAAAAAACCATAAGCCAAGAGATGCAGGCAATGTCTAGAAGCTCACAAAGGCAAAGAAACATATTGTCACCTAGTACTACCAGTGGACACATGACTTTAGTTCAGTATGACTGATTTTAAATTTCCGATCTCCAGAATTCTAAGATAGTAACAACAAAAAAGATCACTTAATAAGTTAGAGATATTGATATATCCATCCCCTCTTGTTCTTCCTTCTCTTTTACTTAAACCCACTCAGGTCCTTATCCTAAAAATAGTTCATTTGATTTGGTGACTACCGCCACTCTCATATTCTCTCACTTCTTCCAGCATTGGACTAGGAAGCATGTAAAAACTTGCCGATCCTGAAATCTTGAGGTGCGTGACTATATTTTTCACTCCCTGTTTCCATCTGTCTACAAGGCATTTCTACAGGGCTCACACTGCCATCTCTACCACGTTTAAAAACAAACTCATCAGCATCTGTGACATTCCCATTCTTATTTTCCCGTCACCCAAGCTTATCACCTTAGAGTCATCTTCATCTTCTTTTCTTTCCGTCATCAAAGCTTACCACCCCTTTTTTGTCATGTTGTTCCATCTCATCCCACTACTTTTCCCTATCAACCTTTATCCCCGACTAATTCAAGAACTTGAGTTATTGAAATAGGCTTTTGATTTCACTCCATGAGCAATGGGAAGTCATTGCAAGCACTTGAGGATATGGACAATTTGAGTGTAATCATATTTTTAAAACAGTGTATATTGCTGGGAAACAATGGGGGATGGGTTGAAGTAGTGGGAAGTCTGACTTGAAATAGGATAGTGGTAAACACGAGAGGGATTCCTATAGACAATAAATAAGTTGAAGGAATTTGTAGACAGGGAAATGTAAGAGGACAGAAAACCCAAGGATAAAAATATTTTCTTTTTTTTGGATGTCTCTTTTCCTTTTCTCTCATGCCACTTCTGCTAGTACTATGCTTATATAAATGCTCTCCCCACCCATCACCAACCACCCTACTGAATTTCTGCATTCCTTCTGTTTTCATGCCTTTTTGTTTCTTCACAAAGAACATTGGCCCAAGGACTAGAGACTTTACATCTAGTCTCATTATGCTGCATAATCTAGAGCTAGTTATTATCCCTTCCTGGGCCTCGGTTTCTCCATCTATAAAATAAGTTAACATCACTCAGGGAAACACAGATTGAACATATGTATTTCCCTCTAATCTCTTTTGAAATTCCACTGAGTGACAATAAAAGTATAAGAAGCATCAATAGACAGAGGCAAAGAGAATGGGTAGAAACTAGAAAACTGATGGACTAGTGATAGGCAACTGACTTAGCAGAGTATAGAAATCTGGAATAGAAGTTAGTAAAAAAAAAAAAAAAAACTGAAGTGCAAGGCAATCCATGTGGCACAACTTCAGAAAAGCTCAAAAACTGTAGGCAACGAGTAGCTCTGAAGGTGGAAACAAGAGATGCTAAAGTAGGAGCATTGGCTGAAAACCTGTATATCAAGTTTTCTTCCCCCACTCCTATACAGCCTGGTAACCACTCTTAACTCATTCCAGGGAGACTAGAGATTTATTCTTTGAAGACATTGACATAGAAGGACTCTAGGCTCAGAGACTCATTTCACAAGATAGCCATTTCCAAACTGCACCACAGCTGCATCTTTAAGAGATTATATCATTGATCTATCGGGTTGGCAGTTTCTGGGTGATACCATACTTGATAAGACCGGATATCCCATGGCTTTATCACCCCTGCTATAACTCTTTTGCTATAAATTTGGTTGTTTATTTAATTTGATCTTATATGATGTCTAGTTTGCTAGGGTCATGAGAGAGAATCAGTGCCTCTCACCTTGCTTCTAGTGGTTTGCTGGCAATCTTTGGAGTTCTTTGGCTTATAGAAACATCACCCTAATCTACTCCAGAATGACCTCATCTTAACTAATCACATCGTTAACAACCTTATTTCCAAATAAGGTCACATTCTGAGATACTAGGGGTCTGCACTCCAACAGATGAATTTGGAGGGAATGCAATTCAACAAGTAACATTTGGAATCCTGGGTTTGTGAACCAAATACCCCATAAACTTGGAAAGTCACGCTGGCTGAAGTCATGCAAACAAGAAATGCAAGCCATACCTAGAATTTGTGCTGATTATAGTCAAAATGAATCACTATCCCCTCCAGGATGGGAGGAATATAATGTATATACCACCCCTGATTGGGCTTGTAGTGTAGCCACTTTCTGTTTTCAGCTTTCACCACAAAAAAAAACAATAAGGAATCAAGATTGGCCTTTTCCTTCTTCTGTTAGCTGGTCATAAGTGATGACCTCCAACCACTGTGTGTGCAATCAGTGTGAGCTGAGGGAGAGGCACTAGTGCATCAGTGGTGGTCGATGTAGGGGCTGGACCACCAGTTCCCCAACTTGCTTGTGCTTGTATTCTTTAGCTTTGACTTGTGTTCAATCTGGTTATAACCCTTCCATGTTCTGATGAATTAAGCTTGACCTGCTCAACCTTATAACTTAAGGGGTTTTTCAAAACCTAGGTCATGTTGGGCATCTCTGACTCCAACATCTTTTGGAATCTCATGATCAGGAGTTTTAACTCTACTACTGCCACATAGCTTATGGGAGTTGTTTTCTTGAGTAGCATATAATTCTCTGATGCAGATGGTATGGCTTTGCTTCAGGACACAAGGGTTATTAATTGTATTTATCTTCCTGGAGATTGCCATAAATACATAGTAGCACGCTTTCCCACTATAGATAACTCTAATATCAAAGAGTCTGTTGGATGACATGGCCCATGTGTCAGGGCCTCTTGCATAACATTGTGGACCTAATACAGAGCCCTCTCTTATTCAGGGTCCCACTCAAAGTTGACAGCTCTCTCTATCATTTAATAAATGGATCAGGGAAGTGTGGACTATCGTGTTCTCTGCTTCTTTTTAGAGGTGAGAGGGTCAAGATGCACTAATCTGACCTTTACTTTGGAAGTGTTATCCTGGCATGCTCCAAATTACTGTACCCCTAAAACCTTTATGAATGGAGCAGGGGATCTTTGTAGAGATTATTTTTCAGCCTCTGGAGTTACCAGGGGCTCTGATACACTTGCCACTTCTCAATTATCTGGTCTGATTAACACGATGTCATTGACTGAGTGGAGCAGTGTAATGTTCTGCAGAATGCCAGATGGTTCAGACTCTGCAGATTATATTATGATGCAGGATGAGAGAGTTAACATGGCCCTGAGGTAAAAGTGTAAATTCATGCTGCTACCTTCTCTATATGAATACAACTTCTGGTTATCCTTAATAGGGATGAAAAAGAATGCATTAAACAGATCAATATTTAGATACCATGTATCTGAAGCAATGTTAATTCGCTCTAACAAAATATCACTTTTGGCACTGCAATTTTAATTGGAACCTCTACTTGGTTGAGTTTGAGATCATCTGGTCATCCTCCAGGATCTGATTGGTTTCTATAGGGATCAGACTGGTGAATTAAATGAGGATATGCCGAAGACCACCACCTCTGGCTCTTTTAGGTTTTAGGGGTGGCTTTAATCTCTGCATTGTCATGTTAGGATAGGTCCAAGGAAATTGAGACCTGGATTCATTAAGATGGCAGGTCCAGAGAAGGGACAAAGGAGAATGGCCGGACTGGGCCTTCTGTATCCCTTCTCCCCTGCTCTTTCTTCTGCACTTTCATTCTCTATGCTGTGGTTGAAGTGAAGCAGGAGTGTTCACCCAGGCCCTTCCCTTGGCTCTTCTTCTTGCCCAGGCTGTGAACCTGGAAAAAACTGTGTTCCCGAGACTCAATAGTTTTGTAAAAAGGAGTATGATCCATTTGGAGTTGGCCTTCCTTTTCAGAAACGCACATGCCCCTGTCCCCAAAAGTTCTCGGAGAAACTTGTTTTTAACTGGAGTAGAGGATCACCAAGTTCTGTTTTACATAAAGTAGGAAGGCATTTTTTTAAAAAGACCCATTCAGGGTGACAAATAGGTACATCACTGATTGATTTCAGATTAGATTTCCTGGATAACCACATCTAAGCATTCGATTATTTTGTTTTTATGGCACCTTGATAACTACTTAATACCCAATAATTATTATTTAATTTATTGAGCTCAAACTTGAGCTAACCACCCCCACCTCCTCAAACTATATAGTCGAGAAATGGTGAGGCCCAGGATGTGGCTGGCCACCTGGGAAGATGAGTTTATTCTTATGCTAGGAATTAGCCTGAGTCCTGCAATAGTGGACTGGAATGTTACTAGAGGTAAGAAATTTTTGGAGAGAAATTCAGCAGCACCTCACCAAGCTATGATCAAGTATTACCAGTAAGGCTGGGCAGCCAAGCCGGGATCAGAAACAGAAACATATTTATTTTATGAACACTGTAAGTACTAAGCTGATTTGAAGGCAAACAGATCTGACCGGAGAAGGCTCAGCAAAAAAACTCCGGTTAACAAAAATAGTCATCCCCTGAAATGGAAAAGTGTTTCTATATGTTGATAATTAATTATAGTTTGGGGCCAAAAGCTATGAATTTCAAGAAATGCAAAATGCATCCAGTGGCCTTTGTTGACTTGCCTTTCAGGTCCTCTGCCCCATCTACTCTTCACATGCCTAGCCCCAGTGAATTCCAGGCTCTTTCAGCTGGAGTATGATGGCTGAATATCCTCAGGCCAAGAAAGCAGAAAGAGAGAATCTTTTGGAGGTTTGAAAGGACAGATTTGTGAGATGCCACAGCCAGAAGTGGGTGTGGTGTAGAGCAGTGGGAGTAAGGAGAGTAGCTATTTGACCCCTGCTCCCTCAGCAGAGGCCAAAAGTCACCAATTTTCACTTAAGAATGTCAAGCTGGTGAACACTCAGGGGGCATGCCTTATCCTCCAGATTAAAATAAAAGCCTCGGGATGTGAAACTAGAAGTTTCTGAGGTTTATAGTGGGAAGTAGGGGATGGTTGGGGGTGGGGCGAGGAGAGGCAGAAAAATGAGAGTAAATTGGTCAAAACAATGTAGTCTGTCTCCTGGGAACTTCTAAACAATCTTAGAGTTGCCACAGGCGATCACAGCAGTGTTCCAGAGTGATGCACACCTCTCTGGGGGCTGGGTGGCAGGGAAAGATACTGGCAGGCACTGATTTGCTGCTCCAGAGTTAGGATGGCCCTCTCTCTGGAAAAGAGGATCCTAGGTGGCTTCATGAATAAGATACCTTGGACTAGGTCCTTAGAAACCATCTAGTCCTAATGCATCTTTTGACAGAGAAAGAAACCAAATTCTTGGAGGCAGAAGTGAGGTGCCTGTTAATGTATAATTTTCAAAAAGGTAATATTATGTCTCTCATACAGGTATTAAATGAACAGGTTTCAAAGATTTTATTGAACTCATTAATTAATGAGGAAAGCAGTAAGATTTACAACCTGCCCAAAGAGCATGTGAGAAGCTAGATATGGATAGGCAATTTAATGGCTTGCTGGGTTATAAGGCATTAAAAAACTGGTTCATGTTTAAAAGGATCATAAACTGTAAACTTCAAAGCTATTAATTTCACTGAGAAGAAATTATTTGCATCTCCACTGAACAAAATTTTCCAAATGAGCCTCTGCCTTATAGTAAAGTAAAGCAGTCTAGTACATACAAAGTCAAGTCCAGCACCGAAAGAACATCCAATAATTTCTTTTACCTATTTCCAAGTTTCAGATAATTTTTAGAACTTGTCCAAGATCATACTGGTAATTGCTAGCAGATGTAGGATAGTCTCATTATTCCCAACCCAATATTTATTTTTTCCTTACCACATAGTCCAGAAAGATCAAGACGTACAAGAGCCAAATTGTCAGTTGGACAGAGGGCTTAGGAAAGTGACATGTTCCCGCTACCCTGTTTGCCCAGCCCATCAGCCCCTTTAAGGTGTTGTTACACAAACAAAGATTTGTGAGGAAGCCTGCACTGGGTCCCCATCCTCACATTCCCCAGACCCAGGGTGAGGTCTCAATGCCCTCCTTCTCTCTAGCAGAATTCCTCAATCATCCTATCATCACCCCCCTCACTCAGTCCTTGTAACCCAATCTCTCTGGGCTCTTTTTCTACATATTCTCTAGTGGAACCTTCATTAGAAGCTTTCATCTGAGGCTAGACGACACTTTGGCAGAGGTATTAATTAAAGGGATTTAAGTACTGAATATACTCAGTTGGCACAGGTAACCCTTAAAGTTCTTCCAATTCTTAAATTCATGGATTCTGTAATAGTTTTTTTTTTTTTTTTCCAAAATGGGAGTGAGAACTTGTATACAGGTCTTTGTCAGAGATACTTCGGGTTCTGTTCTAGACAGCCACAGTAATATTGCAATAAAGCAAGTCACAATCTTTTGTTGGTGGAGAGTTTGCCTTCAACTTATAAAAAAATGCAACACCTGTGGAGCATACTAAAAGCAAAGCACAGGCATGCCTGTATAAAACCTGGGGATTCTTCAGTGGGTTTGCAAAACTGGCATTGATTTTTTTGGCTTTAGAAAAACTCTCATTTTTTGGTTTCTCATCAGAGTGAATACTAATGTCCTTTTTTCTGGGAGAGCTCTGAAGATAAGTGAGTTACTGTTTGCCAAAAGATTTGGGAGCCTGAGGCAAGTAAGTGACACTGAGCTGCTCATCAACTATGACTAGCCATCTGCACCAACACTCATCCTTTTGCTCCTGCCAGATCTTTGTGGGTGGCAGAGTTTGGAATAATTTTATTACTAGAGTCCCTCAGACTTGCCAGTGTCTCTTTAAGATCATCTTTTCATAATCACTTTTTTTTGGTCAGTAATAGTACTTGGGTAGATAAGGAATAGTGTAAGGGTAAGCTATTGATCTCTCAAAAGATAACATGATGAGAATAAATAAATTATTTACCTCTATGCCCTGATTCTGAGGCTGGTTTTTACATTTCTTATATCTTCTAAATGAAAAGAAGAGAAAAATTCTAAGGATAAGTTCCTTATGGCCAGTAAAACCATCATACTATAATGTTTAGACCGTAAGTCTGAGATGGAAATGGGAACCTTTTCGGAAGTGCTATGCCAAAATTCCAATTTCTTTCTTTGACTCACAGTATATTAGTGTCAAAAGAATATGAGAGACCAGTATTTTATAGGTTGAGAAATGAAGACTTGGAGAAGGAACATTAGCTGTGTCAAGTTCACATAGCTATGTTAAGGTGCTTCTTTTTTATAATTTATAGGGTATGAGGCAGAAGAAACAAAGCTCTAAGAATGTGTGGGCTAGTATCCTGTTTACTGAACTGCACCAATGGTGAGGGTTATTTCTCTCAGGTTTGAGTTATAAAATAAAACAGATGAAAAAAGTGATTTTAGCCCATTTCCTCTCTTCTCAAATGAAACCTTTCTCTCTTCACTCCAAAAGTTTTTCCCACAAGGCCTCCAGTACCTGCTGAAGGTCTCCTGCTGACCCATTCCCCAACATTTTCCCATGGGCTGTGTTTTCACTTCTCCTCAGAAATAATAATAATAATAATAATAATAATAACAACAACAACAACAACAATAAAGCCATTTTTATAGAATATTCATTAGAGTGCCAAGCTCAACGCATTCCACTTCTAGTATCTCAATTAATCTTCATAACAGTGAGGCCTATACCATTGTCCTCATTTAATAAATGGAGGAACTGAGGCTCATTAGAGACTGAGATTGGGTACCCAAGATCCCACTGTGGGTGATGACAGAGCTGGATATCTTACTCCTAAATTTTGCCCTTAAATGCCATGCTTTGCATTATCTCACATTCAATACCGTCTTCTCAAAACCATGCCTTCTCACATGGCTTTTCCCCCTGGTAACTAAATTTCACTTCTAGATAAGTGAGGACCATTTCACTAGACTCAAGCTGAAATCAGAAAAACTAAAACAGATAAAGGAATGGGGCAGTTGAGTTCAGAACCAAGAGAAATCTAAATATCTGAGTTCATAAACATTGTGGGTTTCTGCTCAGCATTTGTTTTCTAATTGTTCCTTACAAAGTAAGAAAATCTTTTTTTTTTTTTTTTTTTTTTACTGATATACATCTTTCTCTCACAAAGTTCACATGCTTCACTTCCAGCTGCAAAGAAAGACCTGATTTATCCAAGGAAAATCATCTTCCCTTGCCATTGATTGGTTCATAAATGAGCATCTGACACAAAGTTGGTTAACAATTTGCAGTGAGAAGTTTGTGGAGGGCTCCTGAGAAAGCCCTTCCATTTGTACTGGGACTTGTTTACTTTCCTCTACTGACTTCCTGAGGGTCTTTTTTCCTCTACAGCACATCTGTCATGAAGAATCTCTATGCATCCGTGGGCTAGAGTCTTATCCATGAAGGACATATGAAATAGTATGTTTCTTCTCTCATGGAATCGATCCCAGAAATCACAGAAAAGTGAATGTGTTTTCACTTGGTAGTGTGCTAAAGTTTACTTGTGAAGAAATCTCCGTGTTCATAATGAAATCCTCTATCAGCATGGTTCCTGAGAGCTGTCCATACCTAGGTGCTTGGTTACCCAGACAGTCCCACAGCTGGGTTCAAGGAGAGTACCCCTCTTCCATTCTCAGGCTGTGCTGAGAGAGACCACAACCCCCGGCTCACAGAGAAGGCACTAGAAATGGTAGGAAAAGTGAAGGGCCACTGGAACCAGTTTGATCTTGTTAGATGTTTGGAATTATGGACTATCTGAGCTGAAAGAAAGTTTAAAAGTCACAGAAACACATTTTCTTTTTCATCTGGGGAAAATGAGGTAGAGAGAGGAAAGAACCTGCCCAAGAGTTTATTATTAAATTGGCATTTACACAATCACCCTTTAATGGATGGGGATGGCTGAGTAATTCACCCCATTATTTCCTTAACCATGCTTTTTATTTATTTCTTACATCTCTTTATCACCAAAAAGCTGAGTAATTTGATGGTTTCTTCTCTGGTTTCTAAATAAGGGTCCATTCTTAAAGCAGAACTCACTCATTTCTCTATAGCTCAGTTGTTTAAAAGACCATTTTCATAACCTGGTCTTTCTTCAGATTATTTTCTGAAGATAGGGATTGCTGTTTCTACTTTAGGAAGAAAGAAAGATTCTATCCTATCCTGGGTCACACTTTAAACTCAGGTCTGAAATTCCATTCCTTTTATCTGCTCCTGCATACTTTCCTTCCTTATCACATGGGATTGAGAAACATCAATTTTGAAAACCAGTTTAATGCTGCCAATATTTCCAAACTTCAATTTCCCTTCACAATGGCCAAGCCTTGGCTTTTCATTAGCCCAGCTCTAATTCTAGACTTTTGGTCTGGACCCTTCATTTCTTCAGTTGAAAATGGAGCCCTTTTAATGACATGGTCCAGAAAATACTGCCCAATGTCTTTAAATATTAATAACTTCATTTGTTTCCAAAGCTTAGAGAGGGTGACATGAAATTAATGAGCAAGCTCAGGGAAATCAATTGTTTTCTGCAAAAGGTTCTCTAAAGTCATTGTGTAGGAAATTGTGTGTGTGTGTGTGTGTGCGCGCGCGCGCGTGTGTGTGTGTGTGTGTGTGTGTGTGTGTGTGTGTTTTAATCTGGGATAATATATTTCTAGCTAAAGGGCATTTTTTATTATAATTATAGTGTAGAAAATGAAGATGGGAAAAAAAATCTAGTTTTTTTGTTTTAAGAAAAGATGAATTTTGGAGAAAAAGAATCCTGAAGGATGAATCCAAAGGAATCATTTCAATCAGATGTTCCTCATGACTGGCTTGGGTATCTGAATTCTCTTCAGTCCATATATATATGTATATATATATATATGTATATATATATATATATATATATATATATATATATATATATTTTAACTTTATATATATATATATATATATTTTTTAACTTTTTCAATTACAATTGACATAACAATATTATATTAGTGTCAGGTGTACAACATTGTGATTAGCCACATAGATCTTAATGAAATGATTATTCCAATAAATCTAGTACCTATCTGACACCATATATAGTTATATTATTAATTATATTCCTTATGCTGTATTTTGCATATCTATGAGTATTTTGTAACTACCAATTTGTACTTCCTAATCTCTTCCCCTTTTTTACCATCCCCTAATCCCGCTTCCATCTGACAATCATCAAAATGTTCTCTGTATCTATGAGTTTGTTTTTATTTTGTTTGTTCATTTTTAAAATTTATCAAATAAAGTAATTCATAAGAAGAAAGCAATAATGGCTTGTTTGATAATTGAATTAACAAAGTGAAGTGAATCATATAAACACGTTAGAAAATTTTCACATATTCTGTCAACTTGACATGAAATATTATCAGTGAAAAAATATATAACTAATAATATACACTAAAACAAGGAAATCAACAATAAATTCACTGAGGACTTAATTCAGAGTACTTAAAATAAACTACTGTATAAAGAAACATGAAATGCCCTGAAAACTTTCTGCTCACATATGAAGGAAATTTGATAAAACTTTCCCTTTTTTAACAATAATTCTAAAATTTTTCATGGAATTATTAAAGAGTTGTGAAGCAGAAAGGAATTTTTCTAAACTTAATAATGTTTCAAAAACTTGACTAACCATGTTAGAAGGAAGTATATTATTTTTCTGGTTTCTTTATAGTAAATGATATTACAAAAATCAAATTTAAAAATTGATCAAATTTTAGGGGAAAGTATTACAGAGATATCAGTCTATGTTATTTTTATGGATTTTGTGGTATCTGTCAGCATTATAAATTCATTATTTGTTGTGATTTCTTTTTTCATTCTAAATAAATATTCACTTTTGCTCCTAATTTTGTATTTTTAAAGAGGACCCAATTATATTTTATAGGCTTCAAGTCCCACCAAACATGCGGCTCTCTGGCAGTGAGAAAGGGAGAGGCTGATGAGGAGTCATGGGGAAGGAGGTGGTATTCACTGTGATCTAAAGAGTAGGTGCAAGTTACAGAGTCAAGTGAAAAGAGGAAGCATCTGGGTGGCCAATGGTAGCTGACTGTGAATATTGGCTAAGTTTGTTTATATTTGTAATTAGAAAGAGAGGGATAAAGAGTGGATTGATGATTTCCAAACGTTCTTAGTAACTGTGACTATAATCATTTCTATTACTGAGCACTTACTATTTGTTATACATTACATCATAGATCACAAACTGTGGCCCATGGATCAAATGTGGCCTGCACTCTATTTTGTAAATCAAAGTTACTTGGAAAATAGCTATAACTATTTATTTAGGTATTTATCTGTAACTACCTTTGTGCTACATCAACAGAGTTGAATAATCATGACAGAGATCACATGGTTTATAAAGTCAAATATTTACTATCTAGCCCTTACATTAGTAAAAGTTTGCCTACCTCTATACTATGTAGTCATCAACTTTGTGGTAAATTGTATATTTCAGATATGTCCAGATTGTGTCTCCCATCCATACACTCTGGTGAAAATGTAAGCTTCTTATCCCATCCCCATTAAAAGGTGGAGTCTACTTGTGTCTGGGTGGGTGGACCCTGTGGCTGCATTGACCAGTAACATAGAATGCAAACAATGCTGTGCCATTCCAGGTCGAGCCCTACTTGCGGGCAGCTTCCAATTCCTGTCTATTCCAGCACTGACATTCTGTGTGCTGCCACTTAAGAAGTACAACTACCTGACACCACCATGTTGTGAGAAACTCAAATCTCATGGAAAGGACCTGGTAGATGAAATGCCATGTGGAGAGAGAGAACAAAAATCATGTGAGTGAAGAAGTCATTTTGGAAATAGATGTTTCAATCCCAGTTTCCCCCTCTGACATCAAGTGGATCAGACACAGAGCACCCAAACAAGCTCTTCCAGAACTTCTGACCCACAGAATCATTAGATGTAATAAAATGGTTGTTTTTATCCATTAAGTTTGGGACATTTTGTTACATATCAATACATAATTGGAACAATTATGTATTGATATGTAAGTCCTCATAACTGCCCCCATGAGATATAAATTATTAGTCACAATTTATGTGTGAGAAAAACAATATTTGGAGAAATCAAATTATATGTCCCATGTCACACAGATTTTAAATGACAGAGCCATAGTTCAAACCTGAGTCTATCAGACTCCAAAGCCCAGGTACCTGACATGCCTACCAGTACTGACATTCTGTGTGCTGAAAGCCAGCAAAACTAAGAGACAACAGGTCAAGAGGAGGCTCCTGAGAAAATCAGATTCCAAGCCACAGTGGAATTACTTTCAAGAAAGGAGTTTTCAGTACCCAGCTTCCACACATCAGAGCAACTAATGTTATGCCAAACACTGGGTCCTTGGCAATTCGTCTGACAACATTTCCTTTTCATCCATGGTATGTTCTTGTTCTCTTCCAAGGCACAATTGTTTTTCAAAATGCTTTCTTTTTAACCAGCTTTACTGAGGTATAAAACACATACCCTAAAATTTATTCATTATAAGTGTACAGTTAAGTGGTTTCTAATTTACACACTTGTGCAACCATCACCACAATCGAATTAAGAATATTTCCAAATGTTATAAATGTTCCAAATGATCCAAAGGAGGGAGAATTTTCTAAATGGGTTTCTCATGCCAGATTGTGGTTAATTCCCACTCTCACATCTAGCTTTCAGCAACCACTGATCTTCTTTCTATTTCCATAAGTATGCCTTTTATAAAAATGTCATGTAGGTGGAAACATGTGATATGTGTTTTGTTATGTCTCATTTCTCTTGCTTAGCATATATCAATAATTTGTTCCTTTTAATTGCTGAAAAACATGCTAGTATATGGATATACCATTTTTTCTTATATATTTACTGGTTGGTGAACATACAGGTTGGTTACAATTTTAGATTGCACTAATGGTGGCATTTGGTCAGCATTTGATTGCTTAAGAAGACTCATAGGACCTAATATGATAATACTTATAATCTACAGTACATTACAGAAAAACTATAAAAGAACATAGCAACATTATTTAACTAAAGACCTCTTGACTTTCTGCCAAATTCCTCAGAGTCAATAAGAGTGTCCAATGTTGAAAAAAAATTGAGAGAATCTAAAGCAATTATTTAGGCTCAAGAAATCTTTATCCTCCTGGTCTTACAGGTGGGACCAAAAATGTCTCTTGCTTCAGTCTCTAGGTAGCGGAGTATGGAAAGAAACAAAGGCCACCCAGATGAAAAGAAGCAAAGGCTGTTTATGCAGAGCTTGCTTTATTAAGAGAGACAGTCATTATCACATGTTTGTCAGAGACTCAAATAAGTAGAGTGTGAAATTAAAAAAAGGCTGAGGGGGTGGGTATTGGGTGGGATGGGGTGGGTTTCAGGTATATCCTGATTAGAGGTAGTTGGTGTGGAGAAGCAGAAGGTGTGCTTACCAGAAGAGGAGCATCTTATGTAATTGGTTAGGGTAATGAGTTATCTTTCTCTGATGGCTCCTAATTTGGAAGCAGAAAGGGAGACTGAAAAAATTAGGGAAGCAGAAAGTTATTGACCAAGTCCTGACCATTTGGGGTCCAGTTGATGCAAAAGCTGTGAGTCAGTGTTCCATTATTATATGTGGTTTGGCCACCAACCATTGGCTTATTCAGTCTTTCAAGGGCCTGTCTTCTACTACTGTTCTCCTCTCCCTGCATTTAAATCAGGCAACTCTTCTGTGGTGCAGTAAAAGTGAAGGACATTTGGTAGCTAAATACCCAGCTCTACTCCATGAAAAAATCATTTTTCTTCTCTGAGACTCAGATTCTTTATACATAAAATGAACATAATGATAGTGATGCTTTTCCTTTTACTCTATAGGGTTTGTTATAGACTGCACCAAGTTTCCCAATTTTTTTACCTGTCCCTATATCCATGCATTTCGACATTTGACTTTGTAGTTTCTCCTACAAAAAACAAAAACAAAAAAACAAACAAACAAACAAACAAAAAAGAGAATATTTTCCTACCCCATGACTCTAAGTTCATCTACATAACTTGTTTTGGCCAATAAAATGATATAGAAGTGACAGCATGACAGTTCTGAACTTTACTCTTAAGAGGTCTGCATACTTTTATTTGTTCTCATGAGCTTTGACCATTAAAATGAGCAGATCATACCCAGGCTGGCTAACTGGTCCCAGAAGATAGGATGGAACCAAATGAGTCAGCTTACATCACCTGATCCCCAGGCAACCCCTAGACCCATGACCAAGCCCAGCTCAGATCAGGAGAACCATCCAACTAAGCCTAGGTCCATGAGAATAAATGATTGTATTTTATAAGCCACTAAGATTTGGAGTGGTTACTTAGGTAGCAAAGACTAATATATAAGGGTTGTCATGTCAATCAAGTAAATAATGAATGTGGTTTTTTGAAACTGTAAACTATTCTGCAAATGAATTATTTTGCATTTTATTTTCTCATGACCTTATTCCCATTTATTTATGAATAAATCTCTATAAAGTAGTCTGGCAAAAGTTTTCAGGATCCTCTTCTATGAAGCATTCAGCCACATATTTATTTCTTAAATATTTTTTGAACACCAGCTACATATTCTGTAGAATATAGAAAGCCTTTTAAAATCCAAAGAAATGTCTCCTTAACAGAGAACTTTTAGACACTAAATAGATTTGGGGTAAATAGGGAAAGCTATGAACTTTGAAGAAGTAGGTTAGACACCAATTCCCCTCATCCTGTGATGGACATCTATTCTGCATCCTGCTCTCCTTTAGAAGCAACGAATAAGCCAGAGCTCTATTCCTAGGTAATAGAGAGCACAGAAATACTTGGAGAGCAAAGCATTAGAACTTCTTGCATGTGGGGAGGAGTAGGGAGGAGGGCTCACTGCACCTATAGCTCTGGATCCAGAGAAATTACTGGAGAACCTTCAATCATCAAAAATCAAAACTTAATTGTTCAAGGCCCAGCTTAAATTTTGCTTCTTCCAGCATCCTTCATTCCTGAGACCTTATGAATAATATCTTCTTTTTTTTTTTTTTAACATATAGGATAACCTATCTTTGGTCCCTGTATCTTCGCCTCATCACACTCCACTGCTTTTGGAAAGACAGAAGCCTAGTAAACTAGTTAGGTTGGTGTGGAATGGCTGTGGCAGATGGGAGCTTCTTAGGGCAGGAAAGAATAGCATGTGGCAAAGGTCAGGATAAAGAAAGTAGATCATAGGGAAGATGGTTTCCATGGACAATTCTTAGAGAAACTAGAAGGTTAAAGAGTGGGCTGAGATCACCATAAGCTGCAAATGATCTTAGAAAGAATTGCTCTCTGGTTGGGAATTGGAGGGCCCTTCTTGTTTGGAAGAGTGCACCTTCTGCCCTATGTGTCAGGGTTTTAAGTGGCCAGGGCCCAGCCAGGCGGGGCTCCCAGTGACATCTTCCTTAAGGCCTCAGATCAGATCCTGGATATTCTTGGAACTAGTTCTCATTTTAGATGCCTAGTGCTTGTGCATGATACATTTTAGAACATTGGCTTTACTTGACAATTCAGTTTAATTACTGAATTAAAAAAAAAAAAAGATGTCTCCAGATTCTTGGAATCTTGGAAGGCATCACAAATATTGTCATTTGTGGTTGTGATCATTGTTAAAGAAGTAATTCACTTATAATGTTTTTGATAGGAATGAAATATGCAGATAAATCTACTTTTCAACAAAAAAAGAGGATAAAACAGATCTTTAAATGCCTGTTGGATTTTTTTTTGGAGTAAATCAATGGTTTATCTTTTGATCTTG
This sequence comes from Macroglossus sobrinus, assembly GCA_004027375.1. Taxonomy (NCBI): domain Eukaryota; kingdom Metazoa; phylum Chordata; class Mammalia; order Chiroptera; family Pteropodidae; genus Macroglossus; species Macroglossus sobrinus. Next base: position 205,839 of record PVKZ01000764.1, read on the forward strand.
GATAGTTGTATATATTTCTCTCTTATACATTTCTATTATCTTGAAGGGCAGGAATTGTCTCATTTCTATCTGCATTTCTTCTATTATTAGTACTGGGCCTGGCATACAATGAGAACTTAGAATATATATATATTTTTTCTCTTGAAGTATTATCACTAGCTGTTTTTGCATATTCAGTTCATTTAGTCCTTGCAACGATTTTGCAAAGCATTACCACCCTAGTTTCCACAGAGGAAGGAACTAAGCCTAAGAGAGGGTTAAGTGATTTGTTCAAGATAGTATCATTAGTAAATGGCAAGATCAGGCTTTAATCTTAGCCTACTTTCTATGCAGTCCTCCTTCAACAGGGAAACAAGACACAAAAAATAATCATACACAAGGCTTCCATTGCCACCCTGATATTGTGGATTTCACTCTTCCCTTTCATTCCATTGACTTATCATCTTATGCATTTCAATTACAGCTGTCATCTTCCTCCCACAATTGCTCTGTACTGAGCTGTAATTGTTCCTCATAGAACTGGAGCCCACATGCCTACAATTTCCCTTATCAGCTAAGCAGCCCCCACTGCCTCCAAGGGACCATGGCTAATGCAGCCTACAGAGGTATGTGCACCTGTGATTACTGCTATTTTCCACTTTAGTTATCCCAGGAGAAGTGATATTTTAGAGTGCCTTTTAAGTAATGTGTAGTGACAACATTCTGATGTGGGTAGGTGGCCATGAATCATCTCCCATATTATTATTTGAGAAGTGGTACCTTCAAGGTGGGAGCTGACGTGTTCACTCGCATGATTGAAGGAGGACACGAAGGTAAATCCCTCTGATATTGAGATCCATTTCTTGTCCTTAATGCTAAGGGCACTAGACTCCTTTCTAGACAATAAAGCCTCCACTTAAGAAGGGTCAAAATCTTCAGCTATTACTACCATTTGTGCTGTCCAATAAAAAAGTAATTACGAAATAAAGAATTCTGCCAATTCCTTCTGTATAAGAGTCATGGAAATGCATTTTAAAGGAACTCAAGCAGGTCATAAAACCTGAGAACTAAACAGGCCTTGTAACATGGGAGAATTGGGGTCTAAAAAGAAAACAAGACTTAGCCAAGTCACCCAGCAAAAGTAGGCCGGACAGATTTTATGACTTCAAAATGAAGACCTTTTTCACCTTGGGTTAAATTAGGCATTAAGGAGAAAATTGGTTCTATTTCTACTTTCAGTCTCTTGGGAGCTTCTGATAGGGGCAGTTTTAGAAACACCAGGTCCCTAGGATAATGGCCCCTGCTATCAGTAACATCTTATTTCTAGGACACCTTAATCCAGAGTTTAGTCAAGAAACTCTGGCCAAGAAAGCCGAACACTGCTGAAAATATTTTTAAAAATAAATAAAATGAATAAAAATAAACACAAAATGGCTATTGAATGTGCTTGGAATCAAGTTCCCTTTCTTCAACAAAGAATTGAGAGAAACTAGTTAAGAAGTTGATTCTAAAAACCTGAGATGCTCTGGAAGAGATGGAGCAACCAAGTGTAAGGATATTTCCAAGCAACCTGAAACCCAGGGCACCTAGCCACTGTCACAAGGAAAGGGACATCTTTTCCGGAGGGTTAGATGAAAATAGGGAGCTGGAAAAAAGGCTGAGGAAGGGGATCTAAAGGGCTGCCTCAAGGCAGAAACGTCACAGAGTGAGAACCTGCTTGGTATCTAGCCAAGGCAAACCTAAACTGGCAAACAGCAACCTAAACAGCACCAACAGAACAGCAACACAACTAAATTTTTTTGAGCACTTATTATGTACCAGACATTTTTCTAATTGTTCTCTATACATTATTTCATTTATGGCTTACAACAGCCTTATAACAAGAATTAGAAAATGTGGTAGGGCCACTTTAAAAAATTCTAAGAAAGGCTTATTAAGAACTCTCCCATTAATAACATTTTATAAGAAGCCAAGGCTATTTTGAGATTGTTTCAGTATAATTTTTATACATATTACTTCAAACCAGGGGAAACTTAGTTTTATAGGTCAAAAAAGGTCAAATTAACAGAGATTTATATTATTTAAGTTAATATATTAAATATGTATTTTTATGGGAAGTAAATAGCAAAGTAACAGGCAAATACAATAGAGCGGGCTACCTACTACATAACGAGTAGATATTGTGCACTCTGAAGAAAACATATTCCAAGTTTTCAGGGGAGGAAAGCAGTCAGGAGAGATTTCTAAGAGGAGCTGTTGGGATCTGCAGGATGATGGAGAACTATATACAGGAAGTTAATCATTATGAACCAGATTCAACAAGGCAGGGAGGCTTTGGGTCATGAGAACTAATAGATGCAGAACTTGCACTGCCACTATAAACAAATAGAAAACTGGGAAAAATAGTTAAAAAAATACTTTCAGACATTGGGCAACAGGCAAAACCAGATCGTAGTAACTGGAAGTAGAAAATAAACAAGATGAGTCCTTCAGCTGATTAAAATCAGTAAGTTTTAAAAGATTTAAACAATAAACACTATGTTCTTTGATTGTATGGAATTACATTAGAAATTAAAAAACAGAGGTATGAAAAGTTGACAACATAGTTTTAAGTAATTATTGGGTGAAAAAATATCATATAGAAAATATTTTTAACTGAATGAAAGTAAAACCCAACATAACAAATTTTGTGGATACAGTTAATACAGTACCTAAGGTAAGACTGTATAGCTCTAAATAGTTATATTAAAAAGTAATGAAAATCAGATCAATGATTTAAGCATACATGTTAAAAAGCTACAAAAAGTGAGACAATTAAACTTAAAGTAAGTGAAACAATGAAGTAGAAATAGAAATAGAAATGAATAGAAAGAACAGAAATCAATCAAATAGAGAAATAATGGAGAAAAATCAATGAAACCAAAAGCTCTTTAAACATCACAGGTGGGAGTAGTTCATAAAGGAAGTCTGCTCAATGGAATATATATATATACTGGCTGTAGAAACCCATGCCTACATGCTGTCCCTTTAGTGTGTCACCACCCTGATCGACTGTGACCAACATTAAATATCTAACCAGGAACAGATGTCTTGATACCTGACCTGACATTCCCAGGCCTAAAGTTTTATGGTCGAGCATATCCTGGAAACCTGAAGATCCCTGCACCCACTCAGGGAAGACCTTCTGAACCATCACCCTGTCCATGAAGGAATCTTCCCTCTTCCTGCATGACCCATCAGCTCTTTAAACATGGCCCACATAGTCCTTCTTCAAAGGTGCAGTTCAAAGTTTTTTACATCTTTAATCACTTCAACTGTCATCTGTACCTATCATTTATAAGTAGGGATTCAATAAATATATTTTGGGTGAATTAATAAACCAGCCCATTCTCCATCACCCACACTAACTTCTGCATGGACAGAATCAACTTGGTCCTAAAGATGCAGGTCTATTCCCAAACAAGTACCACTGCAGATTTACCCTGTGAAATCACATTATGACACTCCTCAGAACATCCCCCCAAAGAAAGTTTCTTCTTCTGCTAAATCCCTACTCCCTAATCACCACCATTACCCTAGAACCTTGAGGAGCTACAGGTAACTGAAAAGGACCTAAGTTGTCCTAAGTTCCTCCAAATAGCAATGTAAGCTCAGCATCTTTTAAGTTGAGGTGTTTGTTCCCAATGGTGGTGTCTTGAAACTACAGGAAAAGGATGACATCAATTCCTGGAGTAGTTTTCCTCAAAGCTGCTTTAGTGGAGAAAATTATATATACACATATACTCCCAGAGACAGATAGACACACACACACACACACACACACACACACACACACACACACACACACACACACCCTTAAACAGGTATAGAAACAAACAATATGATGTATTATGAAATACAAAAACAGTAGATTTTTAAACAACCATGAGATTTCAAAGAAATGCTAAGTTTGCAGCATGATACTTTAATCTAAATTTCTAAATCTTCTTAACACTTCCCCTCCACCCCAGGTGTATTCCTACCTCTTTGTGGAATATCTATAATCATTCTCTATGGTCATTAAGGAGACATAGATGGATAAGTTTGACAGACTGATAGAAGCATATGCTGACAGGTACCAAGAACCAGGACATAATTTTCAGTGCCAGATGCTCTTTGACTTTTGTGAGCACCACTTATTTCTGAGGAACCTGGAGGACTACTGCGTGGGGCACTTCCCATAAGAGGAAGTAATCAAACTTGCGGTTTGACCGTTTCATGTACCATCTTTCTTATCCCATTCAGCTTCTACTTTTGGCTGCACCAAGTCCATAAACAGCCCATGGTCTGTTGTATACTCAAGAACCCAGACCTAGGGACCACAGAGAAGAAGCATAAAATGTGGACAGGGAACTTCCAATTTCTTACTGACATTTGTACCAGCTTCATTGCCCAAGTCATCAGGAGAGGATGGATATGAGAGGGGCCTTGACAGCATTCTCATACTTTTGTGTAACCAGAGCTTGAGCTTAAGAGCTTCTCACAGCAGTTAGTGGAACACTAGCCCGGCTTCTCACAGAGACTTTAGGCAGAAACTCTAGGCTATATTCACTTCTTTGTTTTTAACATCATAGCTTAACTCTATAAGAAGATGTAAGTAATACCCTCTGAAATTGAGCAGTGAAAACCTCCATAGCTATATGTGGTGGCTCTAACTATAGCTTTCTAAAACTCTTAGTGGTCAGACCAATGCCCAGGTTTCCTACCAGCTGAAAGCAATTTGGATTGAAGGGACCGTTTGAGCTTTGGGAGAAGGGTCTGCCCTGCATTCTAAGAAGTTGATGCATGGCTGTATGGAGGGTAGAAGAAAGAGATAAATTATTAGAGGTTAGGGGAGCAAAAAAATTTTATTGTAATGTGTCAGTAGTTCTCAGTGGGGGGTAATACTAGGGCATATTTTTAAATTTCATATGATCTTATTGTTTGCTATCTGTATTTAGTGAACAGGAGCCAAGAATGATAGATATCTTGCATTGTATAGAGCAGCTCCATATAACTAAGAATTGTCCAGAATTCCATCTAAAAACTGAAGATCTCTTCTTATAATGGTCTGAGTCTGGCATTTAATTGTGTTTTATATATATGCCCACTATTTATGATATTTGAATCCTAATACAACACACCTGTACTGTTATGCATTTGTATCTATGGTATTCAAAGTATAAAGAGGTATAAGCACTGACTACTTGCTCATATATACTAATTAGCTGAGATATATTTTATTTCTGTAATAAACTATTTTTCTTAATTTTTCCATTATTAAGTCTAGGGAGTTATATTGCTGTTGGTAAAAGAATAAGTGTTGATAGATTATATTACCTATGATTTTCATTTATAGAACTAAAAGAGGCATCACAAAAATTTTATTTATTTTTAGAAAAAGCATTAGATATAAAAGTATTGAAAATAACTGGTTTGGGTGATAAATATTGAGAGCTCATTAAGGCCCAAAGAATAGAAAAAAAAGTCACTGTGGATGTAGAATTAAGAAAATTTGGAAAGTGATTTGATTCAGTGGATTAAAATTAAGCTCTGTTTCAACTTTCCCTTCTATAGGCTAAAAAATCCAGAGCCATCATCATCCTACTTGGCCTACCTACTTCATGGACCTTTTATTATATAGGTTGCTGTCTCCAAAACACTTCCTGAGTCTTTAAATTGTGTTCAGTTGTAGATTCCTGAATGGAGCTTAACTTTACTGAAATGAGGAGCCAAGACTCACAACTCCCAAACAAATATGCCATGACTAGACCACAGATCTGACCACATACATGAGTACACATATATTGTAGATGTTATCAGTAGGCTGAAAATATCTCTCGCCTTCTGTATATGCCAAACAACTTGTAACTTCCAGCACTTAAATTTCTTTGATTAAGAGCATTCTTTGGCCACTAAAGCCTCCTCTGCCTATTGAAGGAGGCTGAAAGTACTGAAATTAGTTAATCTCTTCATCTCCAAAACAGCCCTCAAACAATAACTGACTAGAGTTGATATATGACTATCTCAGCTCCCTAGTCTCTGGGTGGGATAGCTCTAAAATGTGTGTCTTACACTGACCCCCAGAGCTTCCTCAATAGGGTAAAGTACCAGTCACCCACAGTTATAACTGATTTCATGACACACCTTATGCTGATTGCCTTTCTTGTTTCACTTCCCTCTTTCTGTTCCAGTGATTCTTTCCTTTCCTCAATAAACTGTTTTGCTATCATATTTTTGTCTGAGGGTCATCTTCTGAGGGAACCCAAATCAAAGACTGTCCCGACCCGCAGGACAAAACAACGCAGGGCGAGGAGGAACCTGTGGAGGATGAAGGTAGGACAGGAGACACAAAGAAATGGAGGCAAGACAAGGTTCTGATCAAGCCTCGTTTATTGTAGGTAGGGGTAGAGTATATAAAGGGGAGGATTTGCATAATCACGGTTGCCTTGGATACCAAACCGCAGAACATTCCATTTCCTTATATGACCCAAAAATGCAGAAAGGTCCGGGAGAGGAAGGGGCTGCAAGGTCAGATTAGTTTAAGCAAATGGCTCAAGGGGCCCAGGGCAAGTCAGGGCACGTCAGGCAACTGACTTTATGCTGTCTATCCTATCAGATAGCACAGGGCTAGGCAGACCCTGTCCCAGGGTGAAGTTGCCTAGATCTCAGGTATGAGAGCCTTGATAAGAACAGCTCCCGACAAAAGACCACCTGTCATTTATGGTGCTGGAGACCTTGTGGTAGACAGATATAGTTGAAGAGTACAAGTCTGGGATACAGACCTGGGTTCTAAGCCCAACCCAACCTGTACCAACTCATCATCTGCCTTTATGCATGTTACCTCTCCCTTTCTCTGTCATCTCTCACCTTCAGTTTTATTTTACCTTTAAAATAAAGGATTTCAACTAGATTAACATTTCCCACAACGGGTTCATTGGAAGAATATTCAATTTTTGGAATGTCAATGGTTGTCATGGGGAAGAGATGAGAGAAGAAAGAAGATACCTGGTGTGTAAAATGTGGTAGTGTCTGTTAACTTCTGAGGACTACGCTGAAGTAGAAATGAAATAACCTAGCTCAGTGCTTGACCTATAGTAGGCTTACAGTAAATAATGTCTGATTCTGAATTCAACCAGTTAGCTCATGCTCCATATAGAATCCATCTTCTTTAGGGAGAAGTTCTTAAACTGAAGTCCATGCATTCTTTGAAATTGTATACCTTGTGCTCCTGTGCCTTTTCTGGGATGAATTACTTAGATTTAATTGGGTTCTTCAACTCCCTAAATGATTAGCCTTGTCATAGGTCATTTGTTCTTATCAGTTGTTTTAAAATGGAACAACAAACTGTTACTTCTCAGTTTTAATGATTAATCAACAAACACTTATTAAGTATCTTATCTCTCTTTTGATAAGACATGCCAAGTCATTGTGCAGTAGTTAATTGGGAAAATTCACTGAAAATTTCTAAAACATAAATGCAAAAAGTATGTGACATGCAAATATAAAAATTCAGTAGATATAAGAAACAACTAAAGATTCAAAAACTCCTGGTTTTCACAAGAAAGTGTATTGGTATTTGGATATCAGTATGTCCTTGTTTTTATTTGGAAAAGATGTCATTGTATCTGTTTGTGATATCTCAGTAGCTTACATGGTCCTCTCCCATTTGTAAGCCTTAACAAAAATTTGCTAGGCTGTTGAGAGATCTCCTATTATCTCAAACCATGTGCAGCAGACCTTGTCCCATCACAGGTCAACCTCAGAGAGAATGGAACAAACCACTAGAGGTGTTTCCAGCTCCAATTTTATCAATCTCTGTTTCCCCACAAAGCTTAATCTTTGGTTATTATTGACAACTGGTATGACCGCATTTGAGAATGTGTGCAAGGAGCTGTGTGGAGGAAGTGTGGGGAGGCATAAGGAAAAGGAGATAATTTGGCAGAAATGATTTTAAAAGATGCCTGTTCCACAATTACTTAAGCTCACCTGGTTTTGTCGACATCAAGAGAGGTATAATATTCTTGTTTTTAAAAAACAAATTATGTCTTGGTAAAAAAAAATATGTGCTGTCATGAGTAAAGAAAAATATATTGTCAAAATAATTGTTAGAGGGGACAGAATCTGGTTTCAGGAATTTTTTACAGTTTCTTACAGGCAGAGAATAGCATTTTATCAGAACAAACTAATCAATACCATTGGTACATTGGCTTCTGCTATACTTTCATTTTACCAGCTAAAATTCCTAGTTCAGTGGGTTTTCACATTTTTGTGTGTGTGAACATGGGGCCCTTTTAAATACATCTTTTAAAATTGAGGATCTTAAAATGCTAGTAGTATACTTTTAGTAACCATTACAGGGAGAAGATATAAAATACTATTCCAATTATCTATCACTGATAAGCAAATCATCTCACATCTTGTGTGTGTCTTTCTCAAGGGAAGACCCCACATTTATTTACTTCTGAGATTTTATTTCTTTGCGGAGGTATGAGTGCATGCTTCTCGACAGCCACTCATAGTTTTCCCTTGGAAATACTTTTGTTGAGTTCCTTTTTTTTTTTTTTTTTTTTTTTTTTTTTTTTTTTTTTTTTTTTTTTTTTTTTTTTTTTTTTTTTTTTTTTTTTTTTTTTTTTTTTTTTTTTTTTTTTTTTTTTTTTTTTTTTTTTTTTTTTTTTTTTTTTTTTTTTTTTTTTTTTTTTTTTTTTTTTTTTTTTTTTGCAATATGGTTCTCATGTATGCAGCTAAACCTGAAAGAGTTTGTTGATGGAACTTCTGATTGTTCTTTCTCGAGCGTTTTCTACTTCAGAGCCCTCCTGCTTCAGTGACAGTGGTCACAGGAAATTCAGAATGAGTAAACTCAGTCTTGGGAGCCTCACTGCATTTCTTTAAAAATAATTAGCTCAATATTTGATAAGCATATCACAAAGTTTAATTCCCCCTTAGAACGTTGGTGAATGGCAGTGTAATGAGCACACATCAAGACTGCATTCTTTCTATAAGGAAATTTCACCTATAAGGAAAGTTCACCTACTTCTAGAAGGAAGCAGCACTTTACTATGGGGCCAAACATACCCCTTGGCATTTCTCGAACCTTTCTGAAGGGAAGAGAGACATCTCATCTTAGCAACAGATCTGTTGCCAGCAGTAAGAGTCCAATGGAGAGTTGGAGTGTTGACTATTACAGTTATTATTATTGCTGTTGTCATTATTACAATCATGTTGCAAATTCACTTAATGGTAACAACAGGGCCTGGCCTCAAAAAGAGACTCAAAACAAAACAAAACAAAACAAAACAAAACAAAACAAAACAAAACAAAAACAACGAAGGAATCTGCCCAGAGGCCTCATTTTTGAGCTGGATGTTTTTCTAGTATTCTATCCTCACAGTAGTCTGGTGCTTGTTATGTGTTTATGTGCTCTAACCAGCCTGGCCATATTAATGTCAATAAGCAGTCTCACTCACGTAGCCTTTATGCTGCTTTTGATAAACCAGAACCTTTTTTCGAGATAACATGATAGATTTATTGACATAATTATGCATACCAGCATCTCCTTTAATGGTATTTAGAGAACTTAATAAGATGTCTTGTGATCTCAGAGAGTTAACTGCCCTTCAATCACCCCTATTGCCTATTTTTGAACACTCCCAGTGGTAAAGAACTCAGTACTTCTTAAAGTAGCCCATTTCATTCTTAGTTCTGATAGAAAGTCCCTTCTTTCATTAGTACCTTATGTGTTTGCTGAGTCATTTTTTCTCCTTTCAAAGATCAGTATTCTCTAATCCACAGAGAAAAGCAGAGGCTTCTTCTTTTTGCTCATGGCTCTGCCCCACTGGAGTACTCCTTAGTACTGAGAAGCTCTCTTAAAGTTTTTGGCTTCTCTGTGGTTGCCCTTTGGGTCCCCTGGGTATCATCTGAAGCTCGTATTCCAGTAAGTGGGCTGATATTTAATAAGTCTCCCGAAAGATTAGTGGCTTAATACAGAAATGACTGCTGGTGGGACTGCAAATTGATATAGCCACTATGGAAAACAGTACGGAGGTTCCTCAAAAAACTTGAGAATTGATCTACCAGATGATCCAGCAATCTTTCTACTGGATAATTACCACAAAGACTTTTCAGATATTTGCACACCAATGTTCATAGCAGCATTATTCACAGTAGCCAGGACATGGAAGCAACTGAAGTGTCCTATGATAGAAGATTGAATAAAGAGGCGATGGTACATATATACAATGGAGTATTACTCAGCCATAAGAAGAGATGAAAAATTGCCATTTGCAACAATATAGTTGGACCTCGAGATCATGCTAAGTGAAATAAGCTAGACAGAAGAAGTTGAAAACCACATATATCATGTATGTGTGGAATATAAACCTAAAAGCAACAAACAAATAGGACAAACAAACAAACAACAAACAAATAGGACAATAGACTGGTGTAGTGATTACTAGGGGAAGAGGAAGGAGGGAGGTAGATGAGGTAAAAGGAGTCTAACTATGGGAGGTGAACACACAATGCAATATATATGTGCCTTAATGTTAAATCACACACCTGAAACACTGGATTTCATTAACAGAAGTCTTATGAAAAAATAAATTTAAAAAGAAAACATACAAGAATGAACCATTATTTGTTATGATTCTGACCACTGTTTGGGGAGCTGCTCTGTTGGCTTATCCTGGAACTCATGTGTAGCTGGAAAGCTTGGCAGGGCTGGAAGGGAGAGATGGCCTCACTCTTATGTCTGGCAGCCATGCTGACAGTTTTCTGGGACTCCTTGATGCTCCTCCACATGGTTGTTCTTTATTTACCAGGCAACACTGACCTTCTTACATGGTGGTCTCTAGGCAGATTTCCAAGAGGGTGAAAATGAAGCCTGCAAGGCCCCTTAAGGCCTACCCTTAAAAATAACACATTCTTTCTACCACATTTCTACTGGTCAAAGTAAATCACAAAGTAGCCCAGATTCAGGCTGGGGGAATAGACTCCATTTCTTGATAGCGTGTGACTTGTTCTTTATACTACCAACACCCTGTCCGCTGGGACATACGAAAGATACTTACAGTGGTAGAAGGTATAGATGGAAAAGAAGGCTTTCTCCCTTCTCTCTTGCCACTCTGTTCCTTCATTTTCGCAACATCAGTATCTCAGGGTATATGATTACATACAAATTTATTTTCAAGAATATCAATGACTTTGGAAAAGAATTATTACATAGAAGAAAGATTGTAGCAAACATGAACATTGCTTTGAATCTCAAAACTGAAGAAACTTAAGAACTTGTGAAGAGATCCTCTGCATCTACCTTCTAAACTTTCAGTCTGGATCCTCTATCGTCGGGTTCAAGGGTTGCCTCGTCTCTCATATGAAGTGTCTCATTGTTCAAGACTCTCCATCCAAATTTTCATCTTTACTCCACTTTCTTCTAGGTTGCCTTACCTCTTTATTTAAAAAAAGATATTTTCCCCTAGAGCTTTTGCCCCTTCTTGATATAAAACAAATTAATTTTAACCATGTAGTCTCAGTACCCCAAGCCCTCACTAGTGTTGGTCATCAGTCAGATAATAGACATGCAGGCACAGGATGGGTGCTCGACCCCTAGGGGGAAGCTGAACAAAGAGTTGTTTTCCAAGGTTTCCTTTTTACATTCCCCATGAAGGCTGAGGCTGTCAGTTCTTTTTGTCAGGAAACTATTAATATAGAATCAGTTCCCAAGGATAAACATCAGGGGTGTGTTTATGTGTAGTGGGTGTGCATGCAGGCACATGCATGTGTGAATATGTTTGTGGGTGGCCTGGGAATGATTCAGGTGGAATGGGTCTTTGCCTAAAAAATGGAATCAATGGAACTCCCATTATTGAATGAGAAAGTTTTATTTTTCTCTAACTCAGTCTTGATCCCTGCCAGAACTATAACATCTTGCTCCCAGACTGTTAATTCAGTGGCCCCATCCCCATTCCCACACAAAAACACACAAACACCTCTGAATGAATGTGTTGTCTTCTCTTACTATATCTTGGAGAAAATCTATCTTCTTATAACCTCCACCCACCAGTAATGATTTCCCACTCTGAGGACACATAGACAAAGTCACCTTTTATGAGAGGCTTTCAAGATAATTACCATGTCCTTCACAAGTCTATTCTCTTATCTCAGCTTTAAGGCTGGCTTAATAAACTGTTACCTGACAAATGTCACTTTGATCCAAAAAAAAGATAAGAAAACATATTTATACTCATATTTATTATTTCTATCCTAGATATTTCAGTTTTGTATCCAACAGAACCAAATGATTGGACACAAGATATTGATAATAAATGGGATATTAAACATAAAATGTTAAATTATTATGTTTTTATTTCTCTTCTTTTGTATCCAATACATAGTCAAACAAGACAAGAAGAAAAAAATTATGGAACTAGCCTATGTTTAATCTAATAATAATCTTCCCTAACTAGGTAAGTCCTATAAATCTGTTTAATAAATATTTAATAACAACCAATAGTATTTATTAATCACCATTACTGTACATCTAGCACCTAGAAAACCCTTGGCAAATTTCTGTTAAGTGAATACTAGATATTACTTAATACAACTCTATGAAGTAAAAATTATTTCTATTTTCTAGATGAGGACATTGGAATTTTGAGAGGTGAAGTGAGTAGGCCAAACTTACTGTAGGAGATGTGGGCCCCGGTTCTTCTTACTCAGCTCAGGGCATACCTGTCCTGTCCACTGCAGTTACTCCTTTATATCTTCTTCCCTCTATATGTAAGGAAGAGTGGTGAGAACTCAATTCAGGAAGGAGAACACCAAGTCAGTTTTGAGATAATTTAACATGTTGCTATATAAACTATGTGAATCTCAGTTTCTTCATCTGTATAATGAAACTGATGATATGGGAGGCAGGGGATTAAGTGTTACCACATAAGCAATTCGCCAAACATAATACCTGGCACCTGGCTAGAACCTAATACTTGCCTTATATACATCACATCTTTGGAAGGGGGACATGAATACTTTTTAAAAAATGACAAATTTTGTGAGAAGAGTTTAGCAAGGAAGATAGGAAATTATTAATTATTAACATTTTCCCCAGTCAAGTTCTAAGTTCCTTAGGCTATTCCTTCCAAGATTGATGGGAAGAAGCTCAAATGAGATGGTACATAGAAAAGCCCTTTGCAAACAATTAAGTACCCTTCACATGGGAGCAGCCATCTTAGGCCTGAGTGGGCCCGCTCTCTGGATATGCAGCAGCTACGCTTGTGTCCTAAAGCCAGCATCACTGTGGAGGAGACCCTCATTATCAGCCCTGCATGCTTGCCTCAAGCTGCCCTGAAGAGGGTTTTTATTGTTTTGTTTTCTATATAACTTAAATTTGTTCAGCCTGTGGTTGCTCTGTTCTGGAAGTCTGGGCCTAGAGGCTGTTAGTAGACAAGGTCACCCGAGCAAACCTCTGTACATCTTCAGCCAGCCTGACTCTGGCTTCTCTCAAAAAAAAAACAAATAAATGATAAGCACATGAAGAGGGGAGTGAGACCTTTCTAATTAATAGTGTGGGCAGAGGGCTGGTCAGAAAGGAAGGATGCAAATGACATTGCTGCACCTGCTGCTGTTCTACTTGCCTCCTGGCACTGTCATGGGGCAGGTTGGTAATCTGTCTCACTGAAGACCTCTCTGAAGCTGTTTCTTGGGGCGTTTTGGAAAGGAACAGGCAAATCCTGACAGAGCTTTCTAACACCGACTTCATTGCATGTATCTTCCTGGCTGTACACTGGTGGCTGCAGCACAACCCTCTGCTTAAATGTAGACCTAGAGGAAGAGCACTTCTAAATGGATTCATTTCACCTTTTTTTTCCTCAAAAACAGAACAAAACAAAACACATATTATTTATGTGTTTGTTTGACTATTATTCTTCTAGGTCAGTGAATGGTTCTCAAACCTCAGTGTGTATCAAAATCACATGAAAACCTACAAACACCCATGAACCCCTCTCCCTGCTTCACCCCGGACCCATGGGGCTCAGGGGAGCTGTGCTTTAGCGTTTCCCAGGTGATTCTGATGTAGGTAATTCTTGGGCCGCACTTTGAGCTACACTATTCTGGGGGTTAAAAATTAAATAAAATCTATTTTATAGTGTTAAAACTGGAAGAGATTTCAAGAATATCTCATATAACCTTTCATTCTACAAATGAGACAGTATCATACAGTGATAAAGGCACAGACTTTAGCAAACTGCCAGAGTGAAAATCCTGTCTTGGCCTTTTACAAACTGTATGGCAAGTTATTTAAGTCCTCTGTGCTTCCGTTTTCTTATCTATAAAATAGAGGTAATATAAAATGGGGATGACACCAACCATATGAGAGATTTTTGTGAGATTTAAATAAATTAATTAGGGTAAATATTGAAAAAATGCTTGGTTCATAATAAGCATTCAATAAATACTACTTATATTATTCAGGATTCAGAGTAGCAGACCACTTCTAATGATACCAAAAAAAGAATATATATTGAAAACATTAGACCACACATGATTGTGGGAGCTGATTATGTTGGCTATTTAAGGCTGTAATTTCTGCATTTGGTGCTGGGCCTGAAGTCAGTAGGGCTAGAAATACAAAAGGAAATGCAGATATAAAGTAGAGATATCAAGAACAGACTAGAACCTGTAATAATTAGCTGGAACAGTGTCTCTTATCGCCTTCAATCTCAGTGATTGTTGACTTAAAAGATGAGCTGACACGCTATGCCACAGTGTAGCTCTTGCACTTGGTCCAAAATTCAAAAAAGCTGAGGAAGGTGGGAGAATCTGGCAAGAGCTAGAGGAGCTGAAGGTCTAACTGTATCCCATAACAATCGGGTAAGCCAGAGGACCAGTGACAATATGCATGAGACATAACAGTGCCTGGCCTCATCAATTTTCAGAATGCAAAAATATAAAATGGCTCTCCTTCATGTCCCCCTTGCATAGCTCATGTGACCCTAACTCGGAACACTAATTTGTGGCAAGCTCTAACTTGAGACTACATAGGGAAGGAAATGCCAACCTTACCTTGGAACCATAAAAAGAAGAGAATTCTGAGATTTGTAGATCTAACTTTACTAAATTGATACAGTGCAAAACCACCACATTATTGATTTCTTTTAATACTTATCAGAAAACTGAGACAGAGATGGAAAATAACTTTTTTTTTAAGATCACACAAATTTGTGAGAGAATATTGACAAGGACCTTGACCTATTCTTTTCTATTTCTGCCATTCAAGTCCCCTGGTTCCCATGAAGGTCTAAAGGGGGTATCCATTTGAATGGTCCTCTAACCTACAGACAGAAGGCCCATTGGGGTGATGGATCTGTTACCGGAGAGTGGGTTCCTTTCTCGACATGTTGTCCAGGTTCTTGATGTCTCGAACAAGAATTGAGCAAGATACTGAAATACAGCAGAAAAGAATAGCTTTATTAGAAAGTAAAGTAAAGCAACAGTACACTTCCAGACATGGAAGCGGGCCCCAGCAAGAGAAGAGCGGCTCAGGTGGCTCAAGGGCTCAAGGGCACAGTAATAGTCTTTGGGGTTTTTAACCCTATTTGCTGTGGGTGGTTACTTTTCTTAGAAGAGTGGGCTTCCTTGATTGACAGTGTTACCGGAGAGTGGGGTCCTCTTCTGGCACATTGTCCAGGTTCTTGATGTCTTGAACAGAGAATTGAGTAAGACAGCGAAATACAGTAGAAAAAAAAGTTTTCTTATTTTATTTTATTATTATTTTATTTATTATTAGAAAGGAAAGTACATTTCCAGACGTGGAAGCAAGCCTTGAGCAACAGAAGTGTGGCTCAAAAGGCCTAGTAACAAAGACCAGGGTTTTTAATCCCTTTTTGCTGTGGGTAGTTATTTTTCTTAGAGGGGTGGGCTTTCTTGATTGACAACTAAGATTGACAGGACTCAGTGATGTATCATTTTGCCTTCTGTGCATATTTGTTCCCAGAATTCAGTCTGTTATAATGATATTAATGAACTTCCCAGCATATGCATCATATTATAATGATGAGATAATGAGACTCAGGTGAGTTGAAGGTCATTGGGGTCTTCATTGCGCAGATGCAAGTGACTGACTTAAACTGGTACCTAAATCTCAGCCTACTGGTTTCTTGGGTGTGAGTTTAAAAAATGCCTTTTGGCTTGCTTAATTGTGGGCAGATTAGGGCGGACCCTTTCTAGGATAGGATTACCTCAGTGTCTTTGCAGGCAGACCCAAAACTCCCTAACAAACTTTCCTGCCTACCTCTTTCCTAAGAGCCATGGACTCCCTTATTATTAGTATGGATGTTGAGGGACGGGAGGTCTCTTCTTCCATATTAGCTTTCTGCTGAGAATGGTCATAGAGCCTGCCTAAAGAGATTTCAAGGAGCTCTTTTTCTTCCTGCCTCAGTCTGGGTGGGGTCTTGGGTTTCTTGATGAAGTGCCACCTCAGTCCCTAGACAAGGAAAAAAAAATGCAAACTCTTTATTTAAACCATACATATATTAATTTCTATTACTGATTTGCCTATTAAGTGAGTAAAGAGAAACAGGCTTGGTTAATATGTTTCTCAAAGAGTAAAAAGAAAGACCTTTGGCTTAAAGTCCCCTCCCCCTCAGACTCTAAGGGCCCTGCCTGGCTTAACTCTATTTCTGCTTAACAATGGGCCGATGACCCTTATCAATAGCCAGAGGATCTAAGGCACCAGGGCAATTATCAAGAGGCTGAGGTGAGTTGAAGGTTGTTGAGATGGATCTTTGTTGAGATGGATCTTTATTGCGCAGGTGCAAGTGACTGGCTGAAACTAGAACCCAGTTTTCTGTTTTCTTGTATAAGTTACTTTTATCCTAAAAATGGCTTCTGGCTTGCTTAATTGTGGGCGGATTAGGGAGGACCCTTTCTAGAATATGATGAACCGAAATACCCTATATAACTTTCCTGCCTAACCTTTTTCTAAGAGCCATGATTCCCCTTTTTATTAGTATGAATAAAAATCTCTTCTGTATCTGCTTCCTGCTGATGAGAGTCATAGTCCCTGCCTACTTGTTACTTGAATCATATATCTAGTTACATTTCTATTACTAATTTTGTGCTGGCTGGAAAATTACTGTTTGGCTATCACCCATGAGAACATAGGCTGTCACCCATAGGAACATAACATTCTAACAATAAGCTTTCTGCTTCTGTATCCCCGCTTGCACACCCAACCTGTGGGTCAACAGGTAGTGAATAAAAGAAAAATAGACCTTTGTGTTCAGACAGAATGAAGAATGGAATTTTGGGCTTAAAAACTCTGTACCTCTACATTTTGGGGCTGCTTAATTTAGGGTCTGCTTACCCCTGGCAGACCCA
Organism: Macroglossus sobrinus; assembly: GCA_004027375.1. NCBI lineage: Eukaryota > Metazoa > Chordata > Mammalia > Chiroptera > Pteropodidae > Macroglossus > Macroglossus sobrinus. Next base: position 223,212 of record PVKZ01000764.1, read on the forward strand.
GCTGGCTGAATAAAGAGCGTGTTTCCTATAACTCACTAAGTTCTGGTGATCCGTGTGTCTTTCGGGGTCTGGCGGCTACAACAATTTACCTATCAAGCGGGTAAAGGAAAGCAGGTTTGGTTAATATATTTCATGAAAGAAAGAAAAAACTTGGGTTAAAGGTCCCCTTCCCCCTCTAACTCAAAGGGCCCTGTTTTTGCCTAAAGCCATTCCTGTGTTATAATGGGCCAAGGAGAATGCTGAGTTTCAATGATCCTTATCAACAGCCAAAGGACCTAGTCACCAGTTTTAAGGTAATTATCTACTTCTGAGGGAGAGAGTCTTTCTCCAAAGATAGGAGGAAAGAGAAAACTAGGTTTACTGATAAAATTAAGAATTTTGCAAAAAGGCTCACTCATATCAGATCTATTTCAATAATCCACTTATTGAGGACCTGCTAGGTGCCGGGTACTTTGCCCCTAGGCAGGTCAGAGTACTAACCCTCAAACTACTCACAGGGAAGAAAACTACATGGGTAAGTACAAAAAAGGCTGAGGAGACTCATGCTTCAGAAGAGGGACAATAGAACTGTTTGGAGATGAGCTTGATGAAAAATGGTATATCAAGAGAACTTCAGGACCTTTTGCCTAATAGCCAACGCTCATCAAGACTAACTTCCGCCTTTCCACTCTCTTATTTCCTGAAACTCTGCCCCGGAGGGCATATGGTTTGTCTGGAACTAATGGGTTTCCCAGATACAGAATTTCCAGTGCTAAAACCAGAAAGTCTCTGACAAACTGTGATGAGTTAGTCCCCTTTAAGATCCAACAAAATAGAGTGACTTACTCCAGGGAAACAGTAAGTAAGCAAAGCTAGTATAGTACAGTTTTCTCTTGGCTATTATGGTGGATCTAAAAAAACAAAAAACAAAAAAAACAAAAACAGCACTGACCCTTCATATCTCAACAAGCCCAAGAATGACTCATAAGTGATACACAAGCCAATAAAAGGAACCAGGACTGTCCAGTCATCCTCAACTTTCCTCAGAATTTTCTGAACTTCTATTTCCAGGCAGGTTTTGAAATCTTCTTAACTCTTATTTATTTTCTCCAAATATATCAAAGACCATTGGACTTGTTTTTATTGTTGGGTCTCTGTGACTTTTACTTTGAGTGTTTCACTGATTTTGGTTTCACTTTTGCCTTCCTGATTCTTCCCAATTAAGAAGACTTAGAGGAAGACATCCACTTTCAAAGCACCCAGCACTTCCAAGATGAAAGGACCTTAAATGGAAAAAAAGGTACTGAAATCCACGTTTGGTTGCCAGTGCTGAGATGGCCACTTAAGAAATTCTCTTGCTCTTTGGATGAAAAGTTTGAACTAATCAGGGGTGTCTGTTAAGACCTTTAGCTTTCACCATACAAACATCATATCAGATGAATCACCTTCCGGATCTACAACCAGAGTCTTTGTTTGGCTTGCACAACTAAAATTAGCAGCCCATTCACAACTCATAATGGCTGGGGAATTATCTCATACACATGGGACAAAGGAGAGGGATCCAAAGAGGGGCCTCTTCCCTAAGTCTCATCCACGAGATTCTTCTCGTTAAAGAGATGCTTTCAAGTGTCTAATTTGCTGCAATTATAGCAATCAAAAAAGCATTCAGCCTCCTTCTGCACCTGATGAGCTAGCTCATGCATACTCCTCAACAGTGGTGGGGTGGATGCTAATGAAGCTCCCACCCTCTGGTTCCAGCTACAGCCATCAATACCACCCGACTCCCACCCTCACAGCTGGCATTAGTTCACAGTCCAAAGGACTTAGTCATGTCTATGCCACATAGTAGACTTATAGCTGCCCAGACCCACGTGGGCTCACTCATTCTCTAGGGAAAGAGGGCCATTTGTCTTCGATACTGACTTATATATCTCTACCCTCAAAGGTTGGAAGAGAACTGATTATGGACAACCTCCCCCGTTTTATAAGTTTCTAAGGGCTGATGAAGAAGTTCCTGCTGTGATAACAGGTGCAGGTATAGCGCCATGGAGAAGCTGAGGCTTGTCTGATTGCTGTATTGTGCCAGCTTCCATGGCGCTTGAATGGGAGCTTTGTGAATATACAGTGTCCCCAGATTGCAGGAACTGGCTGCTGCTGGTGGAATGGGGTCTGTTGATTAAAGTCTCATTAACAAAGAGCAAATAACTCTCAACTTCCTCTTCTCACCTGCTTATTTGTTTTAGTATAATGGCTCTTGAGAGAGCTGAAAATGTTATTTAATTATTCCTAAACCTCATGCTGCTGCTACTACAACTCCTCCTAGAGCATGCAGTCCCCAGAAAGGCATCTGTAAACATTTTTATGAACCGCTCCAGGGTTGCCAATGGATGTAAGAAGTCTGCAACTATTCCAAACAGTCAGGCTAATATTGAATCATCTACAAGGGCCATCTCTGTGCTACTCCTTGAAACACTGGCTGTCTACCTGTGACATGCTTCCAAGGCCCTTAGATTATTATTCACCATGTTTCTCTCAGTTCCTAATAGTCTTTGAAGAACAATGAGCAAATGCTTATTGTTGTTAAGGATGGTCACTGAGCCCAGTGGGACATTTTCTTACCTTTTCTCAGAGTCTTCATCTGTAAAATGAGGATCAAGGGGATAACCAGAACTTCAAAGGGTTATTTTGAGTCTGAAATGGTATAATATTTGCAGAAGACCTAATATTTTATTAAGTAGATGCTCAATTAAAAGTGATTATTATTTTATTTCTTTCACATCAATTATTAGATTATTCTAAAATAACTTTCTCTAGAATGTCTTTCTATCTCCCAACCTGTCCATGAGTTCTCCTAAAGCAGGATACTTCTGGATTTTCTATTTGTCCACACAATTCACCAGGCAGCTAGTATGTGGAAAAAGCACTCAAGTGGGAGCCAGGCACCTCAGGCTGGAGTCCTGACACTGCTCACCACTACCATATTCCTCTTTTGGTGTCCTTTTGTCTCCTCTGTGCCCTGATTCCTTCTTCCCTCCTTAAATACCCACCATCCTACCTTGGCCTCACATATGGAAATCCCACTTCTCCTTCCAGCTCAAACAGAATGCCCCACCTTCCTTGAATCTCTTCTCTCATTGCACAGCCTCCACTGGCCTCTAGTTCCTTCATGTTAGCACCACAAAGCTTAGCAAATGATTTCTTTTTAAAAGACCTATATTAATATATAGAAAAAAATGCAATCTTATTTGCTTTTTTGCAAAACTCCTTTTCCTACTGTGTTTTCTACAGTCATACAACACTTTAGGGCAAAGGTTGGCAATCAATGGCCCAGTGGCCAAATCTGGTCTCTTTCTCTTTTTGTCAGTCCTAGAGCTAAGAATGGTTTTTGTATTTTAAATGGTTGAAAAAAAATCAAAGGAGAATGATATTTTATGACAAATGCAAATTACATAAAGTTTCAATTTCAGGGCCCATAAATAAAGTTTTTTTAAAACATGACTGAATTCATTTGTTATGTATTGTCTACATTGGCCTCTAAAATACAATGGCAGAACTGAGTAACTGCAAAAGAAACTGTATGACCCAAAAAGCTTGAATTATTTACTATCCATCCCTTTACAGAAAAAGTTTTCTGACCCTTTCTTTAAAGTATAAAAAACCCCTTCACATTTGTATAATCATTTATTTTTTATAATAGGTCATGGTAACATTTTCCATTTTCAGAAGCTCAGAAAAGTGAATCCACTTGTCCAAAATGGCACAGCTTTGATGTGACAGACCTATTCTCCTGACCACACCTAGACCTGTACCACTCTTCGAGTCAGCCAACATTTCAGGTAACTCCTTTGCTTTGTAATTCATTCTCCATCACATGCCTCAGTTAGCATCTCCAAGAAATATGCTCAAGAAATGTGGGCATGCGAAAATGTGAGCTTGTGTCAATGGCTCCCCATATCCCTGAAATGAAATGTAATTGTTAACAAATGAAAGTCATCAATAACTGGTAAATGGTCTCTGCTCTTGGGTGGTGCTGGAGTTGGTTGGGCTGTGTCTTGCCAACCATAACTCCTTCCTCGGTTAACTCTGATAAGGTTCAACTGCGGAGAGGGGATGATATGTTACTGGTGATCACTTAGTGCCAGTGAAATGTAAAAATGAGCAGTGGCTAGTGTTGAGGAGGAACAGATGGAGACCTTGGCCTCCATCTAAGCCATTCTTGGCAGCTGACTGCCTGACTGACCCTCTTCCCTAGCCTCTTGCTGTCCTTCCTCTTCTCCTGAGCTCGTATGGGGAGTGCTTATTGGCTGTCCTTAGTTTCTCTCTAACTGTTTTTTGGTCTTCAGCTCCAGTCTTCAGCCACATTCTAGGGATCTATCTCATCCTTTCCCAGGGGCTGAGTGACAGACTTGTCCTCATTGAGCTCAGTGTTCTCGTCTGTTGAATGGAGATACTATGTCTAATTTCAGCAGAGATAATATGATTACACATTATAATTTAAATCAAATGTATTTAGCACAGTGTCTGGGATGTCATCTGGACTCAATAAATGATAGTACAGTGGTACTACTAGGTCTTCATTTGGAGCTTTAATACTTAATCATAACCCTCCTTCTATCTTTTTCCTCCAGTTCTCAAGTTCTCCAACATTTCCTCATAGCTCATTTGTCAGGAAAGCCAAAAATGTCTATTTATATGACTCTGAACTGGGAGAAGCATTGTTGGCTCTGAACTAGAGTTGAGGTCCCTCGATGGTCTGGAATGCCCTCCATGGTCACAGGGACCACTAGCTAGGCCTTGCTCCCGCTCATGAACCAGGATTCCTAGGATCTCATAGGAAAAACACCTTCCTGAGGCTGCACACTGTGAATTTGTAGAGAGCCATGACAACTAAATAGGTATCCTAGAGCCCAGTCCAGGGTTTTCCCACCCCTTACCCAAAATTTGTACAATTGACAAGTAATAGAGCCAAAATTCAAGCAGCCACTTTGAGTAAGCTGGAATTCATTTAATCAAGGGTCTTTAGGAAAAATTGTAAATGACTGATATTTAGTGGTTGTCCTGATTAGCTCATGTACTTGGGTTTTCTCTGTCTCTTCCTGTCTTTGGCTAGCCTGATGTACAACTCTGTACAGATAGAAATTAAGTTCTGGAAAACCAACGGTAATGTAAATAATTCCTGTCCATAGAAATGCAAATTGAATCTAATGAAATGTAAGTGATTATTGACCTATAGATAGTGACCACTTTTACTTCCTTTTGAAAATTTATTTCAGCACTTCATATTTAATTAAAAATATATAGTACTACGAGTTTGCTTTTGGATTCATTGTAACCCTCATTAATTAATTAACCCATATTCATTTTTATCTGTATGATAATCATGATTATTTCCTTTCTTAAAATGTATTTTTTAATGTCTTAGTTTGAACGATGCATACATCTTATTTTCCCACATTGCACTAGGTTTCTACACCTCACTCAAAGAATAAATTGAAGCTTCTGTAAGCTTCTGAACATCATGAAGAATAATAGCTCATTTGGTAAAGTACTTACCAAATAGTGTTTACAAAGCATCGTCACTTTCATCATCTCATTTAATTCCTACAATCAGCCTAAAAGAGCAGATATCATCCCACTTCACAAATGGGAAAAACAAAGACCAGAGGAAAAAAAAATGTTTTTCATAAAATTTAAATATTATAGCTATACAAGTCAGAGCCATGACCTCAGCATAAGTCTCCTGTCTTTCAATTCTATGCTCATGGTCTTCATTAAACCACGCCTTCTTGCTGAGAAAGGCTGTGGATCCAGCCTGGTGGCTGGATCCTAAGGTGGGAGAACTGCTGTTTCAGAAAAAAAGGGTCAAGAATTTGGATATAATGGAAATTCTGAGAAGTCACTGTTTCATCACCAGTGATGTTATTCAGCTCCCTTTTTATTTTTCCCCTTAAGAACAAAAGCTGTTTTTACATTTTAATGGATTTAATTACTGCATGGAGATCTGAACAGATAGAAAAAGAACAGGCAATGAGAATGCGGTGATGGTCTATTGAGCAGAATTTGAATTAATTTGGAGTTTTCATCTCTGTGATTAGTATGTTTATTAGTCTTAATACTTGAAGTTGTGTTAACAGGGTGTTACTGTGAATTTGAAGCATTAAAACAGGCCTGATTTCCTAGTATTTGTTTGTTTACTTACTATTCAGTCCATTCATAATTGCTATATCGCTGACATATAAAACGCCCTCCTGCATCCAATTTCTCAGCTTGACTTAATAAAGAATAATATTGGATCTCATTTAGTGATGTTTAATGCTAATAAGTTGTCCTTATCTATTTTGGCGACTTCCCCACTGTGGACATTCTCTCCTTTGTCCTCAGGCCACCGTGGAGAGACAGATAAAGCCTCAGAGCTTATGGAAACAGCCTGAACTGGGGCTTAGGATACCAGATCTCTGTTCACTTAAACTCTTGGAGTGGTTCTGGAAAAGCCATGCCTCCTCTCTGGGCCTCAGTTCCCCTTCTATAAAATAAGAGATTTCGATGAAATGATCCTGAAACTGGAGGGCGACTGAGTTCGGGGCTCATTCTGCCTGTGCCCCTCAGCCAATAGACTGACACAGGAGTTGGGCTATTTAGAATAAGCATTTATTTGTCGGGAGCTGTTCTTATCAAGGCTCTCATACCTGAGATCTAGGCAACTTCGCCCTGGGACAGGGTCTGCCTTGCCCTGTGCTATCTGATAGGATAGACAGCATAAAGTCAGTTGCCCTGACATGCCCTGATTTGCCCTGGGCCCCTTGAGCCATTTGCTTAAACTAATCTGACCTTGCAGCCCCTTCCTCTCCTGGGACCCTTCTGCATTTTTGGGTCATATAAGGAAATGGAATGTTCTGCGGTTCAATATCCAAGGCAACCATGATTGATTATGCAAATCCTCCCCTTTATATACTCTACCCCTACCTACAATAAACGAGGCTTGATCAGAACTTTGTCTTGCCTCCATTCTTCGCTTCTCCTGTCCCCCATTCTCTTGCAGATTGTCTCCTCAAGTCTCACGTCTGGTCGGAGCTCCCGTTAGTCGTCCCATGGGAAGGGACATTTATTGTCAGAGCACCAGTGATCTGAGAAGGCAGCAGATTGACACCTTTAAAAACTGCCTTATTTTCTCATTCCAGCTTAGGGTATATAAGGGAAATACTAGACATTATTCCAGGGGCTACGTGGCAGTTCCAAGAGTCTGTCATGCTTCATGGAGCCGTTCCTCTGGCAACATAGTCCTCTAGTGCCGTCAGCAACCTAGGAACAAAAGTGGGAGCAGTCTAAAAAGAATGCTAGACAAGAAGGATTGTGATCATTAAGCATAAAGGTATTAATCATTAGTTCCAGGGCAACTTTCTATGGCAGGGCATGTTCCCAGCACCTGGGGACAATCTATTGTTAACCTATAGGGCAACGAAAAGTGAAGCCAGGGGCCACTGTGAGGCCTCTACTACAAGGATTCCAACCAGTCCTTCTTCATTGATTTAGCTGTATGGTTCAGGGAACAAATGAAATGGAGAGATGACTAAAGAGTCATAGAAATGTGAAGCTGTGACTAAGAGATTACATACCCTAATACATTAATTCTTCAATAGAGGACAATGAGACCCAAAATAGGTTAGTGATGTTCAAGGTAACACAGCAGGTTAGGATCAGAGTCTGAACCTGAAGGCAGACTTCTTAATTCCTAATCTGGTGCCATTTTGCTGATTTTCTCCCAGTTATAACATAGTTTTAAAACAGAGTAAATAATATATCAGACAATGAGACGCCCATAAAACTTCCACTAGTTAGTATAAATGTTAAATTTGGCCATGTCTTTCTCCTTTCCTCCCTTCCTACCTTCCTCCCTAACTTCTTTCCTTCTTCCTTCCCTTCCTTCTTTCTTTGTTCCCTCCTTCCCTTCTTTCCTCCCTCCCTCTCTTCATCCCTCCTTCTCTATCCTTTCCATTTATTCTTTTTTCCTTCCTTCCTTCCTTCCTTCCTTCCTTCCCTCCTTCCTTCCTTTTTCCTTATCAACTTAACATTAATATCCAGCTGAATCTTAAATCTTCAAACAATCTTTCTCATAAGTTACCAACATCACTATCCTGAGGTTTGTATGTATTATTCCTACATTGTTGTTGTTAAGATTTTTATTACATATGAAATATTCATTTTCTATTTGATTCATTGAACTTTATTCTTCTTTCCCCTATACTGATTTGAAAGTATACCTTCTATCTCTTTTCTTTTAGAGGTTACCCTTAAATTTTTAATATGCCTACTTGACATTCAAAATGATCTTTATTTAATTAGAATCTTTACCCTCCTCCTAAGAAGAACTATCAATAATCCTTATTCTGCATCCCAAATGTGTCAACAGTTTTGTTCTGCCTATTTTAAGTATCCTTAATTAATCATTATTTTTAATTGCTTGTGCTTATCTCTTCATTGTTTCTTGTATATCATTACTTCAACACGTTAAGTGATATTCCATTGGTTTATAGCAGTTCACAACATTGCAAGTCAATCTCATAAGCATCCTCTGAGGTAGAATTCAGAAACTATTTATCAGCATGTTACAGATGAGAAAACTTAACCCCAGGTTTAACAGTTGAAGCTGGCTTTCAACCCAATCTCCTAATTCAATGCAATTGACCCCATATAACAGACAGTAGAATGAGATCTCTGATTTCAAAGTGTTTAGAGACAAGGCAGACAAAAGGGAAGAGAGTACCACAAGGTAAATGTGATAGAAAACGAGAAACAAATAAGGGTTTGGGGAAGCTACCAAGGGTGTGATAAGGATCAGGGTGGGGCAAGGAGTACCTGGCAAAGCAAAACACAAGGATGGATGGAGGGGCATTATAATATACACATTTTAAAATTCTTCACCTTGAAAAGTAAAAACCATTAAACCAATAACAATACAAATGGTTGAAGACTATTTCAGCATGTTACTCTGTATTCTCCATTCCACAAGCAATTCTTAGGCACCTATTATATGTGAGGGGTTGATCACACTGAAAAGAAAGTTACAATATACCATGGAACCAGTGTGAATTAGGAAAGGGAGCACTGTTCACCAGGAGACTTGTGGTCTAACACTGACATCCAAAGTGGCCTTGGGTCATTTGTTTCCTTGTCACTTTAGTTTCTTCTTTCTTTTCTTTCCCACATTAGGAATCTAAAATTCCCTTGCTGCTATAAGAGTAAAATTTGAATAAGAAGGATGTTTATCTACTCTGTTGTTTTCTCTTTCATTACTCATTCTCTTTTTAATTGTCTTAAATTGTTTTTACTTCTTTCTTCTCCCCCTTTCTTTTTCTTTTTTCTTTTGAGATGGCTCCTCTCTCCCCTCCCTCATGGTTACTCTCTTGCTCACATTTAATGTCTGCATATTTTCTTTCTCATTACCTAAGTACATGTAAATTGGCCATGTTGCTGATGCAGAAGCAATTTTTTAAATTGGTTAAAATGTGCCAACGTCAAACATGATGAATTCTTCCACTTTTGGACTCCTCATGATTTTAATCACCCAAAATCAGCCATTCAAGAAATGAAAGGATGAGGACCAAATTCCCTTAGCATCACATTCTTTGTTTTTCTTTTGATGATGATGATGATGATGATGATGATGCTGTGTGTGTGTATACGCATGTGTGTGCATGTATGTGTATGTGTTGTTCACCAAAGTTGTTACTTGGGTATAATTTAACTCATCAAGTGGCATTGGGTACCTATTGTGTGCCAGCATTGGCTAGGGAGGTGAAGATGGGGGAGATAAAAAAAAAAAAGGATGACATCTAGTATCTTAAGTCAGGTTGGGACTTGGTTACTTGATGAATGAGATCACGTGAGCATGTTCATAAGTAAAAAATAGAAGCTTTGGTTGCAGTGTGATGGTATTTTAGCCCAAGATCCAAGAATACCTCACTCTTGTCTTCAGCACAGTATTCTTTGGTGGTGGTGAACACATAGTAAGCTGCAGCAGTCTGGGAACAAAATTGCCACCAGGGTCTAATAATTTCTGATAAGGAACTGTCTGTTAGAAGCTGATTTGGAAAACAAGAGTTAGGCCAATTAACTGCCTTTCTAAGCACAAATCTCTATCTTAGGACTCCTACATTCAGGAATATCATTGCAAAGAGAAAAAGAATTTGGTCTCAGAGTGACCTTACTTACTCAAACTTGCTTATTCAATCAGCCATGAGTGGAAGCCAGATACCAACAAAGCTTGCTAATCTGGCCTGGGTTTGGGGCATAAAAGCAAGAGAGAGCACAGTATAGGGTCTAGACAATTAGGAAATTCTGTCATTAGAAGGGTGAGCAGCTAGAGAGAAAATTCTCCCCAATTCTAAGAGCAGGTGGCACTTTCATCAATGCAGGAGGAGATACTGACCTGATTTCAGCTGAATAAGTTTACAGGAGGAAAAAGAAGATTCTCTTCTCCATCAGAGCCCTGAATAAAAGACATTGTTAATGAGGTGAACAGTATGAAGGAGTGGGTTCAACCCCACTTCAAGGATACAGCCAGCTCACCTGGGGCAGCATTCTCCAGCTAATCCACTAGGGTTTCAGAGAATCTAATAGCATGCTCTGTGTTACTGGATTATTGGTATGCTCTGGGTTCATCTATTTATGAAAAATATTTTGCCCTGAATTGAAAACGTACTTCTAGCTTACCTTACCTAGAGAGAGAAATAGGCCCTTTCAAAAAATCCCAATAAGGTAAAAGCCTGTACCTCCCTGTACCTTCAGCAAACATGCCATAAATGTCAGATCTGCCATTCCACACCAGAGAGTGGTCATAAATATATACTGGTAAAACATAAGGAGTTATTATAGACATAATATCTATAAAAGTGAAGTCAAGACATGTCATCCTTCTGAAATATCAACATGCTCACCAACTTGGGAGCAGACCTGAGTCTCGGGCTCCAGGGCTTTTATTGAGGTCTTATTCACAGAGTTTTGACTGTCACCATGCAAGTGACATTGTGGCTTTGGAATGAGATGATGGTTTGTGTTGGGAGCCATTTCTGCTGCCTGTCTTGAGACAAGGTTAAAGTTGCCTGCAAGCTAGAAGTTTGCAGGGCAGGTGGGCTCTATGCAGAAGGAGGAAGTTTGGCTTAATGTAAAGAGTTGAACGTTCCTTGCCCCAGGGAATGAGAGACAGAGAATAGGATAAAAGAGGTTGTGAGAGAACTTATGTAAATGTCAGCAATTGTTAAAATATCTGTGGATTTTGCTTCCCATGCATTTCCAAGAGTATAAATATGCTGTGCTTAATAAACTCAGGGCGCAGTATTTACTGTTAGCCCTCCCGAGTCTATCTTTTGTGTCTCTCTCTTTGTCTCGTCTCTCTCTCTCTGTCTCTCTCTTTTCTCTTTCTTTTTTCAATCCTCAGTCCCCCTCTCAGGAACTGTTCGATCTTAACCAGCGGCCTCCAGCAGGTTTGCAGAATAAGTTTGCCCCATCACTAATTCCATGGTTCTGGGCAAGTTATTTAACTTCTCTGACCCCCCAGCTTCCTCATCTGTAAAGCAAATATAATACCTACTTCAGAGTATTCATCTAAAGGTAAGATAGAATAATTTATACATATAGCAATTGGACAGAGAACATGCTCAGTGAAAAGTGCCATTACTCTTGGTACCATCTGTTATTCATTGCAATATACTAATAATTTGCTATGGAACAGTGAGTCCTAAATTCTAATGTGCATAAGGATCACTGATAAGTTTGTTAAAAATGTGGACTTTAAGTCCCAACCTGCTTCAAGAGGTGGAGTTCCGAAAAATGCATTTTAGCAAGAACACTCAGGTGATTCTGATGAAATGGTTCAATGATCACACTTTGAAAAATATTGCCAAAGGATTTGAAGTTTAAAATCTGATCTCTTCAGGTTCATGGCTGTTAAAACTGTTCAGGTTAGGCTTATAACCTAAAAATGTCCAATTTCCCTTTCTTATCTTTCCTTTTAACCTCACGCACAATGGAAGTAGCAATATCTGCTGTTATTACCATCACCTTTGGGTATTCCCTAGTATAGCAGCTATCAACTTTGGCAGCATATTAAAATTACTTGGAGAGCTTTCAACCATCCTGATGCCCAAGCCACATCCCAAACTAATTAAGTCAGTATCTCTTGGTAGCCTTAGGTATGGGTTTTGGGATGCTTACTGGGTGATTTCAGTGTACAGCTAAGTTGAATATCATTGTTCTAGATCTGCTTTTCCATCTTCCCTTCAAATCTTCTCTTTCACCTAGTTTTCATCCTATACCTTATATTCTAGGTATTTCCTCTCTTTCAAAAGTTTTTGCTAGATTCATTTAAGTTTCCTGATTTAATTGTCTCTCTTTCCTGATCCACTGATGCCTCTTACATGGCTCCATTTGGCATTGATGTCCTACACACCACTCTGTCCAAACTTTTAGAATACAATGGTGTAGTCCTAGATAGCTCTACTTTGTCTTGACATGGGGGATTAGGTGGAAACATGCCTCTGTCTTTCAAAATTTTTGCCATTTCCTCCTGCTAGTGTATTTTCCCTGCTCTTCCCTATTAATTTGCCAGAAATCATGCAATGTTCTCCTCCTCTGTGAAGCCACCTCTGACTACCTTATTCCAAAGTAAAAGGAGCCCTATTCTTCACTTCTCTAATAGCATTTACATCATACATCATAATATTATATTTATATAATAGGAGGGGAAGATGCATGGTAACAGCAGCCACTAGAAGTTCTTGTGAGAAGGGAATTATACTTATATAAAAAATTATGAGTGCTTGGGGTAGAAGTTTATAGTGAGAAGGATGTAAAACAGATCAGAACTACTTTGCTCAAAATCAAAGAGGGATTGTTTATTACTCCAGGGGGAATAAAGGTGGTCATTCACTCTACAATGTGACCCAATGATATCCTTAAAATTTGAGTAAGGTCTATTAATCTGTACAAAATATTTGATAAGAGTAGATTTTTTAGGCACTGCTAAAAGGTCTGAGTCCAATGTCTTAAAGAGAAGGACAGGTTACATTTTGCAGTGGGCTCTAATGAAAATCTTAGGATGAGCTTTAGAATATCACAAGTTGTGGAATATAGATTAAGGCTAGGTTTAACCTGACCTCCAAGAAGCACAGTGGCCTCATCTGCTATCTGAATTCCATTGGGCATCCTCTGTGCCCACTGATTTGTGAGTTTTCTAATAGCAGGGCCTGTTTCCACTGTATTTGAGTTTTCATAGTATTTAGCACTATTCTTGGCACATGGAATGCTCTAAACAAGTGTTTGAAGAATGAGCAATACACACAGTACATTATATAGGCTTTCTCTTCAGGTCAAAGGGAGCACCAAGGAATGTGTACTGTCGGTGGCTATTTTGTGCTCCGACTAAATTCCTTTTCATTCACTTCTTAAATGCCATTGAACTTGTTTCTCCAAACTCTGTTACTAAAAATTTGATTAATTTGGACTCAAAATGATATTTCAAAATCCCATTCCCAAACACATAGCTCATCAGAAACGCCACCCACTATTTATAGTTTTGCTTCATTGAAATATGATTACGCCAGGCAGACAGTAATATGTATTCAGTAGAATTCAATTTTCCTGATCACTGGTTCCATCGATCAGTCTGTTTGCAAAGGGCTGATGCAAGCATCCAGCCACCTCTTACAGATGGTGGGTGAGCCGCTTCTGTTATTTCTGCATGAGAAAGTGTTGTTAGACTCTAATGATGGGATTCTGGAGGATCACATCATTAATGTTGTTTTAAGCTTTACTGAGATCCTATCTTGGACCAGGAGTTTTTACTGTGTTCATATTTAATCTTTACAACCGACATTTTGTGGGTGAAGAATTGAAGACTTAGAGACCTTGGGGAGGAATTGTCTGGGTTACGGAACTGGTAATATATAGAGCTAGGATTCAAAGGCAGTTCTTTTGATTCCAGAAGTGAGTACCATCCATTCTGTTAGATTTTCTTCTTGAGAGTTGTTTTTGGACCAGACAGGGAAGATCAGAGAGGGTGATTAAAAAAGGAATTTGCGACAAGCCTGAAGGGAAGAAGAGTGATAGTGGTTTATTATTTAACATACTTATGGCCTATCAATCCCTCTTGCTATCCCCAAAGTGCCTGCATAGACATTTGTCATTGAAGTCAGAAGGCAGCACTTGGCCACAGGCTTGTTCCTCTTCATGTGATGTAAGCTCCTTGAGGGTGCACATGAAATATGTGCACTCAAAAGACATTGAAACCCAGAGGACTGGTCAGCAAATGCAGAGCTACAGAGGCAGTGCCTCAAGGCAGGGCCATACAGATGGAAGCCCAAAGAGGGAAATTTGTGGGTCCTGCAGAAAAACAGCTTCCTGACTGTGTTTACCACAGGGAATAATCTCAGTAGCTAACTCAGGGGTCAGAAAAGAGGGAGGGACCCATCCAGAATTCTAGTATACCTGGTAGCTTTGCCAGCCTACATCCACCTCAGGATAAAACCTGCAAGTTTCCTTTTCTTACTGAGGCAGTCAGGAGTGTTTCTGCGGGACCCTATAGCTACTCTCTATTCACCAAATGCATGGAAAATCTCAAGGGGAATCATGTTGGTGTTGCACAGGCAAAATCTGAGAAAAGTTTCTCTTTTTAGGCAATAATTCTAGCAGATATCAAAGCCCAAACTAATCAATAACTACCCTCAATTTCTCTGAAAACTGAATTTTTCATCAAGAATTTTTCCTCCACAAGGATAAAGCCATCACTCTTTTTATTAGAAAATCTGGGTGTTTTCACAGACATTTGGATTTGTCTGCAGGGCCTGGTGAACAAAGGACAAGATTATATACAATATGCAAAGCAAGCCTGAAGTTGGTGCAGCTAATGCTATTATTTCCAGATAGTGTACACAATTTTTGAAAAATAGGGTAGGTGTGTAAAAAAAAATACATATATATATTTACATATATATTTATATATATGTTTATATATATAAATATATACACACATATATATTCATATTTATATATGAAGTTACTTTATATAAATATATATAAGTATACATACACACACACACACACACACACACACACACACACACACACACACACACATTCACATTTATATATGGAGCTACTTTAAAACGGAGCCAGAGCTGCCATCCCAGAGGATCTGCCTCAAAGCTTTGGATTGTTAAAACAGGGCAAAATAACCGTTGAACTAAGCCTAAAGCAACTTTGTGTCCTAAAGAACTGTTTGAAAATACAACTAGAAAGCAGATATTATGACTACAGGGACTGAAAATTAAAAACATTGTTTAGAATCAGCATCACTACGTTAGCTTATCTGCAGTAATGAAAATACCATCTTTCTATTGATGTAAGTGTTCACCTTCCTTTTTCATAAATACCCCTTGTCATTGCCTCCTAAAGAAAACAATATCAGAGCTTTTTCCTGAATCAGTTCTTCCCAAAAAGCTATTCCTCTTTGATCTCAACCAAATACTTGTTATCTCTCACTTTGACCTTTTATTTTTAGGTTAACAGGTTCAAACTGCTGTTTTAATACAATTTGACTTCATTTGAAATAGAGAAACTTGAAGTCATTTTGGTGGTCAGTAAGAGGTCATAGTAGGTTCAGTGTCTGAAAAACCAATACAGATTTTAATATTTTAATATTGATGTTATGAAGCAAAATCTTAGATAACTCTTGTCCCAATGCAACTGATAAAATCTAACTACATTGAATGGTGGAATAAACACTCTACATCAAATATTCCATTGTTTTGCTCTCAGGTCAAATATTCATTTTGGACAGCAAATATCGAGCTTCAAACTGTGTGTGTGTGTGTGTATGTGTGTGTGTGTGTGTGTGCGTGTGTGTGTGTGTGTGTGTGTGTGTACGTGTGTGTGTGTGTGTACTTGCATCTATACTATTTCCAAGCCTAATAATTATAAGGTAAAATTAAAAGCAAATAGTATAAAGAAATATCATCTAAAAATTGATTAATCACCCTGATATTTTGTGTTCTAATTGCAAAAAAAATGTTTTCAATAAGAAATGAGCAGTTAGAGCAGCATATCAACACTGACACATAAGCAGCATTAGTAACCTCTAAAATGTATAAAGTATACTACAGTTTATAAAGCACTTCACCCACTAATATCTCTACTGTGACCCTCAGCACAACTCCACCTATGAAGTAGGCAAAATCAGCATTTTTTAAAAGAGAAAACAAAAATAGAACCAGCTCTAAAGTCCAGTTTAAGAGCCTCTTGTCCAGAACCTTCTCCTATGGTGTCATTTCCACATACATGTGAGCCTCCACTCACGTAGTGCTTATCAGTATAAGAAGCCATTAAAAGTGCTTTATATTTACTCCTTAATATCTAGATGTTCGTACTCTGATTCAAAATGCAATTCAACTTTATCAGTTTTATACCTACTAAAATATAATGCATGGTGTGTGTTGGGGAGGGAGTGTTAATTACAAAAAAGAAAAGCTAACAATAGGCTATGTAAATGATACATTTATACCACACTAAACACTTCAAAATACTTTCTTCATACTATATCTTTTTATCTTCACCAGAGCTCTATGAAGTGGGCGTTAGTCCCCATATAACACAGAGGGGCAGCTGGGGCTCTGTCTCTTGGTGATTAGCTATCTTTTTACAAAAAGCCATGCTGTTAGTTCTGGTGGGTGGTAGATATTGGAAAGGAAACTGGAAGAGAAAAAGTAAGAGGTGGAGAGTGCAATGGAGGGAAAATCCTACAGGGTGGGGGTGAGGGCTTGCTCAGAGCACACAATCCTGGAAGCATGGTAAAGGCTTGCTTTCACAGCCCAGGGATCAAGGTGAGGCTTTCTTTCACTTTATGGTTCAGTCTTTACTGACGTTCATCCGTCTCACTTTCCAGATTTACAGTCCTTCATTGTAAACCCTTTATGTGCTCAAGAGGCTGGGCACACAGATATTCTCCTCGCAGGGCCCCTGTAATTTGTTCTATCTGCACCCACACTCCTAATAAGGAAAGAAGATAGGTTGGGAGGGAGCTGGGAGACCAATAGCCATTGTCTCCAGTGGTAGCCTGATGGGATGAAAGAATTTTCAGGACGCACAGCCTGAAATATGTATGTATTCTCATATTTGAGCCTCATCTAAGATGAAGGCTCAGTATACTCTTCCAGCTATTTAAGTAGGTGTTCCATTTCCCTCACTGCTTCAAGTATGTCCCTCCATGTTTGGACACTAAGGATGACCTCTGTGAAAAAGGACCACTTCTCAATCAATGGTTATTGGGCATCTTCCTATTGGAACTTCTAAACAAGCCCTTGAGATCTTGAACCTTTAGGATTGAAGCTCTGCCTTCTTTCTCTAGTGTTCTCATCAGTTCTACATATGAGGTCCTGAGACAGCTGACTGCTGTCACCCCCATTAACTGCCTGGCCCAGAAAGCTCCTGTACCACTTCCCTTCCCCAATCATATGCCAGGACCACCATCTATCTCCACACCCTGAACATCCTATGCTCCATTTATCACAACCCTCTACCATCCTCTGAAACTGTTTCTGCAAAATTATCCTGATATCTCCTCCAGCAACCTCTGCAATATGAGTAATTTGTCAGCAATCTTCACGCTCAAACTATTTATTTGTATCAAAGTCTAGCCACCAGTCTCACATTCTTTTTTTTTTTTCCCAGATGTTTTGTCTCAGGAAAGTCAACCATTTGTAACACTTACGACACTGGCATTTTCACTTAGCTTTTTCTTCTAGATCGTAAAAACAAAGGGTTCCTATTGTATAATCAAAAGGTGAAAGATGAATGTTCAGCCTCAAAGCACTGTGATAAACAAATTTAACATTTATTGAGTGTTTAAGATATGCTAGGTACTCCACTACATGCTTATTTTCACTTTCTTATTCATCATTACAACACTCTATAAAATTGGTAGTTATTATAACCATTTTATAAGTGAGGAAACCAAGGCATAAATATATGAATAATATGACTGAGTCATACAGCTAACAAGTGGAGGAGCCAGTTCCCAAACCCTCTGGTCTGTCTGCCTCTGTTCTAACTACTCAACTCCTCTTTTCTGAGTCTTCGTTTTCTTACTGTAAAATTAAGGGGGTGGCATGGATCATAAGACTTCAAAAGTCTCTTTCAGCTTGAGAAGAATGTAAATTCATCAGTGCTGATCAAGTTTAAGTTGAACCTTGTCTTCCTTGCTTTCTGCTTTTGTGATTCTCTCTGGAGAGAATCAACAGCAACACTGTTTTCAAGTCTCAAGGCTTGTCCTGTTAAGGAGGGAGCAGGCTCAATCTTGGAGGCCTGAAACAACAGACACTGAGAGATAAGTATATTCAATTACATACTAACAACTGCAATAAATTTAGTATCTGATTCATATTAAGAGCTTAATAATTTTTAGGAATATATATAAAATTTAGAATTTGGAAACTTGTAGCCAACAGTAATCTGAAAGCATACTTTGTTTACCTTAGAGACTAATTCTGGTTTAGAATTAAACTGAAGTTTTGAGGATGCTCAGTGACTAGGCCAATAGATACCCTTCATCCAAAAAACTTTAGACTAGGAATGACTTGAGAGATTGTATTACCCAATGCCCTCATTTTACATATTAGTGAACTGAAGTCAGGAGAGAATGAAGAGTTGCATGGTGACTCAATTATAAGACAGTTCCCTGAGTTGTTATTATTCCTTATTACAGTTAGAAAAACTTAAGGGCACTAAATTTAATGGTTGATGGGTTTTCCTAAATTTTTGCATTACACAGAAAAGGAAGAAGAACTGCAATCTGAATTACAAGACCACCTGCTCTCTATGAAGATTGAAGCAGTCTTTGCTACTGTACCAGTAGGGTACATCTACCAGAAGAATGCTCTGCAGGAAAGCCCTTCATTTCAAAGGCATTCATTCAGGTGGTACTACAGTTCTTTGCAATTTCAGCTTATGCTTTTGTTATTATCATTTCTTTGAAAAATATATTTAACAGTGTTAAACTCACTGAAGTTGCTCAGCTTGATCCAATAAAAGTACTGACCAAGATCAAATTAGCATTTCATGAACTATTTGAAATATAATACAAACTTTTTGAACAATTTTGATAGAATGTCTTAGAATTGATAATGTATTGAATTGCCCTTCAAATTTAAATTCTCTCATGCTTATGAGACAAATGCAAAAAGGAGACGTGGGATGACAAAACTAAGACACTTTATCTTTATCACAGAAGAGGCAGATCTTTAAAACAATGAGAATGATTTGTGTGTATGGCAATTCTCAGAGTAGAGTTTCAGAAAAAGTTGGAAAGAGAGTCAAAATGATCTCAAAGCCAGATTTTGAGTAAGCTTTTTTGACATCTCATGCCAAAGCCCCTGTGAGAAGCTAGTAGTGAAGGGGACGTAGCCAGGACCAGGATGCTAAAA
Organism: Macroglossus sobrinus; assembly: GCA_004027375.1. Lineage (NCBI taxonomy): Eukaryota > Metazoa > Chordata > Mammalia > Chiroptera > Pteropodidae > Macroglossus > Macroglossus sobrinus. The sequence goes on from PVKZ01000764.1 coordinate 242,660, forward strand.
ACTTCTCCGACTTGCAAGCTGACTGTGAGTGTGGTGGCTGTCAGTTCAAAGTGCATCATCCACTGAATGTGGAAGCTCAGCTCATGTGAAGTGGTAGAACTAGAATAAAATTCAGTTTGACAGGCGGGACACAGAGCAGGAGAGCCCAAGCAATGGTGATATAGACTCGGGTAAGTGCAGCATGGCAGCAAGTACCGATAAACTACTTGTTCGAGCAAGACATGACTCACTGTGGGGTAGGGAGGAGAAACAGGATCTGGTACCCCAAGAAGAGGGTACCAGACACAGGCAGAGTGTGTAGGCCTCGTCAAAATGGCTAGTATTTATAAACACTATAATTGGGGCAGAACAATCTATTTATATGGACTGAGCAAGCATAGTAGGAAGTAGGTGAAGACTGTAGCTTAGGTGAGAGAGTCTGCTAGGCAGGAGCCAACCTTGGCACAGCACCCCTCAAGCCCAGGAAGCAAAAACTCCCCACAGCCTCTCCTGGTGAATGAGTTCAGTGTACTCTGGGCCTCCAAGCTTGACTCAGGGGAAAGAGGTGGGGGCCTCAAGGCCTATTACTGCACAAGGTCAGTAGGGCAGAGAACTAGAGCCCATGTTTTGAAGGTCACTGCCCACCTCCGCTGTAGCTAGAGCACCACAGAAAGGCAGCTGGTTAATCTTTGGCAGAGAGAGGATACAGATGCCATTCTTTTGACTCAATGTCTGGGCCTCTTTCTGTCACTTTTTATTAGGTGATCTGTCAGGTTCTCAGAAATTCACCTCTGCCAAAGCAGAGATGGCTGCAATCCAGTCAATGTGTTGCCCCTACCAGGTAACATATTTATACTTAATAAAGATAAATCCAAGGTCACAAAAATGTAGTCCATAAATATAATATTGGTATGTTTCCTAGGATGGTATAAATTTTGGGCTTTGAAAGAAAAAGGATAGATAATAAATTGGTAGATGGGCATAAGGATTTTTTGTGTGTGTCATGGGCTAGTTGTGAGCCAGTAGTATATCCTTGTCAGAGATTGTCCCAATCTAAAAAATAACTATTCAAAAAAAATCTCACATTTTCTAGCTTTTGAATATTTCTAAAGCATTATGCAATTGTATAATCACAACAATTTAGAAATATGTCTCAGTATACTCATTGTAAAATTACAAAGTTAAAGCTTTAGGCAGTGGATCCATTTGTCCACAGTCAATAGAAGAACTTGAGTTCAGACTTGCTTCTATATCTTCTGAGTCCCAAACCCGGGGCTGTGTAAAAAAAAAAAAAAACACTGTACACTCGTTAAAAAATGGCAAGATAGATATTATTCAAGCTAACTGCAGTAGGGGAGAGATTTCAGTGATTAAACTGAGTTCAAGGCTAGTGAACAAAAAGCAGTAGGCTTTTAAAAGGCTGGGATATACTGAAGGAAAAGTACTGAAGGCCTCTAAGAGGATAGATTAAGTCTTTTGTGCCAAGATTCTGCAATTTTCTCTTGCCACCATTCCATGTAGTCTGTTTCGGTGCTGGATGAAATGGATCTAAGGCTTTTGAAGATGAACTCCAAATGCCAGGCCTAGAAAGAAGTCCATTTTGGTTTTAGAGTCCTGAAAACTCTAAGCCCCACGTGAGAACCATGCCTGCTCTCAATTTCTTACTTTCCTACTAAGATCCAAGCTGAAGGATTACTTTCTCCTCATCTAAAAGATTATCTCCCTGCTTCCTGCCTTGTGTCTAAGGAGTATCATTGTCCTGTAGCTGTTAGGCAACTGTGGCCTTGCACCCTAGAAGGAGCCAAAGTTTCCAGTAAATCTATTCTCCATGGGCTCTGGAAACCTTGCTGAAAGACTCAGGAGGAAGCAAAGATATTATTATTATTTTCCACTGTTTGATGCATGTGGCATTCATTAGAAGATTATAGCTGTTGGGATTTGATGGATGGAGCAGTCTGTCTTGTCACTATATTTCTGAGCTGGTTTGTAGCTACTCAATAATTACCATGCAGCAAAGTGTAGGCATGTTCAAGAATGCTAATGAATTATCAGTTTTCTTTAAGCCTCATTAGATTTCTTGATAGCAAAACCTCCCATTGACAAGATCTCATCTAACATGATTTTCCAAAGTCCCTTGTTGCTTGTCAGGCACAAGACTCTCTCTGCATGAATGAGGTAGTTTGGAAACACACTGGTTTCCTGCTATGCCATTGTCTCATGCATTTGTTTTTGTTAGAGCTTTCTGTGGAAGTATGTTGTGGAGGTTGGAGAAGGTAGCCTGAGGTTTCTGAAGAAAATAAAAAGCACAATATTGAATTCTATTACAGAATTGAATTTTCTAGTTGGAAATTATTTTAGACTGATCTTGAACTATTGCCTTTCACTCCCAAATCTGTTTTTCTCACACATGTAAATGGCAAAATCCGCCCATTTCTTCTGGCTGAAAGCCTAGGCATCATTTTTGATCACCCTCTCTCCCTCAGCCCTCACATCAATCCATCAATAAATCCACATGGTTCTGCCTCGAAAAGACATCCCTACTCTATCCTCTTTTCTTTATCTCCATTACCATATCTCTAGGCTAAGCCATGGCCATCTTAACTGCAGAGAGGTTGCTATTGGAATCTGGTGAGTACAAGCCAGGGATGCTGCTTCATGTCCTTAATACACAAGATAGTCTCCACAGAAAAGAATTATCTGGCTAAGAATGTCAATAGTGCAGAGGTTGAAAACCCCTAGTCATGCTTAGAAAGGCAGGATTCTCTTTTGAGACTCTACTCTTCTCTGAGCCACTGAAAAACCTTACATAAGCCAGTTTTCCTAGACTGCTTCAGTTGCCCTGAATGAGCAACATCCTTCTATCCAGGAAAGATGTCTTTGACCACCAGATTAATTTTTTCCCTTTATCAAGTAAATCTTTTAATATCTAATTAGCATAGGACATGCCACTGAGGTGACATTCAACTAATATTAACTATAAAGTTTGTTAAAGAAATTAGTTGTGCAAATTGTTCTTTCTGCTCATTTATATTCTACCTATCTTTTAGTCATAAATTCTACCATGTCCTAGAAGACTTTCTCGAGTCCCAGGCAGAATTCACATCTCCCTATACCATGATTTCTTAGCATTCAATTTATATTAATAAATTAATAAGCCCAAGCAACTCTTAAGCCCAAGAGTTGCTCACTTTCCATGACCCCTGGTCTATGCATTTCTTGAGGGCAGGCATAGGGTCTTAGCAGAGCACTGGGCACAGAGCGGGTGCTCCATAAGTACATTCTGGGAAGAAGACATGTCTCTGGCAGGCTGCATATCCATTCAATGTGACAACAAAGAAAATATTACAAAATGAGGACAACAAGAGAAAAAGAAAAAAAACTTTTTTCTTTCATTGCAGCCAAAGGAAGTTGGGAGGCAAATGCGTTAATTGACATATCTTTTCAGCATATTTCTTTTTTTTTTGTGGATGAATGCAGGCATTCACAAGGCAGGCAAGTGGAGCCAGCTCCCCACCAACTTGGGAACAGCCAGAATAAGTAATTATCTGGGACCCTCACCCAGAAACAGGAGGAACAGTGTGTCTCTGCAAATCCCTAAGCCCATGTCAGGGACAGGGTGGGCCACAGGCTGTGGTATCAGCTCCGGAAGGGAGATAAGAAAAACAAAGTAGCAAACCTCAGGCTGCTTCCCCTGAAAGCTGGATGGCTTGCCTTAAGCCTGGTATGCTATTTAACTCAACACAGCTGCAAACAAACAAGATTAGAAATGAATGATAGATTTCCTTTTAAATTAGAACGTGAAACAAAAGCACTTTTTTTTTCACTGTGGACAAATGGAAGTGACTGCTCAAAGGAAAACAATTCCAACAGACAAATTTCTTTCATATTTGCTTAAATTACCTGTTTTAAACACAAACCACTGAACCTAGAAAGGCCTTTACAAATATTACAGTGTTCTCATATTATGGATGAGGAAGCTGAGACCTAGGGAAGACAAAAGTTTTTCCCCAAATCACACATCACTCCAGTGGAAAAGCCAGAATCTATAACTGAGTTTCCTATCCCCTGGGTCTTATTGTGTATGTGTGATGTGAAGAGAAGGAAATATCAGTGGGTCACAGTCTGAGAACCTGGGCTCCAGATTTTATTAAAGGACAAACAGTGATTTGGGGAAAGTCACTTCTCCCTGCTTTACCTTCCCCATCCATTAAATAATAGGTTTTAGAATGAACGACCTATTAGATTTCTCCCAGTTCTAAAGTTAACTATAACTTCAGTATATGATAATGATAAACAAACAAAAAGATAAAAATGCATAGAATTAATACAATATATCAGACATTATTCTAAACATTTTTTTTTACATGTCTCAATTTTAACACCGTATAAAGTGGGCATGTTTATTACTGACATTTACATATGAGAAAGCTGAGACTCAGGTTAAGTGGCTCAGAGTTACAAAACTGGTATGTGGTGACAGTGGAATCTGCACATCTGCCTGTCTGACTTCAGAGGTGGAGATCACAAGATTGGAAAAAGAGAAATAAAATCATCATTATCAGAAAATGGCATACTGTGTTTGTAGAAAATCCTAAAGAATATCCAAAACAGCTACAAGAACTAATAGGTGGGTTTATCAAGTTGACAGAATATATGTTGAAAATATAAAAATTAATTGTTTACAGGCAATAACAATTAATTATACAGAAGCAATAAATCATAAAATAGAATTAAAAACAATGTTATAATATCATCAAAATATAATTTGATAAATTTGACAAAAGACGTGGAAAGCTTATACACTGAAAATTACAAAACACTAATGAGAGAAGTGAGAGAACACCTAAAAAAAATGGGATATACCACATGCCTAGATTGGAAGACAGTATTTTTTAGAGGTTGATTTTTTTCTATACTTATACATAGATTCAAAGTAATTTAATCAAAATTCCAGCAGACATTTAAAAAATGCAAATATAAATTTTCAAACTGATTCCAAAATCTACATGACAATCCAAAGCACGCATAATGGCCAAAACAAATTTGAACAAGAAAACAGTTATAGAATTTATACTACCTGATTTCAAAACTTATAAATCTATATAGTCAAGATTATATAGAATTGCCATAAAGTTATAGAAACTTACCAATGTTATAGAACAGAGTACAGAATTACACCTACATGTAGATATATGGTCAATTGATTTTGACAAAAATGCAAAAAGAATTAAGTGGAGAGAAAGATACGTTTTCAACATATTGCGCTGGTATATTTTGATAGCCAATTTAATAGCCACAATGAGATATAACTACACATTACATTGACTAAAATGGATAAAATAATAATTAAAAAAATGTTGATGTAGATGTAGGGCACCTGGAGCTCTCATGTACTGATGGTGGGAATATAAAATTATACAACCACTTTGGGAAATAGTTGTAATTTCTTAAGAAGTTAAACATACTCCTACCAAACAGCCATTTGACTCTTATGTATCCAAGAGAAAAGAAAGTTATATTCACGAGAAGAATTATAAATGAATATTCATAGCAGTGCTATTCATATCAGCCAAAAATTAGAGTATAACCAAATGTCTGTCATTAGAGCAGTGTAAATAATATGTGGCAAATCCATACAATGGAACAACACTCAGCAATACAAAAAAAAACACTCTTGGCATATATCACAACATAAATAAATTTCAAAATAATTACATACAGAGTATGAGAAGCCAGACAAAAAAGAGTCCATAGTGCATGATCCCATTTGCTTAAACTTCTGGAGAATGCCAACTAATCAATAGTGACAAAAGACAAATCAATGGTTTCCTGCAAATAAGAGTAGAGAGGAAGATATATTACAATATAGCATAAAGAAATTTGGAGGAATGATGGAAATCTTATAATCTTAATTATGATATGGTTATAGGGTATATGCATATGTCAAAACATCTAATTTTTCACATTAAATGTGTGTAGTTTATTGAACATATATTATACCTCAATAAAGTTAAATTGTTTAAAGAAAAGAGGAGAGGAACAGGGAGCTTGATAGAATCCTCAATGAGGAAAGTACATAAAAGGCAAAGACATTGAGGAATTGGTGGGGAGAAAATTCAAGAAAAAGCCATGATATATTAGAGTTTTAAATCAATGGCATTCTGTCAACCATCTTTTAAGTCCTAGGTTGATTCAGATTGGCATTCTGGAAGGGATAATCTGAGAAGAATCTTAAGTGGTGGTTTTAGAGTGTAGGCTACAATATGACACATGCTGCTTGAGCAGAGTATAAAAAGAAAAAAATATGAAATCATGAGCTTAAAGGTATCACCTTATCACATGCTCCACCTCCAAGCAGAGTTTATATCAGAGACATTTAGAAAAAACAGCTATTCCATAGTCCATTTCTCAAAAATGTGATCATCATATTAGGAAATATCTAGCCACCCAGCCAGAAGCCTTGGATTCAACTTTGCCAACTCTCTCACCTCACCCCTGTGGCAGCCATGGAAGAATTCTTTCTAAATCTCCCTTTAAGAGACAGTTCACTGTCTCTTAAAAAAGTACAGATAGCTGACAGACTCCACCTGCAGTGTCTTTAGGTTCATCACAGAATTTAAGCTGAGGCCATTCTCTGGCAGCTTGTGGTCAATGAATAAACCTAACCATTTCTGCACAATGTGGGATTCCCTGTTGGTGAATCCTGGGGTTGGAGCTGTCTGATGGATTGGTCAAAATGTTCTCAGAGCTTCACAAAAATCTGAGTCTCCCCCTACCCAATCATCCTTCCTTCCTTCTCTCTTTTCACAGATATCAGACCTTCATCATGGTCTGAAGGCTTTCTCTACCTACTTCTGTTCCTTCTACTCTTTATATTTTATGGGAATTGCCTTTAACACATCTTTTGGACTTCTGTGTCTTGAGATCGGCTTTCTAAAGAACCTGAACTAGCATGGATGTTCCTTCCCATTATCTAAATCTCCAGGTTCTATGAAGTCTACCTTCACTAGCTCCTTTTCTTTTCTTTTTTCTTTTCTTTTCTTGTTTTTTTAGGCGAGGCAACTCTTACTTAACCTCACAGTTTGTAAGAACCTTGTCAGCTTACAATCCCTTATTTATTTATTTATTTAGTTAGTTATTTATAAAGTGTTTTTACGCCTACAGCACCTGGTCTTCCTAGGTGGTCTCCCATCCAAGTACTAACTAAGCCTGATGCTGCTTAGCTTCGGAGATCAGACAGGATCAGGCTTGTTCAGAGTGGCATGGCCATAGACACTTCACTTGAGAGTGAAGTTTCCTCTTCTTCAATTTCACTGCCATTGTCCTAAGTCAGGCTGCCCTAGTTCCATTGCTCAAGAACTTGCCCTAAAAATGGTCAGACATCAGACTTAATTTCTAGTGCAAGTGTCACTTTAGAAACAGAGTTTGTTCTGGTGGCCTGAATATCCAAAAAAGAGAGCTATATTTTCCCCAAAGAACAGAATATAATTTAGAATGGGGCTGTGAAGTCTGACTGCTAAGACTTGCTCTGATAACTAACTGGCATCTAATGTTCCATGCTCAAGTATCACCTTACTTCTTTTTCATCTGAAACAAGAAATGTTTAATCACAGTTTCTGCTCTTCTTAGCAAATAGGGAAGCTGGTAAAAATCTCATTGCTAAAGTGCTATGAACTCCTTAGAAGCTCTGATAATCTCCTATCTGTGAATGAAGATGCTGACCTGCCACTATTCCCAAATGTACCTTTCATTTTGACTCTAAATAAGGCCTGGCTATCTTTGTTTGTGTTTAAAGTCCTCTAATTTTCTCTCTCAATACTCCCTCTCATGCTATATGTGTTCCAGCCAAATGGAACCACTCGCTTATCCCCAAGCACAGTTGGGGCTTCTTCACTTCAGTAATTTTACTTAGTCTCTTTTTTTTCCTGTCTGGAATCTCTTTTCTTCTCACTCCCAAAGCTTCTTGTCCAAATTCTACCCATCATTTAAAGCCTATCTGAAATATTATAGCCCCTAAGAACCCTCAGAGGTACTCTCTCTCTCTGCTACTATTTCACAGTAATTTAAAAAATATATTTCTTATGGCACTCACTGCTTCTTATTTTGTCTTATACTTATTAGGTACATGTCTCATACTCCCCACTAGGCTATAAGCATCTTGCCTTGCCAATCTCTCTGATCTCCATCCTCCTTGAGGACCTACCATCCAAGGCTACTCAATTCTTTAGTTCTATACTGTTTTCAGAGGTGGTGATGAGTTCCCTTATGTTCTGTGCATTCTATTAGGGAGACCTTTTAAGACCCCAGGTCACATCCTGGCAGAAGTGTTCTATGTAGCTTTGCTAGAAAATCAAGTATTTTCCTGAGCAGAGCCTATTTGCAAGCCTGTGAGTTTTGCATGGTTTCCACAGTTCTCTGGCTAAAGGAATAAATAAGCAGAAAATTTCTAAGGCTTTACATGAGGATATGAATGGCCATTATGGCTATAATAGTCTGTCTTACCCCTAGGGTCTAAGCAAAGAGTTTCAGAGTTATTGCATATAGGTGAGAACATCAATTTTATTAATTCCCATCTTGTCTCTAAGATCCACTTCTTTCTGGGTTCTCTCATTCTATTTGTCACTTATCATCAAGTCGAACCTCTGAGCATCCACTACTCACTCTATAAAGTCATGGTCACCATGCAGGTGAAGTTTCAACTCATTTCTCTAAGAGCCTTCCAGTGGTTCTAGTTTTGCCAAGGGTTCTCTCTCTTTCTCTTCTTGTGTATCCAAAACCAGCTTCAATGACCATATTCTCAGGTCAATAAACATTAAACAGGTAACATGTATTGAGGCCTGCTACATGCCAGGCACAAGGCTGGGCATGCAGAGATAAATAGGACCCAGATCCTGTACTACAGGTAAACCAAAACAGCCATTACTTTTGGGATACAAATTTTTTACACGTTCAAACTTTCATGACCTCCTTGGACCCTTCTACTCTGTCAATTCTCATTTTAAGTTTCAGTTGTAGAGTGGTTTTTAATAGGGCAAAACTAACTTCCTTGATTCAATAATCAACTCTGTGGCAAGTGCAGTGAGACTCTAAGCCATCTCCCAGAGAAGCAATTCTACAAAAGCTCGTGGGTAAATCATCAGCGTAACACAATACAGGAATCCTCATTTATGAGTTAAGGTACACACATAAAAAGAAAAGTTATTCTCTCATACGTTGGTCTTCCATGCAGTGAAGGAATTCTTTGCGTTGTCCCTAGTCATAAAGACAGCTAAGAACAGAAAGTTCTGGAAGGTAGTTCACAGAGTCCTCAGGCAGATAATGATCTCGGTTGGCAATTTTTTCAGGTGTGGATAATTAGCTTTAGCTGAAAAGGCAAAAGCCTTTTCCCCAACAGAGCAGGAACAAACCTGGTGTTTGCCCTAATTTGCAAAAGGTTTCTAACAGAAGCATTTTTAATGGACAGACCAAATAACCAACAGCTGCTACTAGTCCAGGTCCTGAGGCTGGAATGCAGCCTGATTATTAATTTTCTGAAAGCCTAGCAAAACAAAATCAGATGCCAGATTCTCAGGAAAAGTCTCCTCTTTGAATAAGAAATCTTTCTCCAGCTTTTTAACCTCTTTCCAAAGCCTCTGTCAAGATACATAAAGCAAAAGTGTCACCTTGGATTCTATCTCACCATCACTGAAAAACCTGAGAAACCTATCACTCCTTGCCAGCAGAGCCAAAATTTAATCTTGTCAACAGCTCAAACACCCTGGGATTTTCCATTCTTCTGGTTCATCATTATCGGGACACACACACATTCATTAGTGAGCTTGCTCCTATCTTTTAAAGAGTTGCTCCTGAAACACACTTGAAAATTTAGAAGCTGTATGGAATGAGCCTAGGAACCAGAGTCAGGAGACTTGCGTGGTGTACTTTTACTGTTTATTCTTGAGAAACTTATCAAAACTGTATTTTCCTAAAGTATAGGAATAACTGCACCCATCCTGCCTACAGGATGTCTGTAAAATGAGAAAATGCATGTGACTAAATTTGATGAAAAGAAAAAATCGTTGTATAAATGTAAAGAAATAGTACAGTTGATGGTTCATCTGCTTAACTGATAGAGCTTATATACATGACATGGACACGGATACTTGCAGATACGTTGTTCAATAAATAGTAAGAGAAAAAAAAATTGTGTTAAGGTTAAGAATTAACAAACCTGTAGACTGGACACTGTTTGAGTTTTATCCCACTGTCAGGTATATGAAAGACCATAAATTTTTTGTCGAATAGACTCGCATGCACTAGTGATGGATGCACTCTGGATATCAGCTCAAGCTCTGACTCTGCCTGAGCCTGTGAATGGCATCTTGGAGGAGTACTTGTGCTGCTGGAGGGCATTGCTGACAAAGGGCTTTAATGTTGAGGATGTTGTAACCAGGACATGGAGTTCAGTGGAGGAAACCAACAGCCCAGACTTGCTTAAAAAGTTTAGTTGGATATCAGTCTACTTAAAAGTTGTTGGAGAAATAGAAGTAAAGGCAAAATTGCTTTTAACCTGGGAAATTTCTACACAAAGAGAGTATACAAAGAAAACACCTTTATCATTGAATAAACATTAAACCATGTGCTATGCTGTGCATCACAATCTGTCAAGTGCAAAGCAGAAAGGACTCACTCCTACACAACCAAGCAGGTACAACCTATTATGCACATTTTTAAGAAAAACAATCACTAGTCCTTAAGTAAGAGGACTTGACAACACCTTTTGTCACATAGTTTATTCTAACTTTACTATGGGATCTTGTTAGCTAATTAACTTTACCTAGAAGAAAAACAAACTTCTTAATCTGTATAACAAAAGATAGTTTTATGAATTGGAGCAGGCACCCACTGAAATTAGGCTCTTACCCTCCAATGGGAAATGGAAAATAGGGATACTATCTCCTTTGATGTTTGCATATCATAAAGATGGTTCCCAGGTTCTTGAGACAGATATTCCTGGGTCATAAAACTAATAAAAGGTTTATCTAGTCTTCCAAGTGGTACATGTCAAAGAGATGAAAAAGCACTTACAAGTTTTCTAAGGTAAATGCTCTCAGAAAAAAGAAGGAAGGGAAATCTTTTCCTTTATTTTCAACAGGGAGAATTAAGCCTCTTATTTTAAATTTGCATTTGCCTTTATAAAAACTCATAGCTTTTTAAGCAGAAAAATTACATTTGAGAGAAGGGGTAGAAGGTATGACCACATCCTACTCAAAACAGTAAACTCCAGTGTAGATAACAGCCCCTCCTGTCATGATTGGCTTTGGAGCCTAAGGGCAGCCCTGAATTCCTGCTTTTTTTTTTTTTTTTTTTTTTTTTTTTTTTTTTTTTTTTTTTTTTTTTTTTTTTTTTTTTTTTTTTTTTTTTTTTTTTTTTAGGTCCTCAGCCCTTCTCTGATCGTAGGACCTTTTGGTAACCAAAGGGGGATACTGACTCTCTCTTGTCAGCCAGCTGCTACTGGCATGTCTACTGTTCCTCTGCATATTTCTGCTTCAAATGCTATCCTCTATGCTCTCTTGGCCATCATTGGTCAGTGGGGCCTGCTTCTTTGCTGACCACCTCTGAACTTCTGACCCCTCTGCTTCACATAGTGTGTTTCTGCTGATCTCCTCCAGAGCAGAGACTAGAGACCTGCCCTGTTGCCAGTCAACTGTTGGCTCTGCATCTACCATGTCCTGATACTGCTCAGGCTTTTCACAGTGTGACCACAACTAACACCTTTGTGATAAATGTTGCTTGAAGAAGCTGTTCTCTCTACCTTCACCTACAAAAGCAATTGCTTCCAGGCTTACCTTCCATATCCAAAGATCTTTTCTACAATTAAGGATATACTTTATCATTCCTGTCTCCTACTGGACCTCTAGAAATAGAATTCTTTATAGTTTCACTACACTTCTCTCTTGCCTAGGGCATAAGCACCCTGAGGAAACTGGTTGAGACAGATTAATAGAGTACCTCTTAGATGACCTGAGTCTCTGTTTGCCTGGGACAGTACAGTTTTAGCACTGACATTGCCCTTACCCAGCCTAGAGCAAATCAGGATATTGGTTGCTTTTAGACAACATCTCAAATTTTAATGGGCATGCGAATCCCCTGGGGGATCTTGTTAACATTCAGACTCTGATTCAAAGGGTCTTGAGTTTGACCAAATTTTGAACAGCAATAGTGTAAAGTACAACATCATGATTTCTTTTTTCAGATATCTAATTTTTTCCCTTTGGGGCCTGCCACTGAGTGTGCACCTTCATCTAGCAGTGATTTTACTGTGCTCCATGAGCCCACTGTCCCCACTTGCAATCTAGATTTTTGTCAAAGACTCTTCTGATGAACCAGATAGCCGGTTACAATTCCTGGTAGGAGACATTGTCAATTTCCTATCTAATATCTATCCCTCACATTTTCCTTCCTACAGGAGCTGAGAGGTCAGTAAAATAGATCCAAAAGGTTTTAGAAACTCTTATGTCTCTAAGTTACTTAAGAGCAGAGACTATTACTCATTCTTGATCCTCAGAATACAAAGCATGATTCCTTGCTAAGAGTAGCCTTTCCATAAATGCTTCTTGGTTTCTTTTCTAGGCTCCCTTCTCATTCTCTGGGGCCTAATCAGTATTTGGAATCTTCTAGAAAATAGGAAAATGTAGTAGCAAAGATATTTTGAAATTGTAGGGACATAGAATTTAGAATTGGGATTAAGAATGGCTGTGTATGTCCTTACACTGCATATTTGTCAGAAAATACTATTGTCTATCTTAAATAGCAAATGCCTTCTAGGTACATGGTCTTGTACTAGAACTCAATTATTGAGGTTAACTGAGGAAAATAATTTGCAGAGTAAACACATAACAGTGGATACCACCAAAGGAGTATTAACGTAGAAAGCAACATCAATTATAAAAAACATACATAAAATAGATATTTTCTGTTCAACAAAGGACAAACAAGTTAACATGTTTTAGAATACGCATAATTTATTTAATATTGTATTTTTCCTTTATGATGATTTTATTTGCAGAAAAGGGTATGAAAGTGGGAAAAGAAAGTTTTAAAGCAAAGATTAGACAACAAGATATTAAAATAGGTGCTTAGATAAATCTCTAATGTTATAGCCCATCTAAAATACAAAATTTATATATTTTATCAATAAATGGATAATCTGATGAGAAAGTAAAGAAACCAGACATTAAAGAAAGTACAGATCTTTAGAGATAATTTGCCCTTGCATGAGCTTTGATCATGGATGGCCTAGTTCTACTTCCAGTTGGAGAAAGTCTGAGATGGGGCAGAGTAGAGGTAGGATTAGAGATCACTACATAAAGATGGATTTCCCTGTGGAGAAATCATCTTAACTTGTCAAAGGAGAAAATGGACAACATACTTGATTTAACTTTAGATAGAGCAGAAAAAAAAAGAAATAAAAAAATAAGGTTTTTTTGAGAACTAACACTAGCAGTATTTGATGATTTTAAGCCGGATTTACCTTACACTGTAGCACTAAAAAACCCCAAGCTAACAATTCAGTTTAAAGTGGTCTTGGGGTGGCAGTGCCCCTTGATGACTGGAAAGAGCATAAATAGAAGTCTCTTGAGAAAAACACTTAAAACTAGGCCTCAAAGGATTTCTATGCAGAACAGTAAAGGACTATGAACTTATGCAAAAACTACTCTATATATGAATTAGCTTGTGTATAATAATCAGCAAAAACAATAAACTACTGAGTTTTATCCATGAGTATATCTGATATAGTAATTATTAGAAATGGAATATAAAATAAATATAATTAAAATACCTAACATAATAAAAGGAGGCCTTAAAATAACCTAAACAAAGATTATAAAATTTGAGCAGGCAGAATTGAAGGAAAACCTAATTATAGAATGTTTATTTATTAAAAATATATAAGTAGAAGATTAATGGGTAGATTAAATAGTATGAGTCACAGTGGAAGAGTTATTGAATTCTGAGATAAATTTGAGGAAATCATATGGAAAATAGAATAGAGAGGCAAAAAGATGGACAGGTTAAAAAATTTTAGACACATAAAAATAGAATATGAATAGCTACTGTAACCATCAGAATTTCAGAAGGAGAGCATGGAAGAAAGAAAATGCTTAAGGAGATAATGGCTGAGATTTTCTGGAATTGATGAAAGACATCAATACTTAAATCCAGAATATCCTGAGAATCCCAAGCAGAGAGTGAAAAGAAATCCACATTGAGACACACTATAGAGGTACTGTAGAACTCTGAACACAAGAAGAAATCTTAAAAGTAGTTGAGAAATAAGATTATCTACAAAAACAATAATTTGCTTCTCAATGGCAACTATTAAAACTAGAAAAAAATCTTTAAAGTGCTAAGAGAAAACAATTATCTAAATAATATTGTACATGCAGTGAAATCATCTGTTAAGAACAACAGAGAAATGAAGACATTTTCAGAAAAACAAAAACTGAGTTCACTTCCAACAAACTCTCACTAAAGGAATGTCTGTTGATGTTCTTCAGAAAAAGAAAAGAATCCCAGAAGAAAGTCTAAGAAATGGAAAGAATACCAAACAAAAAACAGTGTGGATTTGTGTGTAAAACTAAACAGATATTGAATGTAAAAGATATTAGCAATATAGTTTAGTTTGTGGTGCTAAAAAATCAAGTTAAAATTTATATCCTGAATAACAATGGTGTGTGAGAAAAAAGGAGTGATTGTCCCCAAAGTATTTTAATTTCCTTTTGGTGTTGAGAAAGAAGATAAATATGCCATTTTCTTTAGACTTTAAGTTAAATGGGCAGGTGATATTTTAAGGTTAGCCAGGAAAGTAGGATGTAAAACTTCTAAACTGATGGAAGAAAATAAGTCGAATGGGGTGTGCGTAGAAGGCAGAGTTGATCCAAAAGATGAAAAGTAAAAGAAATTAAAAAGGAATATTAAAAAGACAGAAAAGAGGCACTCATAATCATTATTTTATTTGATTCAGCCAATCTCTATTCAGTGCCTACTCTGAGTCAGAAAGTGATCTAGCTGTTGTGTGATATATTGAGGAATAACAGGCATTGTTCTTTGACTAGTGTGAAACTTAGAGTCTCTTTCAAAAGATACAACTTGTTGGAAATATATAGGGTGACCACAAGTATCAAATGTCGAACTTCTGAACAGTGTGGCAAGGGTAGCGGGGAACTCAATTCATTACCTGCTAGAAGCATTTTACAATGCAGTTTTGATGTTATCACAAATTTGACCTTTATGATCATTCTTTAATATCTATAGTTGATGCAATACTTTAAATATTCATCATCTCACTTGAAGAAGAAAGACTGCATATTATCACTAATCTACAAATTACAAATGAGGAAAATGAAGTCCAGAGCAGGTAAATAATGGGATTAGAATCCCGATTTCCTGAATTCCAATTATTAGAGGAAAGATGATGTCCCTTTTTTTACATTAGATTTTGATGTTTGTCTTTAGCAAATATTCAAATAAAAAGAAAAAATCATAGTTTCTTTTTTGTACTTTTCAAAATATCAAGCTATTTGGTTTAAGCAAATTTCAATTCTGGGTGATTGTCAGAAATTTTTACTTTTTGTATGAGGATTAGTTATTAGCTATAGAGAAATGGTCAGAACATCCTTGGTTATATGAGCAGAAGTCCTTAGAAGAGAGGCTGGTTGCTCATTGCTTTAGTTAACTATGAACTTCTTGAAGAAAGATAACTTGATTATGCATCTCTGTGTTCCTGGTGTCCCCCACTTAACAGGGCTGGCCTAATGAAGGTGGGTCAGCAATGAGAGGAAGCCAGGATGACAGCCATTGCCCTAGGCGTAGGCCCTTGTGACACTGCAGCTCAAATTATCTTCCAAAAACACCTGTCATGGCTCTGCTCAGAAGCCTTAGGTGGCTCTCTCTCACCTACTAAATATTGATCAAATCCCTCACTCTGTCATTCAAAGGTTTTCATCATCTTTTTGAAGTTTATCATCTTCAGCTATTTCTTCTTTTATTTAACACTTCCTCTCCTTACATCATAAACATCCCAGTCTTTATGACCATTGCCAAGGCACGTTCGGTCTTTGTACTAGTCCATGCCTTCGCTCAAGCTGTTTCTTCTGTCTAGAATACTCTTCCCTGCCATTATATGTGTGTGTGTCTCTCTCTGTGTGTGTATACGTATATGTATATAATTCCAACATATCCTTAATAATCTCTGATTTCTCCTTATATCCTTGATTTGTAATGCATCTCTTTTCCCCCTGCTCCCACCATGAACCCTTAGTTTGCACTGCCTCAAAAATCCTTTTGCCATTCTACTTTGAATCAGTTCTGGGACTATTTGTCAGGAGTTTAAAAATGGCTTGCAGTCAGTGGCAATGTTTCCTTTATACTGATACTGGCTCAATTTCTGTTGCAAAGTAGATGCTTTATAAATGTTTCCAGAATTCCCAGAATTACTCAATTATACCAGTTAAGGTAACCAGAAACACCAGAATCCACCTGATTAGAATTAATTTAACCCTGACAAAGTTCCTGCCACTGAAAAAGGAATACGTTGACATAGAGAAGTGGCAATATTATCACAAACACAAAACAAGTGACAAATATAACATGCTATCTAGTATCTATTTTAAAAAATGAAGTAGACTTAAAAACTCAAGGCAGGCATTGGAAATTAAAACTGTGTTCAGTATTGCCAGAATGTTGCTAACGAGAGTTGTCTGGTTATCCCAAAAACTGGCAAAGCCAAAGAGAAAAGTTGTCTCACTTCTATGCTTGTTTTTTCTCCATATTGCAAAGTTAATTTGTATCAGCTCTTCTAAACTTTTATCTTGTTGGCTTTCAGTCTCCCAAATTCAAAAAATATATATTGAATTGCTCATGACATCTTGCTGGCTTGATCTGGAGTGCATGCATAATTTAAGCTGATTGAATATTTTTCCACATTAGAGTAGAAAATATCTGAATCCCTAAAACAGTAAAAGAAAATGACAGATTCAAATACCAGTAGGCATCACTTTCCCTGATTTCCACCAGGTAATTAAGGCCATCCAGGAGGCTGACACAGAAATTTGCTTTTAGCTACAGGATTCACTCATGAGCACTCAAGGTTCAGAAAGAGATGACTCAGTCATTAACAGATCCGAAGTCTTCTTTTCTTGCAAGCAACATAAACACATTTCTCAGATTATTTTCTTTTTATTTTCCCTTTTAAAGATTTTTTTGAACTGATTTTTTTTTAACCAAAGAAAATGGGATTTGAAAAGTGCTTTCCTTAGTAGTAGAATTTACTTAACTTTGAAATATACCAAGAAACACTTTGAAAACCTTCAAGTTTTGCTAGAAGGAAACAACTAATGAAGCAGCCAAATCACTCGGGGTTATAGTTGCTCTTGGTTTCCCCTTCTCATGCCAACTCTCTACCTTGTCTAACCCAGTGTTACTCTTATACCCATGTGCATGAAACCTGCTCTCCTTTCACTCCCTTCCTGAGTGTGTGAAGACAAGCTGCCTTCCATGGTCACAGTTGCAGCAGTGTGACTCTAGAACTGACAGAGCTAAGGAGAAAATCTACCCAGAGAGGGGATGTGGCAAACTAGACAATGAGGGCAGAGAGGCAGCAGAGCCTCCAGCATCGCCCGGGCCTGGGGAGTGGGGGGAGAAACCTGAGGCCTGGGAAACACCTGCTCGCTGGGTGTAGCTGGACAAGTGTTGTCTGTTGTAGTACAGGGACATTTCATCAGGTCTCACCAAGCCAGGGTATTCCTTAAGGCTCTCAATTTCTTTTTGTTGTTTTTGTTTTTTTTCTGTGCTCATCAATAACAATTCTGATCTTCTGAGATACCTTAACACTGGGAATGGGGGTGGAGGACATGAGTATTCTGGTCCCTGGGAAGGGATGGCTCCAATCAGAAATATGTGCCAGCTTACTTTATTCAGCAAATTTATTGAACACTTATCAAGTGCCCTGTACTGGCAGAATTCTGGGGATTCAGCAGAAAAATATAAAAGACCAGGCCCTCATGTAGCTTATATTCTAAAAGAGGAAGATGGAAAATAAACTTATGAGCAAGCAAACAAACAAGATCACTTTATATAATAATGGTTGTTATACAGAAAGTTTCACAGAGTGAATTCACCAAGGGTGACTGGATGGGAGAAGGTAACTGCAGATGGAGTGTTCAGAAGGCTTCCCAGAGGTGGTGCTATATGAATCGAAACCCAAATGACAAGAAGTAGGCAACTATATGAATATCAGGGAATTCTAGGCAAAGGGATTAGCAAGAGCAAAAGTCCTCAGACACGAATGAGTTTACAGTTGGGAACAGAAAGGAGGTCTGTGTACGCGGATCACAGTGAATAGAGCGGTGAGTCGGAAGAGGTGGAGTTGGAGAATTTCAAATCTGATTGCCTGTATAGAGGCTAAAAAAATAGAGTTTGGGGAACTGAGAAATGGGGGACCAACCAGACCTTGGAGCAAAGTAGATTAAAATGAATATTTTCCTATGAATTTCTTCCACCAGTCAGTCCTAAACAATAATCTTTCATTCATCTTCTCTCATCCCCCAGGAAAATCCTTCTGTTCTCTGAACTACCACAGCAACTCTCCTAACACACCCTGTTAGTTCATGCCCCGGGCTTCTGCACATACTGTTCCTTTGTTCAGAATGTCTTTCTTCTAGTCTCTGCCTGAAGAAATAAGCTCGCTCTTTTAAATTCAGCTAAAATTTTCTCTTTCCTGTACATATCCCAAATAAAGGTAAATGTTCATACAGAAGTTTGTATAACTCTGTTATAACATCTTTCAACACAACATTGTGCTATGTTTGTCTCCCTCATCTTAGACCAGGAGTTTCACAGAGGGCAGAACACATTCTTTTTCATCTTTGCATCCTCAGTGCTCAATGGAGTGCTAGATAATATGGTAGGTGCTAAATAAATGCTTAGGAAAGAAAAGAGGAAGGAGAAAAAGGAGAAAAGGAGAGAGAAGGACATGACAAAGGTTCTCTTTGACCAAACTCAGATCAACTCCTCTGAGTTCTCTTCTCAACTACTCTGAGCCTTACATTGTCCAGTTTTAGCAAGAATTCTGCTAAATTTGTTTAGCTAGAATTCTCCATCCTCCATATCTGATCACCCTTCATGTCTAATCAGGTTCCTTATCCTCCATCATCCCCCAGGAGACGTCTGACCACTCTGGCCTGCCACCAGAATGCCTCTCTTATCCCTGATATTTTTTCTTAGCATTTTTCCCTCACTGATCCCCATCCTGCACCTTGGCTATAAGTTCACACTTTTCCTAATTTTATTCAGAGTCGAGCCCGATCTTACTTGGCTACTGAATAGTCCCATTGCAGTGGTCCCTAGAATTATTCTCGTAGTCCCTCCTTGAATAAAATTTGTCTATTCTCATTAATGAGTGTCATGAATAAGTTTTTTTTAATAGAGGGAGAGAGGAAGGAAAGATGGAAGGAAGGAAGGAAGGAAGAAAGGAAGATTTAAACTAAAAAATGAAGTATATAATTTATTTCTGAGATATTTGTAGTAAAAAACAAAGCAGGGGACAAATTAATCAGAAGGGTATTTTGTAATAAAATATATATATATATATATATATATATATATATATATATATATATTCTCATCTGGGAAATTATTATTTTGCCTTTCCAAGACCACCAAGGAATATAAAATTACTCCTACACTTGGCATATGAGCGACAATTCCTGCCAATCCTGAGTTACACAGATCTGAATGGTAACAATGAGGTGTATGAAGAGGGGAAGAATGACAGCTGGTGACCTCTGTGGTAGAAACAGAAGACTTCTGCACAATGGCAAAACTTTAATCAGTAACAAAGAGACTGAGAATCTACAAGGCATTTTCAGGAAGCAATATTTCTGGTGTGGATTATCAAGGATGCAGAAATAAACAATGCAGAATGAGATTATTAAATAAAAGTGAAGCACAACAGACTTAGAAGGCTGGATGCTCCTAAGTCGGAGATTTTACTTTGGAGAGGAGAGTGGTAGCAGAAATGGGAAAGAGACCAAGACAGAGAACATCTAGTCCAGAAGGTTCCAAGAGTTTAAGCAGACCCCAGATGATGGCCTTGTTGTCTACCACAGTGGTTCTCAACCTTGGCAGCACATTAAAAACTACCCCAGAGCTTTTGAAAACTATAGTGCCTGGACCCTAGCCCATTTAAATAAGAATTACTGCAGGTGTGTGTGGGGGGGTCATAGCATCTGAATTTTTAAAAAGCTGTCCAAGTGATTCTAGCAGATACAGGTGATTAAAATTTCTTTATGCAGCTTCATTCACTAGACCCTTTCACATACATGCTTTGGCTTATTCAATCTGGTTTATAAAGAAAAGTAAAATCAAAGCTAGGAGAGCAGAATGAAACTCACTCTAGGTCCTACAGCTAGTGGCAGTATTCAAACTTGTGCCTTCAGACTTCAAGTTTGACGTGCATTTTGTATGTCAGGTCATTTTAGGAAACGGCTCATGGGAATGTCTCGATGGAGACAAGTTGGTGTCCAGTAATTCTGCTCTCTCTTTTTTATGCCCTTTCTTCTTGATGGACATGTTCTTTCTCTATGGCTTATCCTTCTACACCCCTTTCAGTCCCAGGTGCCCAGTTCTACTCACATTTTTGCTGGAATGATCTGAGCAATGACTAACCACTCAGTAGGAATCAGTTTTGTGAGCAGCCTCTCTGTGGAAAAATGAGGTGAAATCTAAACAATTGGTGCATCTGGGTGAAGAATATATGGGAGTTTCTGGTACCATTTTGAAAATTTTCTGTAAGTTTAAAGAATCAAAATAAAAAGTTACATGAAGAAAGAGAAAAAGAGGAGGAAGAAGAAAAGAAAACACTGACAGCATTTAGTATAGATTATATGTTTTTGATGATGAACCCATAGCGTAAAGGTCTAGAGGCCTAAGTCTGTTTCTGACTCAACTGCCACCCTGTTCTGAGACTTTTGATAAGCCATCCCCTGTTTCAGATTTTATTTTCCTATCAGGAAAATGAGTGGACTGGAGTAGATCATCCCTATTCTGTTTATTTTTTTGCTAAGTAGCAAACCACCCCAAATCTTAGTGACTTGAAACTAAAATTTACTATTACCTTTCATGGTTCTTTGGACTGACTAGACTCAACTGGGTTATTCTACCTAGGGGACTATCATGGGGTTATAGTCAGATAAAAGTTGTATTTGGCTGGACATCCAGTGTTCACCACATGGCTTGCAGTTGATCCTAGCTGTTGGCAGGATGCACAGATGGGGCCGTTGACTAGAATATCTTCTCTTTATATTCTCTCCTCAGAGGCTACAGCTTTCAACTATTTGGTATTTATTCCAGATATTGTTACTTCTTGATTTTTTCTCTCTTTCGGTTTTCTCCCTCTTCCATTACCACAAAAATACATCCTTCCAGCCTACCCAAAACTTCTCATGACAGTTACTATCTATAAAAAATATGTATTATCTTATAAAGCCCCAAATATTTACTATCTTTAGCCAGGAAGCTTGCCAATTCCTGTTCTTCAGGTATATTATTTTGTTTCTTATTTTATTTTATTTTTAAATAACTTTATGCAAGATTTGACTACATTCATTATGTTCCTCACTTTTCATGTTAGATGGCCAGCACTGTCCAATAGAACTTTCTGCAATGATGGAAATATTCTGCACCTAATCATACCTTAATATATAAGAGGAAGACATTGTAGCTTAGACAGAAAAAC
Organism: Macroglossus sobrinus; assembly: GCA_004027375.1. NCBI lineage: Eukaryota > Metazoa > Chordata > Mammalia > Chiroptera > Pteropodidae > Macroglossus > Macroglossus sobrinus. Next base: position 264,417 of record PVKZ01000764.1, read on the forward strand.
TGACTTCCTCAGGTTGCACAGCCAAATTATATAAAAGCCAAAGACAAAATTCATATTATCAATTATTTTTTGTTTTATATCTTATAAGTAGGGGAAGTTTTGTGAGCAGAATTATCTGACAGCCTGTCTCTTAATATGGTCCAGTAATTTATTCTTTATTCTGAAATACCACAACCACTACCACTGTACCTTCATTCTCTACTTGGGTTGGTACTGCCTTCTGTTTGAGAAATACATTTGCTTCTAAGAGTCTCAAGGTGACAGAAGGTAGATAAGGGAGAGCAGGCAGAGAGATAACTCTCCAGGCCAGTTCTGGGCTTGGAGATCGTGGAGAACATACTGTTTTAAGAGTTTATGAGAATATTCTGGTCTTTTCCCATTACTAGCAAGGTAATCTTGGAAAAAATGACTGATTCTCTTTTGTATTTTGTGTGGAAATAGATATAAAAGTGTCTAAGGACCTGACTCAGAAATACTGTCTGATAATCATTACCCACTCCTTTTTTAAATTTTCCCCAGCTCTAACTCTAGTGTAAAGACAAGACAGATTGGATGAGAAGCTGGAGCATACCTTATGATATATCTGCTGAAATTTTGATATTGGCAAAATGAAAATGTCTGGATAATCAGTAGAGTGAGGAAATTCAATTTTCCCCTTTTCCCAAAGTTTTTTAACTCAAATATTTGAATCAGGGGTTCTGGTTGGATCTATCCTATTTGCACAAATGATAAAGCCCTCATGGCCCCCAGGTTTAATCACCTAAACAGCATCCTTCTTACTGCCCTCTGTGCCTTCAAGGACTTTGGATACCAGGAAACAGCATTGCCACTGGTCTTATAACCATATAACCATATAAGCAAGTCTCTGAAAAATAACATTCTTGGAAAAAAAAATAGAAATCAGAGGAAAATTATGATTGCATAGAAGATGTAACATGGCACAAGCATAGGAAACTGTCCATCTCAAATTTTTCCTCCCTGAAGTACAATCTCAATCATTCCTACAGTGTACACAACAAATTGATATTTGGCTTCATGCAATCAGATGCTCCAATAGCGGGTATGCACCCTGCTTGGAGAGTCAGTCATCACTACGACAAGTTTCTTTATTTTTATTTTTTTGAATGAGTGTTATAATTAACCATTACATGAAATCAGATACAGCAACTGACATCATTGTCAGACCCTCTAACCCTAGCTGTTTAACATTTCTTGGTGGCAAGAAGCACTAATGGAAGCCTTGACCAAGTGAGTTACTCTGGATCAGAGCAGGCAACTGAAGGATGAAAGTTAGTGAGAAGCAACTTCTCATTAAGACAACCTATCTCTAATAGAATGTTGCTTCATTTCCACACATAGAGGGGAATTAGGCTCTGCAGAATGAACCATGTTTACTGAGAAGTGGTTAACTCAGGATAATACATATTTCTCCACACATGAAGAACCATCAAAAGTCAGTTACCAAATGTTTGTATAGGCCAATTTTGATATAAGGATGCGTATGTTGGTTTTACTTGACCTGAAACTCACTCTGAAAAAAAAATTAGTGTTATGAAATTAATTTCCTGCAGTGCCTATGTTGTGCCAGGTATTCTGTTAAGCACTGCTGCAAATGCACTGCCCATTAAAATCACACCTATAATTTAAGACTAGGCGAAAGAAGTCTGCAATGGAAATTTAAAAGTACACATTACATCTTCCCACTTTAAAGATGACGGAACTGTGACTTAGTGAAAACCAGGAATGCTTCCTAGCTGGCAACATACTCCAGAAATCCCATATCCAATACCAATAAGGAGTGAAAAAAATACTTAAAAATAATTGGGATTTATCTGATTCATGTAATTTCCACAAATCTACTACCCAAATGCTGGCCATTTAGTGGTCGACACTACACTGGTAGTGAGTAGAGCATGGGAACCCAGGAGGGGAAGAACCAGAGACAGATCAGCTTTGTACAGTGATACTATCACTGATCACCCCTAGATCCATAACCATGGAAATACAGATGGGGCATAAAGATCAAGTGGCCCAGCACCTCATTTTACTGAGAATAAAACAGTCCTGATGGTTGTATTGTGGGTGTCACTTGCCCAGTTCACAGAACAAGTTATCAGCAGAGGGAGAAAGCAGACCTAAAAAGCTGGAATGTTTTTTTCTTCATTACATAGCCTCCTGGCAGTGTTTTATCAGAATTTCCCATATAAACACTCTGCCCAAAGGAATGTTTGACTAGATTCCCTCACAGTAGAATTTCAGCAATGTTTTAGGTGAAAAATATTTATTCAGAGATACTTTCACTGCCCCCTTTTCAACATCACCAGCTAGACAGCCACTTAATCTACCTACATGTACTAATTTATCTACCTTGACTGTGAAGATGTAAGCATACTCTATCCCAGTCAGGAGACAGAGTCATAATCATCATCCTTTCTTATTCCAGTTCAATGCATTGACCGAAGATACTATGCTTTATCGATTTTTGTAGTCGACTTTCAGGCCTATCAAATGCCTGCAGATAAAGATTTTATCAAACAAAAACTGTAACTTGCTTCTTCTCAGGGTTACATTCCATGTTTATAGAATTCAAAGATATGCATTGGAAATAAATATTCATTTTTCACAGTGTTAGGCTCCTTTGCCCTTTTTGTTTCCCTTACTTGTTACTGAGAAAGTATAGCAAAGACATTGTTATTTTTGTTTAAATAAATCTGATAAAAATAGACTAGACAGAGATTAACAAAATTACATATTATTCTTTCCCTGTTCTTGAATTTATGTATTTTCTTCAAACAGAAGCTAGGCTTGAATACCATTCCTGTCATTAATCTGACCCTGAGAAAGCTATTTAAAGTTTCCGAGCCTTAGTTTCTTTGACTTTTAGTTTAGGATAATAAAACATATTCTTGGTAAAAAATTGATAGGATTAAACTAAATCATATTTACAAAAGGATATTGTAATATGTCAGATATGTAGTAAATGAAAAATAATTGATTAATATAGTTAAAGGTACTGAGTGGTTAATATGTGTCAGGTACCGTGATACACATACTAGGGTTAGAAAAATTGATAATGACATTAAATCAATAATTGATATTAATAGCTACCATTCATTCAACAAATCTCTTTGAGCACCCACACAATGTATCAGGTAATGTGCTAAGCAATGGGCAGTCCCAGTTCTCAACTTACTCAAGGTTTCATTTGAGGAGGCAGAAACAAACAGGCAGCTACAGTAGTGCAATTAGCACTACCACAGGCTTAGCAACGGGGAAGAAATATTACTCCAGGCTCCAGATGTCAGGAAGGGCTGCACTAGAGAGGTGATGACACATGAAGTAGATGAAGGGGAAAAGCATGAGAGAAAGATAGAACAATTTTTACAAAGTTCTGAAAACAAAAAAGAACATGAAAAATTCAAGGATTGTTAATTGTTTATAATGAGGGGAAGAGAAGTTGGAGGCAGCAAATGATGAGAGATAACGGTGCAACAATAGGAAAGGCTTGGATTATTGAAAGTCATAAAAAATTTGAGAGGCTTAGACTTTAAAGAGAATAAAAAGACATAAACTGGGGCAGTGGCACTATCAGATCTGAGCTTTAGAGGGTCACTTTGGCTTCAGTGTGGACAATGGATTGAGTGACCACAGGAGAACCAGGAGGCACTGTTGAGGCCCAGGTGAGGAATCAGAAAAGTCAAGCTGACCCCACAGTGGCAGGATGAACATTGGATGAACACTCATAAGGGAAGAGAAGCTGGTACAGGGGATAAATAGAAAAAGGGTGTAAAGTCTATACATACTAACCTCTGAATCTGGAAGCAGGCAGCCATTGCTGAAAATTAGTTTCTATAGGTATAAATCTAAAAGGTTTTGAGACATATACAAACCAGAAGGGGTGACTTGTCTATGAGATAGGGTTAAGCAAGTTTCCACTGAGCATGTCCTCTCCAAGATTATGTGTACCTGAGGACTAGGAAAGCAAGAACACTCAGATACAGATGTGTTAACCAAGCTGACCTCGATAAAAGTGTCCAAGTCTGCAATATATCCTATATCTCATGGCAGAAAGCAATATTGAACCATCAATATAAGACATGGATCAGTAAATCCAGTAGAAGAAACTTCAAAATATAGGAGAAAATGGAGTTATATGATTCAGATCTAGAAGAGAATGGTTGAATTAGCCTTATGAAGAATATTATTCTTAAAATTGGTCCTGAAGAAATAAAAATATAATTAGTGAAAATTTAATGCAAGGGTGTTCTGGATTAAGGATGTAGCTTGGGAAAATGAACAGAAGTTCATGTGAGGTAGTAGATTCAGAGAACAAGAGGCTGATGAGTTTGCCTTATGTGTTAAGTATATATAAAAAAATAAAATATAAGTTCTGAAAAATACTTTGGGACAGTATTATAAAAGTTTGATTTGGAAAATGAGAAGTCTGTGCTTGATTAATAGGAAATGGGTAATTTTTAAAGAATTTCAAGTGAGATTTGTTGCTTTCAATGAAAGCGACTTCCACTAATGGGCAAGAAAAGGGAAGCGAGATAGGACATCTTTTAATCAAATAGTCACTTTCCCACCAAATCACAAAACCCAAGAAGCCCACCACCCAGAAATGGGTAACAGTATGGCTAAGAGAAGAATCTTGTTTGTCTTGATCTTGCTACTTCTGAATAATTCATGTTGTATCAATCCTCCTGGTGCTCCCCAGACTGTCCTGTGCCATACATGAGATGATCAAATTCTTTATCAGAAGGAGCTGTATTTTAATTAGCTGAAATAGTCCTAAATTCTGCTAATGGATTTGCTCAAAATAATTACTTTGGAAGATTTAATCCCCTCTATTTTTCTTTTCTGTAAGATCCATGTCACTAATTAGTTTTTATCCTGGGAATAACTGTTTAGTGGTGGTTTCAAAGCACAATGGCTCAGTGTCCCTCTGTCCTGGAAACCCTGCGTTTATGCTGGATCCCATTCCTCTGTGCTCTCAGTTGCTGTTTGGACAAAATGATATTGTACCCCTCATCCTTTTAGTAGAAAGAACAACCTTTGATTGCATCTAAGCTGAAAATCTTTTTAGTGTCGGGCAGAAGTGTGGTCAATTATCACATAGCCTCTGCCTCACCATGACGTGTTTCTTGGCTAAGCAACCTGAAAGTCTTACATGGCTCACGATGTCACAGTGGCTCATTTAACCTACACAATCTCCATTTTCAGAGAGATGAAAATTGAACCCCAGAGATATTAAATTATTTCCCTAAGATCTTATAACTTCCACAAATTGATAAAATTTAAATTCAAACCCAGTTTGTCCAAATCTAAAATCCATGATTCTTTTCATTCCTTATTGGTAAGGCATAATAGCTGAAGAGATAATAGGACATAAAATGTGATATAACAGGAAGTACATTGGATTAAATAATCAGAGATGTGGGATCAACTATCGTTCAGAAATTCACCAGTTTATGAGTTGGCCAACAAATTTTCATTTTAATTATAATATGGAAATACCATTTGTCCCTAGAGAGATATTACACAAATAACGTAATGGGTAAAATAAAAAGGTATCAATTGTGACACACTATATAAATGTAAAAGATCATTTTTATAATTCAACTGTATTACTACTACTACTACTATTACTACTAATGTGACTATCACTATCACCGTCTCAATCATGGTTTTGGATGATATTTTTTTTGCATTTACATATAAGTAAATGAAAGCATGAAACAAACAGGTCAAGTATAAGAATAAGTCTAAAGTATTAGGAGAGGAATAGGGCTAGAAGATAGACTCTTTTGAATGTATTTTATTGTAGATTTGACTTTGGTGCTATACAAATAAATCCCATGGCTTAAAAATAATCTTTAATTTTAAAAAGAAATTTATATAAATTGAAAGCAATAAAATAAATGAACCTAGTCTGTATATTGATGGCACAATAACACAGACACAGGTTATTTCAATTTCAGGAGACTTTAAAACACATAAATTTGATTGTACATCCCTAAAGGGATATAATCTAAGGATAAAAGTGATTGTAAAAAAACTCCTTTTAATAATCATATTACTGGTAGTAGTAGTAGAAATGTGATTCAAATAGTATTTGTGTGTAATGTGGGATAAAACAAATAAGTAATTATATGATGTTCTAATACTATCATCTCTGGTGTCCTTGAGTAATAAAATTCTCTTTGAGAAAGAAAGGAGATATTATTCTATAGTACTAAATCTGAATTGGAACTATTACTATAAATTTATGAGATGTTTTATTTATTTATTTTTTTGTAAAAAGCAAAGCTCTGTTCACTTAAAAGACTGAAAAACAATGACAACAAACATCTCTAGTTCCTAGACTGTCATCTTCAGATCTGGGGCAGGATATATAAAGATGAACTTGGTACAGCAAACCATACCAGTTACCAAGGAAACTATTATAAACTACTCAGGTTGTTTCAAAAAAACTATGTTCCAATGTAGGTAGGCTAAAAAGAAAAACTAGTTGTTTATCATTGGAGAATGCTAGGGAACAAATTCATTACTTTGAAAACTAGTAACGAGAAAGATTTAAGCATGTATCCTGCCTCTCTTAAATAATCTTTTTCAGTAGGTAGTCAATGAGTAAATGAAGAAAAGTTTCTTTTAATGACAGCATCCCAACTAATAAATGAAGTAGAAATGATAGAATATTACCATTTTGGAACTGCTAATGAATTAACTGATAATCAGCATTACTAATGTCACAAGGAAATAATCATCATTATGTGCCCCCAAATAGAACATAAATACATCTATAAAGTAGTCTTGCCCAAAGAGAAAGAGGAAGAGGAAGAAAATGAGAATAATTCAAATCTAACAAAGGGTTTAGAATTAATCACTGATTTACAGAAAATATAGACAATGCAGGAACATGATAAAATGTACCACAGGAATATGACCAGCAAAATCCAAATTACACAAGCTTTATAGCAGAAGCAACTTGAACTTTTCAAATAAATGGCAAGGAACAAAAGGAGAGAAAAAGAGAATAAATCTTTAAAGTAAAAAAGACTCAAAAGACCTATACCTCAGCATACTGTGTAGACTGAGAAAAAATTTATAAATTTATGAGAAAATTAGATATTTGAAATCTGACTGGATATATAATAATATTAAAGAACTTTTATTAATATGTTAGGCCTGATAATTATATTGTGATAATGTTAGACACAAAATTTACCTAGCACCTAGGTCTTGGTTTCTAAATATTATTTCAACTACAAGAAACCAGGGATCCTTGGAGAATGATTTGAAACCAGGGTTGGGGCAGAAAAAGTACAAGATGATCCTGAAACATCTTATTCTAGAAAGTAACAAAGTGCTCAGAAATGAGAGAGATACAGCAATATAACAAAGGAATCAGTTTGTGATGGTTTCTCCTGGTTGAACATAGGACAATGTGAACATCAAAATGAATAATGGAAAGAATATATTATAACACTTTCACTAAACAGAAATCCATGAGTCTATTGAAATACATGAAACGATAAACAATTAAAGGAACAGATAAGTAAAAGGAGGAAGAAGAAATGGCTCCAAAGTAGAAAGCCAGTCAATAAATATAGATAGAATGAAAGAATTGAAAAATCACTAGTTTATAATCATCATACCAATAATTGGTTCAATCAAGATACTTATTAGAATGGCCAATATCTGGAAGAGCAACTGCACCAAATTCTGGGGAGGATGTGGAAAAAAAGAACTCTCATTTATTGTTGGTACAAAATGGCACAGTCAAATGGTATGGTCACTTTGGAAGACAGTTTGGTGTCTTTTTATAAACTATATACTCTTGCCATACGATCCAGAAATCATGCTCTTTGATATTTACCCAAAAGGGTTGAAATTACAAAAAGGCCTGCACATGGATTTTACAGCAGCTTTATTCGTAATTGAATCTTGGAAACAACCAAGATATCCTTTAGTAAGTGAATTGATAAATAAACTTTAGTCCATCCAGACAATGAAATATTATTCAGTGCTAAAAAGAAATAAGCTATCAAGTTATGAAAAGACATAGCAGAAACTTAAATGCATATTACTGAGTGAAAGAAGACAATCTAAAAAGGCTATACATACTTTATAATTTCAACTACATGGCATCTGAAAAAGGTAAAGTAGTGAAGACAGTAGAAAGAATAATCATGGGGAAGCGAGTAGGCAAGACACAGAAGATTTTTAGGGTAGTGAAAATATTTTGTATGATGCCATAATGATGAATACATATCATTATGCATTTGTTCAAACTCACAGAATATACAATACCAAGAGTGAACTCCAATGTAAACTATGGACTTTGAGTGATTATGATGTGACAACGTGGGCTCATCAACTGTACTACTGAGGAGGGGTGAGGGTGTTGATAATAGGGAAGGCTATGCATGTATAGGGGCAAGAGATATATGAAAAATCTCTGTGCTTTCCTCTCAGTTTTGTTGTGAACACTAAACTATTCTAAAATATAAAGTCTTAAAAATTTTTTTAGAAACATTAAAATAATTACAGATCAGAGGAGTATGAGGAAACTTTGGGGTGATATAAATGCCCCATATCTTGAAGATAGTGCATATGCCTATCAAAACTCATCTAATTTATACTTTGTTTATTGTATATTAATTATACCTCAATAAAATAGTTTTTTTAAAGGACACAAATTCAGAGTTGTAAAACAGTTTCTTTCTGAACATAATTATGAAGAGGAAACAATTTTAGTTGACTAGAAATTAACACATATAATTTCCATTTTTAAAATGAGCTTTCAAGAATTAGACTTAAAAGTGCATCAAAAATGCTAAAAAATTAGTTCTTTCAGAATATATTATTGTGGTCAATTCATTACAAATTTAATTTATGAAAAATTTCTTTTGCAATTTTTTCTACATATGAAGATTGTTTAATTTTTTTAACAGGAACTTTGAAAAGAAGTTAAAATACACCTTTATAGACTACTTAAATAGCAAGAAGCAATTTTGTAAAGTGTTAAGAATCACAAATTATGAAAATAATTATATCTGTATTATGAATAAGCGGTTCTTTCCAAATGTATAAGTCCAGGATAAATAGAGCAGTGAAGTTCTTTTAAGTTTAAAATTGGCCATAGAGTGATAGTTATTGTAGTTGGATGACAGATACATGAAAGTTAATTATACCTCTATCTTTATTTGTATATGTTTAAAATTCTCCACAATAGAAGATTTTAAAGGGTAAGCTGACCGGATAGCTTTGTTAAAGCAATGAATGTTTGGAGAGAGAGGAAACAACTGAGGGGATTGTTTTATGAACTATATAGGTGTCTAACCATGTACTGTATACTTGAAACTAATTTAAATAAATAAATTTTAAAAATAAAGCAATCAATGTTTGCAACACCAAAGACAAGCTAATTTAGAGATGTCACTGCTTGTTGACAACTCTGTTTAGGGCCTGTCCAGGAAAGATCCCAAGGCAATGTCAGGCAGTGCACAGCATCCTTTTCTGAACTGCCTGAGAACTACCATGACATCATACACTCTGGGCCACGCCACAGCATTTTCTTCAAGAGCCAAGTGTCTCTTCCTCTTTGAAGCTTTTCTGATTGCACCATTTTGACCATCTGAAACTATTACTCCCATTTTACTCCAACAATAGCATGTTTATCTAACCTGCATGAGTTGGTTTGTAATGGTACATGACTTCTCCATCCAACTGTAAGCCCCTCACATGCATAACTCATTTCTGTGTTCCTGGTACAGAACCATTATGGTTCCTTAATAAACTTTAGTGGAATAAATCACTTTTTCTGAGTTTCTTCTTCTTGTGTGAAGAAGTCAGGTTTCTTAGAATTAGAAATGTGTTTTGTCCTTTTAGGCCCCTGAAATTCTCTCACTTCAGAATTACCTTGGCTTTCAGCCAAGGAACCATATCCATCTTGTTTACTAAATCTCCTGTAAATATGATTCTTTTGTCTCATGTAAAAATAGTGAAGCCCAGGAGATTCTTCAGGCATTCTAAAGTAGGAAACTTGAGACTGAGCAGGTAGAAAAAGGTAAAATTAAACAAGCTACAAAAAATTCGTAATGCAGTCTTTATTTAGGCTGAAAATAATCCTTTTAAATTAAATTCATTGGGGTGACATTGGTTACTACAATTATATAGGTTTCAAGTGTACAATTCAATAATACATCATATGTATATTGCATTGTATGTTCACCACTCAAATTTAAATGTCCTTCCGTCACCATATATTTGAACTTCTATACCCTTTTCTACTGTCCCCTCCCCCCATTCTCTTTAGTAGCCATTAAATTGTTGTCTGTGTCTATGAGTTTTTGTTTGTTTGTCTTGTTCATTTGTTGCTTTCAGTTCTATATCTCCATATGAGCAAAATCATATGGTTCTCAGCTTTTTCTCAACTTTTTTATGGATGAGTAATATTCTATTGTATATATGCACCACACCTTCTTTATCCATTTATCTTTTTGAGTTGTTTTCATGTCTTGGCCACAGTGAATAATGCTGCTATGAACATTGGGGTGCATATATCTTTAAGAATAAATGTTTTCAATTTTTCTGGGTAGATATCCAGAAGAAGGATTTCTAAGTCAAATGGTATATCTTATTCTTAATTTTTTGAGGAATCTCCATACTGTTTTCCATAGTGACTGTACCAGTTTACATTCCCACTAGCAGTGTATGAGGATTCCTTTTTCTCCACAATCCCTCTGACACTTGTTATTACTTGTCCTATTGATGATAGCCATTTTAGCAGGTATGAGGTAATATCTCATTGTGGTTTTAATTTGCATTTTTCTAGTACTAGTGAAGTTGAGCTTACTTATATGTTAGCCATTTGTATGTTTTGGGAGAAGTGTCTGTTCAGGTCTTCTGATAATTTTTTAATTGGATTGTATTTTTGTTATTGAGTTGTATAAGTTCTTTATGTATTTTGAATATGGGCCCCTTAATCAGAAGCGTTGTTTGCAAATATCTTCTCCCATTCAATTGTGTTTTTGTTTTACTGATGTTTTGCAGTGCAGAAGCTTTTAGTTTGATATAGTCCCATTTATTTATTTTTGCTTATACTTCTTTTGCCTTTGAGGTTAAATTAATAAAATTCCCTCTAAATTCATGGTCCATGAGTTCAGCACCTATATTTTTTTCTATGCAATTTATTGTTTCAGGTCTTATAGTTAGGTCTTTGATCCATTTTGCATTAATTTTGGTGCATGGTGACTGATAGCAGTCTAGTTTAATTCCTTTACATGTGGTTTTCCAATTTTCCCAGCACCATTTATTAAAAAGAAGTTCTTTTCTTCATTGTATATTTTTGGCTCCTTAGTCAAAAATTATTTGCCTGTATATATGTGGATTAATCTCTGGGCTTTCAATTCTATTCCACTAGTCTGTGGGTCTGTTTTTCTAATAATACCATGCTGTTTTGATTATTGTCACTTTTCTTTAAGAATCAGACTCTCTCCTATGAATTCTCTTTTCACTAAATATCCCTTAAAAGTGAAGTTGTCATTTTTTATTGGTAAAGCATATAATTTGCAAGTCTTCTCAAAACTTATTTTTCCACTAGTTCTCAAGCATGTTCTCTTCTCTACTATTCCACTTTCATTCTCACTTGTGCTTCTTCACCTGGTAGGGTTATGGCCTTCTGTACATTTCAGTGAACCTGAAGGTTTACTAAAGTGTCACCTTGATTCCATTAGCCCAAAACAATCTGCCTTTTAGAAAATCCATATCACTTTTTTATTTTATCACTTCTTGTCCTGTGTCATAGTTATTTGTGTAAATGACTTCTATCTAAAATAGCTTGAAACCTCTCTGAGGGCAGGTGCCACATTTGAATCTAAGTTAAATATTTCATCACATACGCATCTTGTCTTGCAATTAGCCGGTGCTCACTAAATAAACAAATGAAGAATCTATAAATAGGCTTGCCTAATTAAAATTTTTTAAATCAAATTGTCTGTTGTTTTTGGCATTGCGTAGGCATTCCCTAGGTTATTTGTATTTTCTTTATTTTCTGAGATTTTTGCCATAGTTAAGTTTGTAAGAATAGTAGAAGTTAGACAATTTTCTCCAATAAACCACTAAAATCCATCCAAAAACAGAAGAGCTCTTTCAGGAGAGAATCTAGGAGGTCTAATATGTGGTTAGCAGCACTCAAAGTAAAGCCATTCTTGGAAAATGCATGGAAAATAATTCTATACCTTCTTCAAATTTAGTTGTGGGACTCCTGAGTTCATGATGACAGTTTTGCTTCTGTTGAGTGTCTGGTGAAACAGTTATCTGCTAACTGGGAATATTTGGTTGTGCTTTTATATTTTTCATTTTACTTTTTAAAAAGGCATGGCTACATTCTTTTTCTCTCTCTTTCTCCCACTTTTCTTCCCTCTTCTATTTTACTCTCTCTCATGCTGCCTCATCTTTCTTTAATTCTCTCTCTTGTCCTTTTCCCTACTCTTTCATTTCCTTCTTCTTTATCTCTTCCTTCCTTCTCTAATTTATACCATTTTCCCTTCCTCCCCATACACCTTTCCCACCCATACAATTTATTTTAAAATGTATTTAAAATCAGAGAGTTACCTACATGAGTGTGAAACCTGATCTTAGATCTATCCACTGTTAGGAACAGCCACCAGGGAGGTAGGGAGGAGAGAATCAGCTCTATATAATGGAATCAATTAAGGAGGTGTGCCCCAGAATGCATGGTGACAATGACAAGGGAGCATCAAATTGATTTGATCTAACATGAGATCATGTGATCTAACATGAGATTACATATTGCCCCAAAGGTTGGCTGGAGCATGATAACAGGAGAACCTAAGAGCAGACAATGATTGAAAGTCTGTAAGAATTTTGGACTCAGGAAGGCATTTTTAAAGCACATAACAGAGGCTCAGACATTGTCCAAGGTTTAAAATACATTGTGGGAATTGACAAAAACAAACGGAGTTCTGAGTCTTGCAGTCTTGGTTCCTGGGGAAATAACCCAAATAGAGCCTCTTACTGACATAAGTAAATGGAACATGGGAAGAGAAAGTTCTCTAAAAAAAAAAAAAAAAAAAAAAAAAATCAATAAAAGAGTTTGGTTTTAGGATGAAGGAAGAGTCCAATTCCCAAAACAGTACACCCATGGGAAGAGTAGGATAAGCCTTGGCTGCTGACCTAGTTCCTCCTTAAATTAATTAACAAAGGAATAGCGTTGGTTCTAGAAAGGAGAAGGAATTAGCCTCCAAATAAAGGTCCAGTAGCTTTGTGTCATTTCATCATCAATTGGAAGTAGTGGCAACGTTCTTAGCGGTTATGATCATAGACTAACACTAGGTCTGCCTGAGCTCGAATGCCAAGTTCACTACTTGGGAGGTGAGAGATGTTGGGAAAGTAACTTAATCTCTCTTTGCCTCAGTTTATCATCTGTAAAGTGGAGGAAAACAGTGCCAATGTTATGAGGCTGTTATGAAGAGCAAATGAATCCTTATTTATAAAAAGGTTAGTGTTATGGACCACACCTGGACAAGATGACCTCGGAGCCGAATTAGAATCAAAAAGAAAATTTTATTACAAATTTGAATCCGGGCTGAAGCCTCCACTGCCGCAGCAGCGAGAACAAGAGCCCCGATCCTTAGCATGGGGTTCCTTATATTAGGTTTATGGCGGGCTAACTTGGTGCGCACAGGACAGGTTGCAGTTCCTTATTGGCTAACCATATGGCCTGATTATGGCCTGACCTTTAAGCAAGCAAATAGGATGTCTGGGTGGAGAATTCCGGCCCTTGGTCAGAGGGGATTGCAGTCTACCTTGCTGGGGGAGTTTAAAATTTTCCATTCCGCCATCTTAGATCTTACATCGCCATCTTAAATACATAAGTTCTCATGACCCATTACAGTTAGAATAGTGTCTAACATATAGTGCTTGTTATGAGTGAAAGAGCAAGATAATTGTTGTGCAGATTCACATTTTTTTTTTAATTTTTATTATGGTGACATTGGTTAACAAAATCCAGTAAATTTCAGGTGTACAATTTAACAGTAAGGCAAATATATATATTGCATTGTGTGTTCGCCACCCATAGTTAAATTTCTTTCTTTTACCACACATTTGACCCCTTTTACCTTGTTTACCTCCTCCCTCCCCACTCCTTCCCTACTCTCTGGTAACTACTAGTCTATTGTCCATGTCCATGAGTATCTGTTTGTCCTATTTCACATATTTTCAACTAAAAGACTTTGCTTAAGGTCCTTTTATTTACCCAAATCAACTGAATTACAACTAATAAAATCATTGATTTTTCAAGACAACTGATCCATTTTTCTTTCACTAAGCTTAGACCACCTAAACTTGGCCCCAAATTAACGCAATACAATAAAAAACTGAATAAGGGGGTTGTTCTGACTGCGCTTTACAACTCAGGAAATACACTGGTATTGTTTTCATTGTTTCACTTGAAACCTCAACCTCATCTTTATCTCTGCTTTCTGTCACCCCAACATCCCAGTAGATCACATAGCATCACAGCTAAGAGGACAGGTTGTGGAGTTAGACATAACATAACGCTTTTTTAGCTTAGCAAAGCTATTTATCTTTTCTGAGCTTCAATTTTCTCATTTGTAAGTGAGGATAATAATACCCATATCATGGAATTATTCTGAGGATTAGATGAGATTTTGCATGCAAAGGACTTAGCATAGTGCCTATCTACCGTAAACATTTAATACATTTTTAGCCTAGAATCATAAGTCATAATCTATTTGAATCCATCTTTTTAAGTGTCTCCTAACTCTGCCCCCTCTGCTCCATCCTTCCACAATGCCCTAGAATCTTTGTCAGGAGTTAGTGTGTATATCTCTCTACTGGATTGTAATCTCCTTGTGTGGAGCCATTCATTTATCTTTGCTTCCTATCCCACCATATCCTGAACCTGCATAACAGATATTTAAGAAACGATTGTTGTATAGACTCTCTGCAGAACTTGATTTTTTTCCCTACTCATGGTGCAATTGGTAGAAGAAATAAGGTTAAAAGCTCAAGGTTTTTGAATGTTGTGATAATGCCTTGTGGACATTTGATGCGTAGGAAACAGCTCAGTAACTTAGTCAAGTTGTGTTGGATGAAAAATACTGTTTGGCTATCACCCATGGGAACATAGGCTGTCACCCATAAGAACATAACATTTTAACAATAAGCTTTCTGCTTCTATACTCCCACTTACATACCTGACCTGTGGGTCGACAGATAGTAAATAAAAGAAAAATAGACCTTTGCATTCAGCAAAATGAAGAATGAGATTTTGGGCTTATAAACCCTGTACCTCTACATTTTGGGGCTGCTTAATTCGGAGTCTGTGTGACCCTGGCAGACCCAGCTGGCTAAATAAAGAGCGTGTTTCCTATAACTCACTGAGTTCTGGTGATCCATGTGTCTTTCGGGGGCTGGCGGCTACAACATTTGGAGGCCCCAGCGAGATCTCAGGGAGTGGCCCTGGGATCTAAGACCTGACTGGCCTCTGAAGCGGTTGCTGTCTCTGTTACAGACTCAAAGGGGTGGCCAACCTGAGACGTTCCAGGGCCCTTGAATGCCGTGAGGGGGTTAATGCAATCGTCAAGGACACAACTTTCAGGACACGCTCTTTGTTCCTGGTTCTGACGGGAACTGGGAATCTGGAATCTCTGAGGCCTCGGCGTCTGGATAAAAGGTACCTTTCTATTTCTGTGGACCGGTCACTGGAGGTCTGTGAAGAGACTGGATGCAGTCATACCTCCCAGACCATGGCCAGGCCGCGGGACGCCGCCTTCTGTGCCCTGTTGTCGGGTTCTGTTTATTGTCTCTGCTCTTATAGGTGGTGGACTTCTCTGGGTCCATCTATACCTCAGTAATTGTTCTCGCCTGAGTGTCTGTTTTGTGTTTTGTGTTTTCTGCACAAGCAATGGGAGGAAGCCTGAGTTCACAGAAGACACCCTTAGGGTGTCTCCTGCAGCATTTCAAAGAAGGGTTTGTAGAGAGAGCTAACTATGGCATAAAGTTTTCTCCAGGCAGACTAAGAACATTGTGTAAAGTTGAGTGGCTGTCTTTTGATGTAAACTGGCCTCCTGAGGGTTCTTTTGTCAGGGGTTTAATGAAGAATGTTTGGAAGATTGTCAGACATCCTGATCAGTTTCCCTACATTGATCAATAGTTGAACCTTGTTCAGAACCGACCCCCATCCGGGCTCCACTGGTGTGCCCTTTCTCTGGAGGCATGAGTTTTAGTTGTAGGTACCCCGAAACATGCAGCAACTGAATCTCCAAGACAGCCCAGTCCCTCAGTCCTCCACTCTCCACCGGAGGACAGTGACCTTCCCCCACCCTAGAATCTAGGACAACAGAGGCCCAATAACACTGCCTCACCTCCTTGGATGCAGACAGGTAACCCCTATGGGCCTCCTGCTCCCGCTCCAGGTGGGGCACCAGCCAATACCACCACCCTGGCCATTCTCCCCTTGTGAGAAGCACCGCCTCAGGGATATCACACAGACAGGCCCCTTATGGTTTACATGCCTTTCTCGACTAGTGACCTATACAACTAGAAGGCACTGAATCCGCCTTTCTCTGAGAAACCCCAGGCATTAATGGGACTCTTAGAAAGTGTCTTTCAGACTCACTGCCTCACCTGAGACGATTGCCAACAGCTTTTAATTATCCCCTTGACCTCAGAAGAGTGCAGAGGCATTCTGACTAAAACACAAAAAATAGCTGCAGGAGGGAGGAAAGTTAAGGAAGCAGGGGAACAGATTGAGGAGGAACTTTCCTTCACCCGCCCAGACTGAGGACATAATTCTCAGGCAGGGAGAACGACATTAGATCGGTACCACCAGATTCTAATTGGGGGAATTAGGATGGCTGCTCATCAGCCAACTAATCTTTCTAAGGTAACTAAAGTTGTACAAGAAGGGACCTCAGAAATCCCCTAAAGCGTTTCTTGAACGAGGCGTACCCGGTACTACCTCATTGATCCTGAGGCCCCTGAAAACCAGCAAGCAATTAATATAGCCTTTGCTACTCAGGCAGCCCCTAATATCCAGAGTAAATTATGAAAATTAGGTTTTGCAGGGATGAACCTGTCCCAGCTTGTTGTGTAGAACCAAAGTGACTCCATCTTAAAAACAAACCCTCCATTTTGAGCTTAAGAGGAATTCCAAGAATAACCACCAACTGGCTAAGAGTCATCCCACCCAGCAATTGGCCAATCAGAGACCTCTTAGAAATTATCTAAAAATCCCACCTGCCAAGCTCCCTGTTCCAAGTTTTTTTCTTTTTTTTTTCTTTCTTTTTCTTTTTCTTTGGCGCGAAACCTAAACCAAACCCCTTAAAGAATCCTGTAATGCCACTGCTGTACTCCCCTGCTTGTGGTTTTACCCTTTAAAAACCCTTTGAAACTGTAAGTCAGGGCTGATACTTCCACTGCTGAGTCAGTGTATTCGGCCCTGGCTCGAGCCTGCAAATAAACTCCCTCTTGTTCTTACATCGGTGTCGGCTCCTTGGTGAGCGTGGAGGCTCGAAGTCGGGTATAACAGTTGAGATAGCCCAGAAGGTGTTCAACAACAGGGAGGTACCAGATGACCCCAAACATATGGCTAAAATCCAAAGCTACTATCATCAACCTAGCCAATCTGTTGCCAGACCCAGACCCCGAGACCCCCGTTCATGACTGCACAGATTTCACTGATGCTGTGTGTTCCTCGGGGCCAGACCTCAAAGACTCTTCTCTGCTTGAGGTCAATGAAGTGCTGTTCATGGATGGGAGCAGCGTCATGCAGAAAAAAAGGAGGTATGCTGGGATAGCGGTCTGTTGGGAGCCATTCTTGCTGAATGCACTACAGATAGGATTAAAGTTGCCTGCAAGCTAGAAGTTTGCAGAGCAGGAAGGCTCTGTACTGAAGGAGAAAGTTTGGCTTAATGGATAGAGTTGAACGTTCCTTGACAAAAGGAATAAGGAACGAAAAACAGGAACAAGGATGTTTTGAGAGAACTTATGTAAATGTCAGCAATTGTTAGAATATCTGTGGGTTTTGTTTTTCATGCATTTCCAAGGGTATAAATATGCTGTGCTAAATAAACTCAAGGCGACAGTATTTACTGTTAGCCCTCCCCACTCTATCTTTTGTCTCTCTCTCTTTTTTTTTCTTAATCCTCACTCCCCCTCTAGAGAACTCTTTGATCTTAGCTGGCTGGCTCCGGCAGCGGTCATAACTCTGTCGCCATCTGGTCACAGGCTTTTTCCCATAGGACTTGTGCTAAAAAAGCAGAACTCATTGCCCTCACTGAGGCACTAAGATGGGGAAAGAATAAGACAGTCACAATATACCTGACAGCCAATATGCCTTTGCCACTGCACATGTACACAAAGCCATCTACAAGAAAAGAGGGCTTCTGACTTCAGCTGGAAAGAACATTAAAAACAAGGAGGAGATCTTAGCCTTACTTAAAGCCATATAGATGTCTAAGGCTCTTGCTATTGTTCTTTGTAAAGGACATCAAAAAGGAAATAGTCCCGAGGCTGAGGAAAACCAACAAGCCAATGCAGAGACAAGAACAGTGGCTACAAGGCCAGTGGGGCCCCCACCACATCTACTGACTATTGTCCCTTACCTAGAACTGCCACTGTCTCCAACCTATATGGCAAAAGAAAACATATATTTTCAAGACAAGGGAGCCACTAGAAACCAACAGGGGTGGTGGACGATTCCAGATGGTAAAATCAGGCTCTCACAGGCCCTTGGAAGGACTCTCCTTCACTAACTACACCAGACCACACACCTAGGATGAACTAAGATGCTCCAGAAGAGAGAAGAACCACAGAGGAGATTGCCTCACAATGCCTGGCTTGTGCCCAAGTTAATCCAAAGAAGGAGAAGATAGAAGAACCTAGGCATAGGAAAAGAGGAACTTATCTGGGGGACCACTGGAAAGTGTATTTCACTGAGGTAACCCCGACTGTGGGGGGGCTACAAATATTTACTCGTTTTTATAGACACCTTTTCAGGATGGGTAGAGGCCTTCCCCACCAGAAAAGAAACTGCCTTCGTAGTTACTAAGAAACTACTACAAGAAATTCTCTCCCGATTTGGTTTCCCTGGAACTTTAGGGTCGGCCTTCGAAGCAAAGGTATCACAGCAATTGGCTAGCTACCTAAATTTGCAATGGAAACTCCACTGTTCCTACCGGCCCCAAAGTTCAGGCCAAGTAGAGCAAATGAATCAGACCCTAAAAGAGACATTAGTCAAGTTAAGATTAGAAACTGGTGGGACCTGGGTAGAACTTCTTCCAGTTGCTTTTCTCCGAGTCAGGTATACTCCATATATTAATAGATTCACTCCATTTAAAATTTTCTTTGGAAAACCCACCTTTAGTACCTAAAATAGATAAGAAAAAAGCAGAACTGCATAACCTTGTCTTACTTAAATCTTTAAAGGCCCTTCAAAGTGTACAGAAGAAGATATGGTCCCAGGTTTGTGCTGTTCACTCAGCTCCGGAGGACTGAATTCCCCACCAGTTTCAGCTTGGGGACTCTGTGTAGATCCAAAAGTTCACTTCCAAGGGACTAGAACCCAAATAGAAAGGACCTTTTACTGTCTACCCGACGACGCACACTGCAGTTAAAGTAGACGGCATCCCATCATAGATTTATCACTCCCACATAAAGACAGCATGAGAGTGGACAGCTCAGGAAGATGGGCCCTTAAGACTAAGACTCAAACATACATAAGTTTAACCCTCTGTTTCTTCTTTTTTCCTCTTTAGCCCAGGCATTCAACCAGCCACAAGCAAAAACAGAAGGAGACAAGATTACTGGTTGTGCCTAAACCCCAAACCCCTTACTATGTCAGAAAAAGAACTCTCCTAAACTTAACTGAGCTCAGCAGGCTAGAACTTTGAGTTGATTCACTAGCAGAAGTAGTCCTTCAAAATAGAAGAGGTTTAAATTTATTATTCTTAGAACAAGATAGATTATGTATGGCTCTAAGTGAAACCTGTTGCTTCTATGCCAATAACTCTGAAATAATTAGGAAAAGGTTATGACTAGTACAGAGAAATTTAGATGCCAGGAAAAAAATAGAGACTAAAATCAAATAACTGGTTTCGTAGGATGTTCAATTGGTCACCATGGCTAACAACTCTTCTATCTGCTGTAGCTGGACCTTTAATCCTTCTCCTCCTTTTGTTAACTTTTAGCCCATGTTTCCTCAATTTCTTGTTTACATATATAAGAAAAAAAAATTAATTCTATTAGACTTTTAGTATTACAAAATAGAGGCTATGAGCAAATTCCACATGAAGAATCAAGGATTTGATTTTCTGCTACGGCCAGTGGGGAATGTGCTGGCTGGAAAATTAGTTTGGCTATCGCCCATGGGAACATAGGCTGTCACCCACAGGAACATAACTTTCTAACAATAAGCTTTCTGCTTCTATATCCCTGCTTACACACCCGACCTGTGGGTCAACACATAGTAAATAAAAAATAAATAAATAAACCTTTGTGTTCAGACAAAATGAAGAATGAGATTTTGGGCTTAAAAATCTTGTATCTCTACATTTCGGGGCTGCTTAATTTGGGGTCTGCATACCCCTGGCAGACCCAGCTGGCTAAATAAAGAGCGTGTTTCCTATAGCCCACTGAGTTCTGGTGGTCCGTGTGTCTTTCAGGGGCTGGCAGCTATAACAAAGTCAAGCCACCCACACAAGGACCCCAAGCCAATATTGAGCGTATTATATGAAAATCTGAAAACTCTTTCTACAGAAAAGTCTGACTAGCAGTTCTTCATGAAAGCTGAATGGTATGCTTCTCAGACAATAGATAACAATAGTTGTTTGCAGAGGACAGAAAAGGCTAAGGGGTTGAGAACTGGAAAGAAAAAATGAAGTTACAGAGAAAACTTTCAGCTTCACATGTATTAGTGTATGTATTTGTGTTATTACTTATAATAAATATATATTCAAACATAGCACCAGTTTAATTGACAGATGATGAAAAGTGCCATTTGTGGTTCAATTAAGTCTCATTGATACCTTTTCCAGTGTTGCCAGTAATTTGTCAGCTTCATTATTGACAATGTAAACTGCTGTAAATTCTATAAGAGACACTTCAGGGAGAGAAAGATATTATATTGTGATCCAAACTGACACTGTGCAAAAAAGACAATAGTTCTTAACTGATAACCAAGAACAGTGCAGTCCATAGAAGAAGCCATCACTACTTATGAGGCAGAGTTGGACACAAAAATGGTAGTGTTCAAAAGAAGAAATTATTATATTTTTCATTGTCCTAAGCAAATTCATCTGCTTAATTAAATTCACTGGTCCACTTTGTTTGTGATAACACTATATATAGAAATTAAGGAGACATCTCATATAGGTGGCATTATTAATGAAAACATAAAAAATGTTCTGTTCAAAATTAATGTGCTTGTCAGTTTTTTCAATGTTTGAAGTTTCACCATTATTATCAATCTTTAGAGTCTTTCTTATCAGAAGAGATCATCTTTAACTAACCAATAACTTGGCAAGCTTTTAAAAATAAAGCCAAGTTCATTGTTACTTAGAAGACAACAGGATAGAAGAAGTCTATGGGGTTATGGGTTATAAAAGATGGGGGCAAATGGAGTTCTTTCAGCTCAGGTCAACAGCCTCATGTTTGGAGAAAGAGGTGGGAAGCCAATTCTGTTTATTCAACCAGCAAAAAGCTGACTGATTATTTCCTGCCTATTGCTCCTGCAACTTTTTCATCATTTCTCTCCAAGATCACTGAAAAAACTTTTACATTTTGTTGTCCTCCAAACAAACTTCTACATTTCTGATTGAACCATTCTTCTAAAATTTAGTCTGATCATGTCAATTACCTGCTTTAAAATATTTTATGCGGATCTCACTTTACTCTAAAATTAACCCCACATTCTTTAAGCTGACCTTTTCTCTCTCAGAAGCTTTATCCTCCAGGCTTCCTCCCCACCATCTCCATGTATCTAAACATATCTTCTTCATCCAAAATTCTGAGTTTTGGAAAATGAACCTCTCTCCATTTAGAATTTTCTTCCCTGTCTTCCCTGCTAGATGGCCACCTAGATATTCTTCAGAGCTATGACAAAAAGTCAACCTTTCAGTAATACTTTGTTGGATCTACCCAGCTAGAACTAATCACAAATTCTGTGTGACTACACAGAACCTAGTTCATATTATAGGTCTGTCATTGAAAGAATGGTTGTTGTCTGTCTCTTTATGTTAGATTGTAAGGGGAGTAACTGTGTATTGCAGAGGCAATGTTACATTTGCAAGAAACCATTTCATTTCCTTTCTGAGAACACAGATTTCCCAATCGCAATATGTTTAGATGTACCCTGAAGCAACCTATGGCCAATGCAATGTGGGCAAAAGTGATGTACACCTCTTCCAACACACCCCCAGCATAATCCACGATTTATATTTTTTTTCTCTTTTGCTAATTACTTGGCTTGAAGTTGAGGATTCCAAGAAGCTACTAGATGGAATAATTCTAGGTCTCTGAGTTGCCATCTGGAAGAAATCCATTGCACTGAACATCAGCACCAAATTTCTCATGAGCGAGAACTAAACCTTAATAGTGTTAAGGCACTGGGATTTAAGGTGTTGTTAGAGCAACTAATCTTACTTATTCCGATTAATACTGGGTCTTGTTCTTTCTCATTACTATTACCAGCTGTCTATGTCTCCCAGTCTACCCAATTCAGTTCTGTCTTCACTTTCCTCCCATTTAGCCTAGACCCCTTGATCAACCATTTAATGATATAGTCATCACCTTGGAATTTTTTCAGATGTTTTTCTTTATTAGCAGAAGTTATAGTTGTAACATAGTAGCAGTAGTGTTTGCTGATGCTTTTTTGGAGCATGTAATGCTTTGCAGATTATATATTTTTGTGCTCACTGTCTTACTTTGGCCTCTCATGGTTTCTGTCTTACTTCTCAGTAAGGCTTCCTGCCTGCTGTCTCTATGTTCGAATCTGAATTGACACCACTGGAAAAAGTTACAGAAATCTAGCCTTTGGATCTAATAAAAAATTAATGTGGTTTTATTACTGCTACTGAGCAAACTTCTTAGCCAAGAAGTTTGACTTCTTAAACTCTTTGTTCGTCTTCATAGTTATTTTCAATTAAAATGTCTATTAAGACAGTTTGTAGAGCAGATTTAGATTCACAGCAAAATTGAGAGAACTGTACAGAGATTTCCCATATTCTCCCTGCCCCAACATGTGCATAGCCTCTCTTATTATGAACATCTTCCATTACAGTGGTACTGTTATAACTGATGAATCTACACTGATGCACAATAATCAAAGTCCATAGTTTACATTAGGGTTTATTCCTAGTATTGTACATTCTGTGAGTTTGAACAAATGTATAATGACATGTATCTTCCATTATACTATTATACAGAGTATTTTCACTGCCCTAAAAATTTCCTATGCTCTGCCTAGTCATCTCCCCAGACAACCACTGATCTTTTTACTGTCTCATTACTTTTGCTTTTCCTAAATGTCATATAGCTAGAATCGTAGACTATGTAGACTTTTCAGATGACCTTTTTTTACTCTTTTTATTCATTTTTTTTTACTTTCCTCAAAGCGTTATCCCTTATTTCCAAGATTAAATCCTCCTTCACATACTTGATCCCTCTTTTCAATAATTATTTTTCCTCTCATCTTTCAGAAGGCCATGGATCAAGACTGTGCCTTATTTATCTCTCATACTTCCTTTTTTATCATTATGCCTCGTTGCAGCCTACATTTTAGAAATATCAATATTCTTAGTTCCTCAAATACAACTCATATATTTTTATATGGTGTCATCTTTTGCTGAAATGCCCATTTCCCATCTTCTCAATCTGGAAAACTCTTACTCATCTTTTGTCAATGAGATCAGATATCGTCCCCTTTGCAAAGTCTTCTCTGACATAACATTTCCCTCCTTTGTGCTCCTATAGCACCTCAACTAACATTATATTATATTTTATTGCGTTATCATTATCTCTTTGCAGGCCTGTCTTCCCCCTAGACTGTCAGCCTTTCTCAGGGCAAGATGATGTCTGATAGCTTTCTTTATTTTCAGCACTAGGAACTGTGCCTCACACAAGAAGTTCTTTAAATAAGGAAAACAAGTAATCAAGTTTGCTTGGAGAGATAGCTCAAGCATCCTAAGCATTAATAGCTCAGGACCCAGAGTAAATGGGGTTGAAGTAGTTATAAAGGAGTTGATCCTTGAATGGGACAGTAATCTTTATTCTATTCTGGAATAACAAACTATAAACTTAACCTGGCTGAATGTTCTGTGTTCTTTGAGGTAATGGCCACTCAGGTGTGTCCACAAGAGGGGACATGGAAGAGATCCAGGGAAACAAAGTTTATTATACTCACAAGTTTTGCAGAGACAAAGTCACTGCATACCATGAGGGGTCATGTGAGAGGAGTGCCAAGGGAGCTGGCTCAACCAAGCAGGTGAGGAGTCAAGCAAGAATGAGGACCCATAGACAAGCACTTTTATTGGGAGTTAAGGTGGAATATGCAGAAAAAGATATAAAGGGATTTTATTGGTGCATCTGAATGTTACTAGGTCACACTTAGGGAGAGTAGGAAAGGGAACTTGTGGCAGGAGCTGACCTTTTTGCATTGCTGCACCTAGTCACCTGGATGGTGTGCTCACAGTCTATTTGCAGGGATATTTAAGCATCAAGAAAGGAAAGGGAGAAAAGTAGGAAGTTTTAGAAATTTACAATACACTGAATATCTTAGATATGTCCTAAATGGCCTCAGAGGCAGAACTATGACCAATAGATAAAAATAAAAATAGATAAAAGTAGACAGATAGCTACTCACAATAAGTAAGTTTTTACTAACCATCATAGATGTGCAAAATGGAAGAGGCTGCCTTAGAAGGTAGTGAATCTCATTGTTGCAGGTATTTAAGCAGAAGCCAGATGGTCACTTGTAGAATTTATGCAGCATATAGGATCCATGTAGTATGTGCCATATTCATATTCAATCAAGCCAAGGTCCAGCTTGTAAGGGGCATGCACACACAAGTTGAACAAAAATCAAGCTATACTAATTTGATATCATCATCCTCTTCAAAGCATTTTCTTGATATTTCTAGGTTGACAAGAGCTTCTGGATACAAAAACGTATCTGGAGTCTAATAAAGTTTGAGAATTACTTCATACAATATTATCCTATTGGTTATATGAAGCCATGTGCAAAATGACTCTGAGAATTCTTGAAATAAAAGAAGCCATGTCACTTGGCTTATCTCAACATATCCCACACTATATGCCTTACTGTTAAATTATACATCTGAAACTTGTTAGATTTCATTAAACAATGTCACCATACACACACAAAAAAATTTTTTTTAAGTTTTTTTCACAAAAACTTTTTATTGCATAATTTATCTGTGATATTCCATGGAAAGAGTCTATCTAATTCTGCTTTCACCTGGGTAAAGATGGCTCCTTTTAGATAGAAGCAAATACAGCATTTTCTCCTTTGCTGATTTCAAATCACACTTGGTCTAAGATATACAGACATATTGAGGGATCCAACAAAAAAAGGATATTTATCAAATTCATATGCTTTTTTTCATTTAATAATGATACCATTGTATAAGAAAGATATTCTTTTTTACATTTGGAGAACCAAATGCAGCTAATAGGAAGGTGAGATAATATTCCAAAATCCATGACCTTCTCATTTCTCAACTCAACTGGCATAGCTGGAAGCCCAGAGATGGAAGAATTTGACTGAGACTGTCAAGACTACTCTTAGTTTAATGGTTGATTATTCTTGATTTCATTCTTTGAGAAGTGACAGTTTCTAGAAGCAAAAATGTCACCTTGATAATAACTATTGGAGCTCATTAAATCGAGAAATTTACTTTTTCATAGTTGCCATAAGAATGAGGATATGGGCAAGTATAATCATTACTCAATGGCAATATGAAAATCAATAACCCATTACCTCTGTCAGCTGTATCGTCAAACTGGGCCACCTTCTGAAGGAGAAGCTGATGAGCTCCCTCCTGTGTATGAGTCAGAACCTAAATGAACAGGCTGAAAGTAAATGAGTTAGATGAGCTTATAGACACTGAGCCAGGCAGCAAATGATAGTAAATTCTGGGTCTTTTTACCTTCAAAGATACCTTTTATTATCATCACATAGGCTCATACTCTGCTACAAAACTATTAATTAAGTAAAAATTAGATTTTCCCATTTGTATTCATCAATAGCATGCAGAACTGCCAATCAGAGCTTAGGATCAACATCTGCCTAGAGAGTATAACTGTTAATTTGATGTACTTCTAGTCAAAAGCAAAGAAAATTGATATTTCAGATGGCTTTTGCTTCCTTATTACAAGTAAATACAGAGTTTCTCTGGAGATATTTAAAATATAAAAAATAGTTTGAGATCATGGTAAGAATGGATTAAAGAATATTTTAAACCTTTTCTTCATATATTTTGCATAATCTCATTGATATAATCATCTTATATTGTTCTTGTAATGGAAAAAATTAATAATGCCATTAACAATCCAAAAGGACAATAGCCTGAGAGCCTTATTACTATATTCATGGTGTTCTAAGGCTCTAGAACATAGGTAGAAAACTAGCCTAGATATTTTTCTAAGGACTGTACTGGCTCAAAAATGACAGGAAAAACATAGTATGGCTTTCCATTTTGTTTTGTGTTCAGAAAGAACTAATTGCCTTTCCTCCAGTAAGATCTCCGCTGGCCATTGCAACAATTCCGCAAATGCTCTTTAACACCCCTGGTAACAAGGTACCCTTAGGTGCTTGCATTAGGCTCATTCAATATTTTGCTGGAAAGGCAGAGTAGCAAAATATTTTTTTAGACAAAAATAAAAAGTCTTCTCATTTCTACATCACAAATCATAGCCAAAAGCAAAAAAGGGAGGAAAAAAATCTCTGAAAAACCTTATATCCTCCTACTTACGCATTTAAAAAATTAGTTCCAGATTTGTAAAAAGCTACAAAGATCTTAATAATATTTATTTTACAACATATCCCCAAACTCACTGCAAGCTGCCTACATGTTTGCCATTAATTGGTTATTTTTAAATTTATTTTCTTTGATTGGAAGAGGAAGTATTAGTGAAAAGAAAAACAGAAAATCTAACTCTACTATTGTTTTTCTTCTAAGTTCTCCTTAATGTTCTCTACGATAAAAGAAAAAGATATTCGAGAGTGAGTGTCTTTACACCAGCCCCTTCCTTGCAAACTCTCACACAAGAAGCTACTTTTCACTGCTTCTTTTAATGACCGTATTATTTTGATTTTATTAATTTGACTTTTTTTCTAACTTCAATTAATGGATAAGTTAACAAGTGACTCACACTTATAATTATTCATTTTGATGTTTGGGGATGCAGGGATGCTTTTAAAAAATTCTATTTATATTGATGTCTGGACCACTTTACATTGAAGGCCATATTTTATTACTCATATGAAAGAGCTGCTATGCTGAAGAGACTAGTAATACTGGTAAACTGATAACACCTTTGTCTTCCTAGGAGTCAAGAGGACACAAAATGGAAGAGCTGTATTCTCTGCTTAAATTATTCCCAGGGAGAAGGTGTGGTACCTGAGGTGATAAGTATTGGCGTTTGAATGACTGTTTGTTTTCAGTATCATAGCCCAAATGATTTCCTGAAGATATGGTATTGAGAATAACTAAAAACCTATATTTATTGAGGACAATGGTAAGAAAGTTGGAAAGAAATTAGATTTGAACTTTTTAAAGCACATATTCTGTGCCAATCTTGGTTCAAGACTGCTAGAGATAAACAAATACCCACCCACATGAATTCAAAATTTAGCAGCATACTATGTATAAATAGCAACTGATATATAAATAAATGTAACCTTAAAGAAATGAGTTCCAGTTTTACATAAGATGAAGTGAGCACACATCTCCCTGTCTCTCCCACTGAAAATAACTAATAACACCAGACTACATGCATGCAACATCTATCTGAGGACTCTGAGAAATAAATGCTGGTAGGCAGCTGGGGTACTGGAAGTACTACCTCACTAATGGTTCCTTTATGGTTCCAAACCCAGTAGTAAACGCCAGATGTAAACAAAAAAAAATTCTTAGTGAAACCCTCTCTTTCTGGCCCAAGGAGCAGGAAATTTGGTCCCTGAAGGACAGAAGGAGTATGTAAACTTCCTTTGGTGGTGGTGGTGTGGTTATTGCTATTTTTGCTGTTTTCTGTCTTCTTCTCCAGCCCCAAGGCAAAACCATTGTGGCAGCAATGGCAGTAATTACTGCCAGTAGCAGAAATGATGGCAGTGCCAGTACAGTAGATACCTAAAACTCTGAGCATGGGAGGAATCCTCATTGCTTTTCTTCTCTCCTTCAATCCTCTCACCACTTGACCTAGGAGTATTCACCAAAAAGTACACAGCAGGATTGGTAACTGAAAGCCTCCTCAGCTTTCCAGCCAGAAGACAAAGAAGGGAGATCTCAGGGCTAAATAGTTCCTCCTCAGCTTTCCAGCCAGAAGACAAAGAAGGGAGATCTCAGGGCTAAATTGTGCAGCAGGTTAATCTAGGGAAAATATTCCATAATAGCATATCAGCTCTTGAACTCAACCTAATCTTTGCAATTCCTTATGACTGGGCTGTAAAGTGCAAGGTGGGTAGATGCCTGAACAGGGCCAAATGGGCACTGTTTATTTCTAATCCCAAATCTCTGTGATTCTACTTTTATTAAATTAGACTCCTTTTGAAAAATTTTCTCATTGGAGTCCTTCTTCAGCCTTTAGTGTATGAGCCAGGAATTATGAGGTGGCAAGGGCCCCTCCTCTCACACACTGTCCCATAGCAACAAGCTCTGCCTCTAGCAGATTCATTACATGTTCTCCCATATAAGTTCATCTTTGATCCATATCAACTTCTCTTCTATTTCTCCAACTTCTTGCTTGCTCCAATCTTTCCAATTTATCATCCCATTCTGATCTCTTGTATCATGGGCCTCCCACTTCATCCATCTTTCATAACCTGTCCCTTCACATTTCATAGTGCTTGTGTCATGTTCCACTGTATCTATGTTTTGTGATTCATTGGGCTGTTCTCTATTAATGGAAATTTGGGAACAAAGGTAACACCCTCTTTGGCCTGTCTGGTATACCAGCTCATGAGTTATTCTCCAGTGGGTAACTATGATAGGTGGAATCATCACCCTAGATTATGAACACCTAAATTTAGGGGACAATGGGGTCGTAGCTTCTCAATCCCTTCCCAATCATCCAGCACATTTGCTTCCCAAATTATTTAAGTCTTCCTCTTGCCTCCATTCCTACTGACATTGCAAAACCTGTCATCAAGTTGGTCTCCCTACCTCCATCTTCTTCCAGCCATCTGGCCCAATCTATCCTATAGAATCCTCTTTCTAAAACCCCACTCTCCTGATGTCACCTCTTAATTTCTGCACTTAGAACACAAAGTAAATGCAGAGAAAGTCATTCAAGACCCTTTGATAACAGGCCTCAGTCAATCTTTCTAGCCTTATTTTCTAGTGCATATAGCATAAACTCTTCAGCTAACCCATTACTTGTCATTCCTCTAATACCCGAGGCACTCTTATGCCTCAATGCCTTTGATTAAGCTGCTGTCTACTGAAGGATCTTACATGTCCCCTAAAATAAGATTTTACCTGTCAAAATCTTTTTTTCAAAAGAGTCAAGGCCTAGTTCAAATGATATTTTTGTGAAACTTTCCTAAAATTTATTCCTTTTCTCTATTGGAATTCACATGAACACATGCATTTCTTTGGCATCAGATTTTCAAAATATATCAAGTTAAAGCATTTACTAGCTTTTTGTGTATCTGCTACAATCCTACCCTAAACCTCTGACCTTGAAAACATATCTACAGAAAACATGCTTTATAGGACTAAAGCTTTCTTGTCATAAATACTGCTCTCTATTGCAGTGGTTAAAAAATTCATTCATAAGGTGTTGAGGAACATAGAGATGAATGAGACAGTCTTATTCCATCTCACTCTAATTATGAAATTAGGAAGCCAGACAGGTACACACATAGTCTCAGAACTGTGATAAATGACTCCAACATGCTCAGAAGACTAAGGAAGCATACAGAGAAGCATACCTGATTATCTGCAGAAAAGAGAAAGCTCTGGTCAGGGAAGGCTCTACAGAGTGAAGAGTGCCTGGGTTAACTCTATGGCATTAAAGTGAGAAAGAATAGGGTGTCTCTATTAGAGCACTCATATTTGATTACAAATACAAATATCAGAGAAATGGTGACTTTTCTAATGAAGAAAAGAATTTTCAAAGGCAGGCTAAACTGAGTCTTAGAAATAAACAAGAACCAGTGTACTGAAGGTCACAGGAATCTTTTCACATTGATTTCACTTTCTCTCACTGCAGATTGACTCTGTCTGCTTCCTAAACCACACAGTAAAAGACCACCTAGAGCCCTAGGCTAACATTTTTCTTGTCAAGGGTGTACGAGTGTTCTATTGTGAAATAATAAATTGCCTCAACACTTAGTGGCTTAAAACAACATTTGTTTTATTATTTCACAATTTCTGTGTGTCATGATTCCTGGCATGGTTTAGCAGGGTTTCTATGGCTCAAGTTCTATAATGTAATTACAGCCAAATTTTTGTCTAGGGCTGTGATCTCACCTGAAGTTTCAACTGGTTGAGAAGGGGGACACAAAATTTGCTTCCAAGGTTACTCATGTGGCTGTTAGCAGGCTACAGAAGATTCAGTTCAAAACTCACTCATGTGATTTTTGGCAGGCTTCTGTTCTCATGGGCTGTTGTACTGAAAGCCTTAGTTCTCTGCTAGGCAACACAGGTATCCTCATAGGGTTGCATACAACATGGCAACTTACTTCCCTCAGCATGTGTAATGAGAGAAAGAAAGAGAGAGAATCAGGCCTAGAGAGGGTCCCCATAGTGGAAGACACATTTGTTTTGTATGCTAATATAGAAAGTTACATCCTATAACTTTAGCCACATTCTATTTATTAGACATGAGTCACTAAATCCAGCTCATGCTGAAGGTTAAGAGATTTTATAAATGTGAATACCAGGAGGTGGGATCAATAGGGTCATTCTTGGAGGGTGCCTAGCATGAGGATCAAGTAAGACTGAAACTGTAATCTTAGGCCCAGGGGAGGGTTCTGATTGGTTCTTCTTGGATTAGGCACCTATCTCTCTGTACCAATCAACTGTGTTCATAAAGTAAAAATCATATTTTAAAATATACTTGCTGAAAGCCCAGTCCTGTGAAGAGAGGGGTTAGTTTCCAGGTTAAAAGAGCTGGGTGGGGGGTTCTCACTGGCTCCTACACACACACACACACACACACACACACACACACACACACACACACACACAAGCATGCAAGCACACATGCACATATTTGCTTATAGGCAAGCACAAATGTAAATATACATTTACACACTTGATTACCCTGCCTTGTATCTGTTGTACATATCAGGATTCTGAAAACATTTTTGTCTGAATGAAGCATTAAAAACTTTGAAAACTTATATTTGGTCAGTTTGAAGTCTTAAAGGAAGCAAGACTTGTCCAGGATCACAGAGCAGGTTAGTGGCAGAGCAGGGCAGACTGCAGGAGTTGGCAGAAGATTGCTATTTTATATTGGTGGCTAGAGATGATGCCAGGAACCTTAGGAGTGGTTTTCAAGGAGGAGGACAGTTGAAGATTGAGGTTTACAAGAAATAATGAAGAGAGAGAAATGCTGAAAGAATAAACAAATGATTTTTATAGAGGAAAATAATGGTATGATGATACCAACACTGGGTAGCTGGATCAAGGGGAAGGTCTGTTTGAAATGAGTGAAACCTGCAGCATTTGTTGGTTGAGAGGACAGAGTGGAAAATTTAGTATTTGAGGGAGCAGGTGATTAAAAGAGTAAATAAACCCAAGTGCTTGATGAGAACTGGAAAGGGTGGGCTAGGACTATAGGGGAAGAAACATAGGGCACTTCTTCAAAAGGGAAAGAAAAGGTAAAATGAATGGGGATGAGCTCTTAGAGATGTTCTTGGGAGGCACAGGAAGGTGAGAAAACTCAGAGCAGAGAGGCTCCCTCTCCTCAGCATCCTGGAGAGACTGAAGGAAACAAGGCCAACCTTGAGATGGGAGTGTGGAGAATTTCTACCATACTGGAGGAGCGATGGGACATGAAGGGACAGGACATAAAAGACCAGTGATGAGTGATGAGTGATGAGGTTTCAGTTGCCATCAGACAATAGGACTTTGCAGTGAATTTACTCATATCCCTTTTCCAGAACTTCTCTGACTATCCAGAAACCAGCATTCCATCCCAGCCTTGTGGGATCTTGGGGGTACTTAAAACTTTACAGCTGCTTTTTATTTTATTTTATTGGAGTAACATTAGTTAATACAATTATATAATTTTCAGGTGTACATTATCATTTGATATCTGTATATTCTATTATGTGTCTACCACCCAAAATTCAGTTTCCTTCAGCTACCATATATTTGATTCCCTTTACTCACTTTACACTCTCCCTATCCCCCTATATTTGATCCCCTTTACCTCGTCTACCTCCCCGCATCCTCCCCCATCCCTTACCCTCTGGTAACCACTAGTCTATAGTCCACGTCCATGAGTCTTTGTTTGTCCTGTTCATTTGTTGCTTTTAGGTTTATATCCCACATATAAGCGATATCATGTGATTTTCAACTTTTTCTCTCTGCTTATTTCACTTAGCACTCTTCTTATGGCTGAGTAATATTCCATTGTCTATATGGAATATATATACCACAGCTTCTTCAGCCAATCATCTATTGTAGGACACTTCGGTTGCTTCCATGTCCTGGCCACTTCTACAGCTACTTTTGCTTAGACTTGGAAAGGCTGAGAAATTAGTTAATGGGGGTCAAGTGGAGAGTAATATAAATATGGGGGTCAGCTGTCCTTCCTCTTCACTAAAGACAAAAATTAAGGCCTATGGTATATGCAGAGACTGAGAAGAAATGAAGCTCAAAAAATATTTCCCAAATAGATTTAGGAAACCAGATTCTTTCTCTGCGATAACTTTGTTCTATAGGACAATAATAAGGTTACAAGATGACATATTTAATTCTTCAATTGGTATTTCTGTTATGTGGCTAAGACTAAATGAGCTTAAGCTGCAGCTTGTACTATTTAAGCAAATGTCAAGGAATGCATTTATGGGGCTGTTAAAAATCACTATGGATGACTGATTATTACCATGGCCTTTGGAGCCATGCTGTCTGGGTTTGAATCTTGCCTGCATCTTTTAATAATCATGTGAGCCTAGGTGAGTTAGCCCCCTTTCATGTTTCATTTTCTTCATCTCTAAAATAGTGATGACAACAGAATCTACCTCATGGAATTGTACAAAGCCCTGGCACAAAGCTTGATAAACAGCATTCAATAAATATTAACTAACTGTTAGTTTTTTTAAATTAAATTGCTTAGTGAACTTCACAAAAGCATTGGCTCTCAGAATAGAGAACTTCCGAGACTATTTGGTCCTATGGTTTTCAAACTATGCTCCTCAGAGCCCAAGGGTAAAAGAGAGATGCTTCTGGGCTTTCTCTGGCAGAAAGAGAGCAGAACTGCTGTGGCCCTAGTCCATCTCTTGCTTAAATAAGAAAACCTCTACTTCTATCAATTTCTATCAATCTGCCTATAGCTGAAAGAAATTTTCAATATTTAAAAAAGAAAATTGAACTAACTCTACAAATGAAGAATCTGAGGTTCAGAAAGGGAAACGACTTGCTCAGAGTCAAATGCTGAGTTTTCAGTAGAGCAAGATCCAGCACCCAGGCCTCTTGCCTCTAGTCCAGCACTGTCTCTACTATGGCTTTCTATCTGTTTAATCCCCATCACAAAAAGGCATAAGAGTTCTTTCTCCCACAAGACCTAGTTCACTCATCTGTCCATCAAGGAAATTTTTCTCATTCCTCAGACAGTTGGCTCTCTCATCCTAGAGCTTCCCATAGTGACTTTTTTCAGTGTAATATTCTAAATGTTCATTTTTCATGGTGGATAAAATGTGATCCTACTTTCAAATGGGATCATGTTTTATCCAAGTTTTACTCCCCATTGTCAAGCCCAGTGACTGGCATATAATAGGTGCTGGCCAAATAATGGATGTGAGCACAGGTTGTAAATCACAAGCTGATGAACAAATGTGATGAATAATTCATAATGCTGTTATCATGGTGAAGAAGTGTCAGATATAACAGCTCTTGTCCCAAATGAACTCATTACTGAGTTGGTGAAAAACTTTTGCAAAACTTGCTTCTCTTTCAGACTAAAATGTGAGGCCAAAGTATCACATAAGATATAGTTTTCATTTGTCATATAAAATGATTCTAGGGTGGGAGGAGGAGAGCAGGGACAGTGAGAGAGACAGGTTAAGGGCAAGCAGTGTCTGCAAGAACGTTTCAAGAAGACACGCTGACCCTGCACATGTAGTCAGAGGCTTTCTCCTCTCTCACGGGCAAGGCCTGTCTGTGAGCCCAAGGAACTTTCTTCCTGTGAGCGTTTTCCATGGCTGACTGATTAGGGGAGACCTTCTAATGAAAGCATTAATAAAAGAAGCCCCAGTGCCAGAGGGGGCCTCTACTAATTAGGATGGTGCCAATCTAAAGAACACCCACACCGACAGCTCCAGATATTCTCCCCAAGGCGGGGTGCAGGGAGCTGCCAGTCTTTCCTCTCCCCTGTGCTCTCCCCTCCCCACATGGGGGCCTGTTTGTTAAAATCTGCTTCCTACACAGTGTCCTTGGGAAAGTGTGCCAGCACTTCCCTAGCCAGAACCTGAGGAGGTTGCACCTAACTGTTTAACATCCACCTGGGACACCTCCATCCTTGCCGGAGGCATTGCAGTTCTGCATATTTGCAAGAAATACAGAGAGATTGCAGTACTCGGCCTTCCCACCCTTCATTTCCCTTAATTGAGCAGTGAAGCTCTTGCCTTCCTCCCTTCATTCTCTGTCCTTCATTCTATAACCTCCCAAATTGATTAACTACTCCATCTAGTCAGTGTTTTCCAGAGAATATATATACATACATATGTATATAATATATATACACACACACTGATATGTACATGACATACTTCTACACACACACACACACACATGTATGTAATTTTCTATATGGAAATCACACATGTATAATTTATTTCAAGGAAATGGCTAATGCAATCATGGAGGCCGGCAAGTCCAAAATTTGTAGGGCAGGCCAGCAGGCTGAAAACTCATGCAGGAGTTGATGCTGCAATCCTGAGACATCATTTCTTCTTCTCCAGGAAACTTGTTTTTATTTCTAAAGACTTTCAATTGATTGAAAAAGGCCACTCACTTTATTAAAAGTGATCTCTTCTATTTAAAGTCAACTAGGTAACCCTATCCCAACTATAAATCACCTTCACAGAAACATCCAGATTAGTGTTTGATTAATAACTAAGTATTATAGTCTAGCTATAATACTTATGGCCTAAAACTAACCATCACACCTTCTTTACCTCATTTAAACCTCCCAACATTTCTTTCAGCTAAGCAGAGAAGTCAGCATTATCACATTCTACAGATTCAAAAACTGAAGCTTCTCTAAGTTGTGTCTTGTTTGCTTTCACACAGCTAAGAAACGTTATTCTTGGGTATTAAAATTAAACAGCAGTTTTCTGGTAATCAGTCTTAAATTCTTAATATGAGCTCATACTGCTTTTCTTATACAACATTCATTCATTCATTTATTCAATAATTATGTGTTCGGTCCCCAGTACTGATTTGAACAGGCAGACATTACAAGGCTGACCTTCTGCTGCAGGAGACAGACACAGTGACACTAAAGGCACACACATACACACATGCACATTCACATGCACACATGGGGACACTCACAGGATTTAAAACACGTCTCTGATATAGTCAGCAGTAACAATGGCTATGTATAGAGCCAGAGGGGTGATAGAGTAACTGGGGAGATCGTTTCATGGGCTACATAAATGTATAACCAATGTACTGTATACTTGAAACTAATAATAAAATAAAATGATTTACAATTATTAAATTATAAATTGTGGGGGAAAAAATCACTAAAGCAAACCAAGTTGTTTTAAGGTTTGTCTTTTCTTCTGAAAATGAATCTTATAACCTGATAAAGTTATTAGGGTAAGAATTTCAAGAATAAGAACAAAGAAATTAAATGATTCTCAGATAAGAAAAAGCTAAAGGAATTCATCACCACCAAACCAGTATTACAAGAAATGTTAAAGGGACTCCTTTAAGAAGAAGAAGAAGAAGAAGAAGAAGAAGAAGAAGAAGAAGAAGAAGAAGAAGAAGAAGAAGAAGAAGAAGAAGAAGAAGAATATGAATAATAAAATGTCAATAACTACATACCTAGCAATAATTACTTTAAATGTAAATGAATTACATTATAATCAAAAGACATAGTAGCTGAATGAAGAAGAAAAGAAGACCTATAAATATACTGCCTATAAGAGATTAATTTCAGATTGAAAGACACAAACAGACTGAAGTAAAAGGATGGAAAAAGATATTTCATGCAAATGGAAATTAAAAAAAAAACACTGGGTAGCAATACTTATATCAGACAAAATAGACTTTAAAACAAAGGCTATAAGAAGAGACAATGAAGAAAAGAAGAACTCAGCAGTTCTACTTATGGGTATTTATCCAAAGAAAACAAAAACACTAATTTGAAAAGACATATACATCCATATGTTCATTGCAGCTCTATTTACAATAGCCAAGATGTGGAAGCAACCTAGATGTTCATTAATAAACAAATGGACAGAGAAGAAGTGGTATATACAATGGACTATTACTCACCCATAAAAAAGAATGAAATCTTGCCATTTACAACAACATGAATGAACCCTAGAGGATATTATGCTAAATAAAATAAGTCAGACAGAGAAAGACAAATACTCTATGATTTTACATACATGTGGAATCTAAAAAAAACAAAGTAAACAAACAAAATAGAAACAAACTCACAGATACAGAGAATATTTTGATGGTTGCCAGATAGGAGGGGTGTTGGGGATGGGTGGAAAAAAAGGGCTTAAAATGTGTAAATTGACAGTTATTAAAATAGTCATTAGAATGTAAAGTGTAGCATAGAGAATATAGTCAATAATCTTGTAATGACTATATACAGTGTCAGATAGTTACTAGACTTATTGGGGTGATTGCTTCCTAAGTTATATAAATGTCTAACCACTATGTCATGCACCTGGAACTAATATAATATTGTATGTCAACTGTAATTGAAAAATTAAAAAAAATATATTTAAAAAAGGAAATGAGCAACAACAAAAACTCATCTCCGAAATGATTGATGACCTCTGGAAGCAGTGGTAATTGTCTCTCTAAAAGAGAAGCATGAGATGGAGAAGGCAGTTCAGAAAATGTAGCAATTTTTTCAAAGACAGAAACAAACTAAATAAACTCAGTGTCAGTTTGCTTCAGAAAAATCTGAGACCCATTTCTGCTAGAGGAGGCTGAGTCAGTAACTAGAGAGGAGTGTCTTGATTTTTGCCTTTGGCATGTGAGAGTCTGTCGGGGTAGGACGTGGGTGGGCATCAGTGTGGGAGGAGAAGCAGACTCCCCTAATCCACTCCTAGGCTCCATTTGCTAAATCTCTGGCTGATGAATACATTTTGTTTACTTCACAAACTCACTCAAGTATTTTACATGTTTTTTTTTTTTTTTTGGTAGGGGCAGAATACATATCTTAATCCTGTATCTAGATGTCCTTTCCCTCCTACCATCACCAAATCAGATATGGGCCCTCCCCAAACAATAATAGTTGTATAGAATTTCACAATTTATAAAATGCTTTGAAATGTATTACTCCACCTAATCCCTGGGGGGAAAAAGCAAAATAAACACTACAAAATTTACATTTCACAGAAGAAACTGAGATCCAGAGAGGTTAAAAGATTTGACCAAGTTCTTTAGGCCAGTATTTGTTCAGGGTATTAGACCTCCCAGTATTTCACCTGGTTCTTACTGTTCAATCATCAAAATTAAACATCATCAGGATGTTAGTTTACAGGACTACCATAACAAAGTATCTCAAACTGGATAGCTTAAACTTATTTTCTCACAGTTCTGGAGACCAGAAATCCAAGGTCAGTGTTGACAGGGTTAGTTCCTTTTGAGAGTTGTGAGGAAGAAGCTGTTCCAGGCCTCTCCTCTAGCCTCTAGTGGTTTGCTGGTATGCTTTGGCATTCTTTGGCTTGTAGGCACATCACTCGGATCTTGCCTTCATGTTTACAGGTCATTTTCCCCCTTATGTATATCTGTGTCCACATTTCCCCTTTTCATAAGGACACTAGACTTACTGGATTAGGTGCCCACCCTATTCTAGTATGATTGCATCTTAATTAATTACATCTGCAACAACCTTGTTTACAAATAAGGACACATTCTTAAGTCCCGGGAGTTAGAACTTCAACATAAGAATTTTAGAGAGACATGACAAAATTCAGTTCATAACTGTTAATGTCCCTTAAATCCATCATCTTACTATCCTGCGAAGTGGGCAAAGCGGAGATTAAACCAATGAGGGTTAGAATCTTCAAGTTAAGATGAGCTGCCCAAGACCACTGAGGGACAGATCTGTCCCTGACCTCATTCTACTCCACTACGCAGCTTTAAAACTGGGCCTTCAAGCTGCATTAAGGTACCTGGAACCCCACTGATGTCCAAGGTGTAGGTTCAGTGAGGATCAAGCAAAAGTTCTATAAGATATTACTGGCTGAGAGAAAATGACTGACTTAATGAAATTCTTAGACTAGGAAGCACACTTGGAAGGGAATTTAACCTGAAAAGGAAAGAAAAAATATTGCTGGGCCTATGTTTCGTCAATCTCCAAATACTGAAGAAACGACATCAGATAAGAGGTTATACAAGGTTCACTAGGTAATGAAAAGGTTAGCTGTACTTTTAGGGAACATTCACATTCCTTTGTTGCCATAACTACATAGAATTATCAGCAAAGTTTTTGTAATCCAAAATAAGATCAAGATATTTGAATGAGATTATCTCAGACCAGAAAGCCTTTCAAAATTATCTAGTTTTTCTAAAGGGAAGAAACATCTTCGGCCTCATCATAAACAAATTATGGCATGCCTGGTAGAAAACTGACTTGGTTCATAACTTAAACTAAAGCCTTTCTTATGAGTTATAAAGCAATGCCCCACTGTCCAGAAGGCAGCAGAGAAAGTCTATAGCAGCAGGTAGAAAACACAGATACCAATCTTGCCTTTTTTCATTAGTTTCTGACTACCTGGGAGGCAACATGGACAGTGGGATTTGTTGGTCCTTTAGGTCAGACAGATCTGGGTTTGTGTTTTTTGTGTCATTCAGTAACTATATCACTTTAGGCAGAAATTTAGCTCTTGGAAATTGTTTTTTTCATATGTAGAGTGGGTATAAAAACATATACCTCAAAAGTTGTTAAGATTAAACAAGATTATTCATATTAAATGCCTGCCATAAAAGTGTCTTAATGTGGATTGATTCCTTTTTCTTCTTCTTTCTCTCTGACTCTTCCCTATCTACATTTCATAGTTTTTTTGTAATGATAATTAAGAAAAATGGAAATGATCTTTTGGAAGCATCCTTAAGGAGCAGCATTTTTTTTAAAAGGAAAACAAATGTAACTCTCTTCCTGAACCTTTGTTGTTGTTGACTTGCCAAAGAAGTTTTTGTGACTGTTGAATTATTTTAATAGATCTGGAATTGAACCAGACACCTGGCTGGCAAGCACAAACAT
Organism: Macroglossus sobrinus; assembly: GCA_004027375.1. NCBI lineage: Eukaryota > Metazoa > Chordata > Mammalia > Chiroptera > Pteropodidae > Macroglossus > Macroglossus sobrinus. Next base: position 304,347 of record PVKZ01000764.1, read on the forward strand.
CAGTGGACAAGTGCAAAAAATGGCATATTCGAACAGGGTTTCTAGCAGGTATGTCCCTATCATCTAACAAAGCATGCTAATAGCAACCATCTCACCACCATCCCCACATGGATATGCATTGTTCTGGTTACAAAGGTTCTGGTACGGCTTTATCTTCTTGAGCCTTGCTTCAGCTCTGTATGTATATTGGGGGAGGATACAGGTTGTTATTATAAGCTTGGAATGTTATGAATATACTAAATTGCAAAGCAGCTAATTGGTATTGGAGCTAGGACTTAACCTTGGCTTCTGGCCTTATGGTCTGCCATACCACACTACCTTCTGGCCTGAATTTATCAGCCAGAACTCTGTCCCAGAACTCTGTGCAAGAAGAAATGCTAATCTTCAAATCAAGGCAGTGCCCATGTCTGTGAACCTACATGCTGGGCTCTGGGCTCAGCCCCTAACTATACATACCCCACCACCCAGTACCCCTCCCCTCCAAAAAAAGTCTTCCCCCAGGGGGAGGGGAATTTGATGTGGATTCTCACTTAACAGCCAGTTTTAACATTTGTTCCTCTTTACCAAAAAGACAGATTTCTACCAGCTGTTTTCTTGATAATACTGAATGGATAAAGAACATAATTTTATTGAGTCACACATTGATTGAAGCCTATCATATGTCAGATTGATTCTATAGGAACATAATACTAATCAGGTACAGACACTGCTTCCAAGGAGCTCACAGTCTAGCAGGGAGGAGAAGACACACATGGGGATGGCAAGAAGGGCTTGGAGTCCTATATGTCTACACCAGCCAGCCTCAGAATCCCAGTCCAGAACCTGAGAGGTGCTGGCATGGGCTGGCCTCTTTCTGACCTTCCTAAGCTAGAGTGTTGCTTCCACAGACCCAGGTATCCTACCCAGGTGTCTGGAGCTGTACTATCTAATAGAATCTTTAGCAATGTTAGAAATATTCTATACCCATGTTGTCCAACATAGGGGCTGCTTGACTTATGTGGCTACTGAGCACTTGAAATGTGGCTGATGCAACTAAGAACACAAAGTTTTAATTTAATTTTATTTTAATTAATTTTAATAGTAGCTAGTTGTTATGTATTGAACAGCAGAGATCTGCAGGCAAGAAAGTGGACCATTCTTTGACCACATTATTTTCAGAAGACAGCTAGAGGTGGTTATGGGGACAAGCTCCCACACTGCCCCGCTGCCCCTCCATGACATCTGTCATCACCTGGCTCTCCTGGAGTATACACAGGAAGCTGAGACATGCAGAGTAAGGTCTTCTGAAGTGTTACTAAGCCAGGATGGTCTGCCAGGCCCTCCCCACACCTACATGCCTCCAGTAATGTTCCCTTCTCCTTTCAGTGATAAAATTAATAGAATCTGCCAAGGTGTAGCTTTGGAAAAGTGCCAACCCTCAGTGAAAGAGAAGACACTAGTTATCCAAAAAGCCCCACGCCTTGTGGTGGCCTGAAGGAAGTGTGAAGTGGACATGAAGAAATCTGTGATCCAGCCCCAGGCTGCTGTGAACTCACTTGTGACCCTGAGTCAGCTCTTTCCTTTCTGGGGCCTCAATTTCCATTTTTGTAAACTGGGGAGTTGGTTATCCTAATTGGTCAACCAGCTCAAAGCTTCTGAGAATACCATATTCCCACAGACAACAATTTAGACAGTGAAGGAGAGTCTGGAGATTTATTTTCCAATGCCAAGCACTAGACAAAACAAATTCAGCAGTTAAGTAAAAAATGGGAACAGTTGCAAGTACATGGTATTATTGGTAGTAAGCAATTGCTACCGGTGAATTTAGTGACAGTAAGAAGAAAAAAGACCTAGAAGATTACAAAGGAGGAGGGGAAGACTGACAAGAACTAATAAGAAAAAAAGTGGAGAACAAAGACAGCAGGGCCACAAAGGATCAGATAAATAACAAGAAAATTACCAGCCGAGAGGGAGCAAGTCAATGAAGGGTGAAGAAGGTCGCTATCTGACTTCTGTGAACTGGTGAGAGCAATTCAATAGTGGAGGACAAACAGCACACTGTGCCCTTCATGCAGACAATACTGACTTCTTCACTCAGTATCCAAAACATAGAAGAGAAAAATGTCTGTGCGAACAGGTTTGCTTCATTCATTTAGTTAGCAAATGTTTGTAGAGATTCTGCAACAGTGGCTGTCAATATCAGAATCATCTGGGGAACCTGAAAAGCAAAAAATAAAAACCTGATGTGCTAAGGGCACAAAGATGAAAGAGAGCAAGTTCTGATCCTCAAAGACTAGCCTGGCAGAAGGAAATAAGTGCAATGTGACTTGATCGCGAATGTTCTAGAGCCGGAGTCTGCAATTTTTTTTTTTTCTGTAAAGGGTCAGATTGCAAATATTTTTACTCTACTAGCCATGTGGTTTTTGTCACAACTACTCAGTTCTGCCACTGTAATGCAAAAGAAGCCATAGACAATCCACACAAGAATAAGCATAGCTGGGTTCAAATAAAACGTGAATGATAGACACAGAAATTTGAATATGAGTTTCACATATTACAAAACCTTTTCTTCCTTTGATTTGTTTATAATCATTTAGAAATGTCAAAACTTATGTTTAGCTTTCAGACTATGCACAAACAGATGGTGGGCTGGATTTGGCCCATGGGCTATAATTTGCCAGCCCCTATTCTGAAGGTACTATGGCAGAGAACAGGTGGGAAGACACAGCCATGACAATCAGATTTGATGATCAAAGAAAGCTGCTGAGAGGAAGAGGCATTTTAACTTCACTCAAGTTCAGCTGTCTGTTTTTTGGCTGATGGTTATCTTCCAACTTGGAACAGAGATGCAAATGGCCTATAAACTGACTCCAGTGCTGGCTTGGAATTCCCTAGGTAATATTTAAAGGCAAAAACAAAGTCAGATGAAAACATTTTTTTCCCCTCAGGTATTTTCATTGGTTGCCCTCTCTGCATTGGAAAATAGAGCTGAGTAGTTTTTGTGAAAAGAGAAGTGATCCCTGCTGTGGTAGAAGTTAGGAGACGTGAGGATGAGAAATAATGTTTACTGAGCATCTTCTATTGTCAGAACCTGTTTTAAGCATTTTAATTAGGTTTTCCCATTTAATCCTCATAGTTACTCTACATGTTATTATTATTGTCTCCATTTCACAGAAGAGGAACCTGAAGCTAAGAGATGTGAACCTCTCAAAGTCACAAATTGGTACATAGTAGAATTGCAGTTTGAATTTGAGCTATCAGATTTTAAGTCACGATTTTCCTAATCATGTCTCTTTTTTTTTTTTTTTATAAAATGATAACTCATGAACAGAGAAGTTTGCAAACAGAATTGAAGTGCCACAAAAGTTTCCAGAAAAAAATAATTATGAACTAAGGAAGTACCTTGGAAAATTGACTTTAAATTAAAATGCATCCAGAAAATATCTATCAGCCTCACTTGTTCACCTGCATCAAAATTTTATCCAATTAAAAGAGTTGAAATAAGGGTGTGGCGGTGGGGCGTGCGGGCAGGGAGAGCAATAGTTTTAGAAAGCCAGTCTTTATGAAGGCTCTAAATATTACTGGAGCATATAAGATTAATATCTTTGAGAACAACTCTTATCCGATGGTTTAGGAATCAGAGCCTTTATATAAAAAAGTTTCACTCCAGTAATAAAATTCACTGTTACTTTGTTAATACTCTCCTTATACTTCTTATGCAGGGAGCAGGCAGGTAATGTTGCTTCTGGCTTTGAGGCTAGTTTCTGTTTCATAATTGTCAAGCTCAGTCTGCACATGCTGCTTTCCCTGAAAATTAGGGAAACTTGACCCCCACTAGAAAACTCAGGGAAAATAATTACACTCTTAAACAGTGCCAGCTCTGCCCCAGACTGAAACTCCCATCCAGACTGGGTATCAGTCAACAATCCTATTGTTTCTCAGGCTTTTGTCCCTCCTTAGACTCCAGTAGGAAGTATGTTCTGTAACTCCCAGTCCCCACTTCCAAGTCTTCTGGCAAGAGCTCTTATCTTCATCAGGGAATCAGCCCCTCCTCATCTCCAATCCCTGCATTTTCAAGGCAAACAAATAACCCAGTTATCAGCCAGTAACATGTGCATTCCCTGCATAGGGTAGCCACATGCCCCAAGTCACTCACTCAAAGTGAATCTTGGAACTGTCGCTGGTAATGCTGGGGGAAAAAGATACTTGTTTTCCACTCGATTATTACTGATGGCCATATCAGTACATTACAAGTAGAGACTGTCTGAGAATGGAGTTGAACCAAGGAAAGAGAACAGAGAAATGGAGAAGAAACCAATTTTCATGACATCAATGAGCTTTGGATCAAATCACATTTGTATATCTTTTAGATGATCCAATAACAACAACTTCTTCTTCTTCTTCATCATCATCTTCTTCTTCTTCTTCTTCTTCTTCTTCTTCTTCAATTAGAATTTGTGTTTCTGTTGCTTGAGGATAATCTTAGCTAAGCTTTAATCTCCCATTTTCTAATCCAGTCTTAGTAATAGGGTCCCTGCTTTGATCTCTGTCCTGTTTCTGGCTTCATTACCAGTGAGTGTCCTGATCTTTCTGCTGCCAGGACCTACATTGTTCTTGCCAGTTCCACCTTTAGCCTTCCTTGGAGATTGAGCATTCACCAGCACTTGCTCTAGACTAAGTGAAAATGGCCACATTTTTTCTCATTTTGTTTTATATTTATTATATAAGAAATACACATTAATAATAGAACATTGGTTTAATGCATGGTTAACTAGAGAAAAATATTTGTTACTTATAATCTTTCCTTACATAAGAAGTATAGATCCAGGTAACTAGAGATTTTTTTTTTTTTCCGAGACTATCCTCAGTATACTGGCCTTAGATGCATTTAAAGGTGATATAAAAGAATAGGATATAGATGGACCTTGAGATAATCATGCTAAGCAAAATATGCTAGACAAAAAACGTTGAAAATCACATGATATCACTTATATGTGGAATATAAACCTAGAAGCAACAAATGAACAGGACAAACGAACAGAGACTCATGGACATGGGCTATAGACTAGTGGTTACCAGAGGGTAGGAGGTCAAATATGTGGTGACAGAAAGAAATCTAACTATGGGAGGTGAACACACTATATATATATATATATATATATATATATATATATATATATATATATATATATGCCTTACTGTTAAAATGTACAGCTGAAACACTGAGTTTCTTTAATTAATGTCACCATAAAAAGAAAGAAAGAAAGAAAGAAAGAAAGAAAGAAAGAAAGAAAGAAAGAAAGAAAGAAAGAAAGAAAGTAGGACATATAAGAGAGGAGAGATTGGGAGGCCCTAGAGAGTAATTCCTCCACTGGCAGCATGGGGGCAGATACAAAGTCTAGGAATGTGTGGAAACAGGTATGAAAGAAGAGGCTGGTGTCTTGGCGAGTTTAGAGGTGAACTCCTGTGCACTGTGGAATGTCAGTCTTCTCCTCTGCCTCCCCTGTGAATTCGACAGTATTCTACATTGCTCATTATTTCTCATGAATGAAGTCATTTGGAGGGAGCATGATAAAAGAAAACAGAGGGGTCAAAAGTGAGCAGCAAGCATAAGTTTATGCATATCAGGCATTATGACTGAAAAAGAATTGGAATGCAGATGCTCTTGGGGAAAGGAAAAGATAATTTCCTTTACAATAATTCCATTTATATCCTAGCTGAACTGAAGCTCCAATCTTAATAGGAAGTGGAGTCTGGCAACCCCAAGCTTCAAAAGTATATGTCGGCGTTAAACCTTGGAGTTTTCTGGAAGAGAATTGGTCTTTGGTCCCACACCTAATTGCATCTAATAATTTACATAGTGACGATTTTAAAATTGTTATTAAATGTACTTCTGCCAAATCATTTTCACTAGCTTCATAATATTTATTATATAGATGCACAAAAAAATTTTTAGCCAGTATCTTTTGCTTGGCATTAAGATTGTCTATACAATTTACTTAAACCACACTGAAATGTTATAGATATATTCTTGTATATTTTCCTTTGGAGAAATTCGTAGGAGTAGAATCTATGGGTCAGAAAAAATTAGTAATTTTTAAGAATGTTTAAGACACAAGTCAATGGGATATCTGTCTATTTATTTCTATCTCTATCTCTCTGTCTCTGTATCTATATCTATATCTATGTGTGTGTATACGCACACACACACACACACACACACACACACACACACACATATATATAGCACACACACACACATAGCAGCAGCACAGAACACTGTCTAGACTAAATTTATATATATAAATATATATATGCATATATATACATATATATAAATATTTTACATATATATATAGAATTATCAAGTCCTTGCTTATAGGTAAATGTGTATGTATGTAATATGAAGGACAATTGTTCTCTTTTTCTTCATATTTTCCATAAACTGGAAGTTAGGTCTAGAGGGACTTGCTAGTTCCTTATAAAGTTTAGGGCCAAAATTAAGTGAAAAGCTAATTTGGTCCATACATTTACTCTTGAAAAAGTCTTATAATCGAGGTGTTAGGACTCTCATTTTCTCCACAGAAGGTCTCACCTGGTTAAGATGACTGGACAGACAAAGTAGCTGTCTCCATAGGGAACTTCAGGGGCAAGCAAATAATATTGGAACTCTGGACTCTTGGTACAAATTTTATAAAAGGCCTGTGGTCTCTTCCTGTTCTTTAAATTTCCCTGCATAAAATTTTTATTGACTCCACCTTGCATATGGAAAAAGAACTCAAACTTCTTGAATCACATCTAAAGTCTCAAGCTAATAAATGTGAAGAGATAATAGAAATAGAAAATCCTCCTTTTGTAAGCTTCGATATAATAATTGATTTAGATAAGGATCATCCAAAACAGCTAAAACAATTACGTGTACAGAGTATGGGATATTTACACAGTGCCAAAATATCACTACAAAAATTATTAATTCAAATGAAAAAATATATTATTTCAATAAAAGATCTGATGTTCAACACCATCAGCAAGTGGTCAAACTTAGAATCACTCTTGGTGGGCCTGCCTACAGTACAAAATTAAAAAATTCTCTGTGATGTATTTTTGCCCCAAAGGGTTCAATCTAAATGTAATCAGTTCCCTCTAGACCTAACTTCCAGTTTATGGAAAATATGAAGGACAAGAGAACAAGTTAAATGATGCCATAAAGAAATAATAAAAAAAAAATGTGAATATAGGATGATCTATAAGACAACCATCTGAACTCTTCAAAAAGTCAATTGCATTAAATAAAAAAAAAGTGGATAAACTATTTTAGAGTCTAGATTACAAAAACTGAAGAGGTATAACTTAACAATGGTAATGGTTACTTTTATATGTCAACTTGACTGGGCCAGATATTTGGTCAACATGATTCTGGGTGATTATAGAAAAGATTAATATTTGAATTAGTAAACCAAATGAGGTAGATTGCTCTTCCTAATATAGGTGGGCCTCTTCCGATCAGTAGAAGGCCTGAATAGAACAAAAAGGCTGAGTGAGAAGAAACTTCCACTGAACTGCCTTCCAGCTGAGACATCAGTTTTGTTCTTGCCTTCAGACTTGAACTAGTACACCAGCTCTTCTCGGGTTTTGAGCTTGCTGGCCTTAAACTGAAACTACACCATTGGCTCTCCTGGGTCTCTGGCTTGCCAACCACAGTTCTTGGGAATTGTCAGTCTTCATAATCTGTTGGGAGCCATTCTTGCTGAATGCCCTGCAGACAGGGTTAAAGTGGCCTGCAAGCTAGAAGTTTGCAGAGCAGGTGGGCTCATTACTGAAGGAGGAAGTTTGGCTTAATGGAAAGAGTTGAACGTTCCTTGCTCCAAAGAATAAGAGATGGAAAACAGAAATAAGGATGTTTTGAGAGAACTTATGTAAAGGTCAGCGATTGTTTGCATATCTGTGGATGTTGCTTCTCATGCACATCCTAGGGTATAAATACGCTGTGCTTAATAAACTCAGGGCTCAGTATTCACTGTTAGCCCCAGACTCTATCTTCTGTCTGTCTGTCTCTCTTTTTTTCTCAATCCTCACTCCCACTCTCGGGAACTGTTCGATCTTAGCTGGCTGGCTCCAGCAATAATCACATGAACCAATTCCTTATAATTAACCTCTCTCTCTTTCTCCATATATTCTATTTTGTTTGTTTGTTTGTCTGGATAACCCTGACTAATACAGCTAAATCCACTGTATGAACCTAGCCTCAAATAAGGTTGGGAAAAAAAGGAAAAAAAATATCTAACAGATATTCTTTGGGCAGTTAGAAATATTTGAATATAGACTCTATATTAGATGACATTATAGAATTATTATTAATTTTTTTAGAAGTGATGATGGTGTGGTTAAGTGGAAGATATTTTTATTCTTAGAAGATAAATGCTGAGGTTTTAATAGGCAAAGTGGTTTAATATTAAAAACTAATGTAAAATGGTACAGAAAAAAATACATACAGAGAAAAAAGAATACATGGCAAAACGTTAAAATTGTTAAATCTCATTGAAAAGTATATAGGTAACATATTATTCTTTTAACTTTTTTGTATGGAATAAATGTCCCGAACTTACCTTTCTGCTCTATACCTAACCTCTGCATGCACCGTGTGCATGTACCTGTGCTGCAGAGATTTCCAAGCACCCATGACCTTCACACTTCTTTTCATTTACCAAGCTGACCAAAATGTCCTTCCCACTTCTTTAGGTTTATTCTTTTCTCTTTCTAACTTCTTAAGAAATAGATTTAGTGCATTGAATTTTAAACTTTCCTCTTTTACAATATAAATTTTAAGGCAAAAATTTTCTTCTAAGTTCTGTTTTAGCTGCATATCAAAAGTCTAGACACATATTTGTTCAGTCAATTCTGAATATTTTCTAAGTTCAATTTTCATGTTTTATTTGAACCATGAATTATTTATGTGTGTTCTTTTATTTTTAAATTATGCAAATTTTTAGTTATCATTGGTAATTAATCTACAACTTAGGAACTGTGGTCCGATTTTTATGTTTGTTGAAACCTGATTCTGGTTTGTGGAGGAGTATGTGGTCAATCTTCATAATTATTTGATGCATGCTTTAAAAAGTTTTTTGTTTTTTTCTAATTTGGAGATGCGGGGCTTGTTCTATGTATCTCCATGAAATTAAAGTTCATGACTGAGTTATTAAATGTTGTATATCCTTACTAAGTTTTTGACTATACTTAATCTATCCGTCTGAGGGAGGAATGTTAAAATTTCTCATCCTAATTGTGGTTTTGTCAGTTTCTTTTAGTAGTTTGCACCATTTTTCTTTATATATTTTGAGGACATATTTTAGGTTCAGGGTCAAGGTCATCCAAATAAAGGAAACTGAGAAACTGTCACAGTCTAGAGAAGCCTAAGGAGACATGATGAGTAAATGTAATGCGGTATTCTGGATATAATCCTGGGACAGAAAGGGGATATTAGGTTAAAAAAAAAAAAAAGACAAAATCTAAAGAAATTTGAGTATAGACCATAGTTAAAAATGTATCAATATTGATTCACTAGTTTAAACAAATGTATTATTCCAATGTAAGATGTTGACAATGGAGGAAACTGGGTGCAGGGTATATGGGAACCCTATATACTATCAAAGCAACTTTTCTGTAAATTTTAAAAACTCTTATCTTATTTATTTTTATTTTTTTAGGTGATGCAACCCTTAGTTGACCTCATAGATTGCAAGGATCTTGTCAGTTTACAATCCTTTTTTTTAAAAAAAAAAAATGTTTTACACCCACTGCATCTGGTTTTCCAAGGTGGTCTCCCATCCAACTTCTAACCAGGCCCAATCCTGCTTAGCTTTCGAGATCAGAGGGGATCGGGCTTGTTCAGGGTTACATGGCCATAGACCTTTCTGTAAGTTTAAAATATTCTAAAATTAAAAGTTTATTTAACAACAGGGTTAACAATACTTCCCAGAGGAAATTCATACCTTAACCCAAGATTCACAATATTTTCAGAAAAAAAGCCCTACAGACATTGGTCTCAAAACCTAAAATTATAAAAGCAAAGAAACTTAACTATGGTGGGTGGGGTGAGGGGAAGAATGCATAAGAAGCAGCAGATTGAGTTCTTAAGACTTGAGATAATGGAATTATCTGTTACACAGTGTAAAAATTATTTTAAATAATTATAGGTATAAAAGAAGAAAATAAAGACATGGGAAAATAACTAGAAACAGTGGTTGTACTATATGTTTTGTTCATTTATAGAAATGGTTATGAGACCAAAAGACATAGAAGTGATCTTTTTTTAATGGACAAATAATCAGAAGAATTTTCTCTCTCAGTGGTATAAACAACCATGCATCTTGCTGTAATAGTGAATACTCATTATCAGATAAATAAGGTCTTAAATATCAGCTTTAGAAATATATGTTATGAGACTTACAACATAGAAAAATTCAGAGCAGACTTAAAGAAAAGTATAGGAACACTATTATTGAATAGTCATATATAAATTAGGGAATAAAGCTCATAGAAGATAAGGTTTTTCAGCTACACACAGAACTTTTGTTTGTTTGTTTTTCCCTAAGGAAGAATTTATTTTCTAAGAATAAAATTGCAACTCTGAGTTATTTAATAGTTTGCACAAAGTTACTAAAGTTTACAATCTTGAATAAATGATTTTCAGTCTCAAACCTCTTATATAAGAAAGGGTAAACTGCAATTCTACTTTGCTTTCTAGTATACTTAAAACTTTAATTCCATGATCTCTGGGGCCTAAAATGTCTACTTACTTGTATAAAATGACAGCTGATATCCTCACATGCACTTTTCAGCATCTTGAGTTAACTCAGGAGACAATAGAAGACTCTTTCTTAACAAAGGAACAAATAAGCAGAGGGATGGAAGCATTCTTTTGATGGAGATAATTCTTCTCAGAGTCCTCTGCACATTCACTTACGGTCTATACAGTGATGACTCAATTAATGATATTAACTGCCACAAGCCAAGAATTATTTTATTTTTTCTCCATTATCTACCATATAACTCACAAGGGAGCCAGTTAGTCTTCATCATTTCAAAGGGCAAAGAAATATGCTACAGTCTGATTAAATTAAAATGCTCAGGACATATCACTCAGCCAGAAGAGCGTCTTGTGTTCCCATTAGAATTTTGTTACAGAGAATATTATCAATTTATCACCCTTCACAAGTTTTGTTAGATAAGAAGCTGAAGTTATTTTCATTTTCTTACAAAAATTAAAGAGCAAGAAGGAATTTGTCCAGGCAAATAAAACAGCAAATAAAACAGGAACCAGTTCTTCTGAACCCCTGCCTTGACCCTGAGAAGCTTTATTCTGGGGATATCTAGGATTGAATGTGAGAACGAAAGTAAGTAAATGCATCAAATGTAAGAGACAGCTGTAATCCCTCACTTTCTCATTCCCTCCAGAACAAATCCTTCAACAAGTCTAGGCCACAGAACTTCCAAAATACTGCTCATTTCCAGACTTTGTTCATCTTTACTACTTTCTCCATTTTCCAACTTACTATTATCCTATCTTGGACCATGGCAAAGATTTCCTAAGTGCTACTCTTGCCTCTCCAGCCCCACTTTAATTCATTCTGGTCATAACAGCCAGAATGTACTTCTCATTGCACTTGAATAAAATGAAAACTCCTTAGCTTACCCACCAAGATGCTGTTTGATCTGACTTCATGCCAACAAGTCTGACCTCAACTCTTATCACACGCTCCCAATACATAATTTCTTAACCACACTTGCCTTGTCTCTGTCTCATAGTCAAGCCCATTGCCCATTTGTACTGGCTGTTTTATGAGCATGAAAGTTTTTACCTGAGATTTTAAAATGCCTCACTCCTTCTGTCATTTAGGTCTCAATTTAAATACCACCTTCTCAAAGACATGATTAACCTCCCTATCTAAATTTCTGCCAAGCATTCTTTTTCTCATCACTTTGTTTCACTTTACTTTTAGTACTCATAATTACTTAATATGTTTTTTTAGTATATTTATTATCTATTCTCACCTGTTCCCCATTAGAATCTTAGATTCATGCAAACAGTAAATTTGTCTATCTTGCTAATTGATATATCCCCAACATCTGGTATAATGTTTAATGCATAAGTGGGTAATAAATAACTTTTTTGCATAAGTTAGTGACTGAAAAAAGATGGATGTAATTATCCTAGAGACAGAGACCAAATAAAGTTAACTAGATATGCAAAATGGGAACTATTTGCTTACAGGAATGAAATGAATTAGAATTGTATAAGGAAATCCTATTTAAGTAAAATGACACATCAGTTGAGAGCATCCTATTTTCCTTTGACTCATATCCAAAGATATAGACAAAATACTCATTTGACAAAGATGTCTAGCTGTTCACCCAAGTTCATGACCTCCTTCCTTAACTATAGGATCAATGCCAAAACTTGACTGTCCAACTAGGGACACCCATTGACCCTCCTTAGTCTTGCAGTTCAGCATGGTTATTTTGATGAGTTCTAGCCAGTGAAATGTTAAGGGCAATGATGTGTGCCTGTTATAGACATGGCCCATAGGATCACTTCATGCAATACTCACCCACATTCTTTTCCACATCTGACTGGCAGGAATAAAGATGATGATGCTCAGAACAAACTTGTTTTAAAGATGGCAGCCCTTCCATCATCTTGAGTCTAATAATGACTGCATAGAAGAAACCACAATGCTGAATTTTTTTTACCTACTAGAACTGCTTCCTGAGCAAGAAATAATTTTCTGTTGTGTTTGAGATATTGTGTGTATTAGGATCTACCTGTTTCTACACTTAGTCTAGTAAGTAATATGATCTAGGTTTGGGGTAAATGAAAAATATCACGAGAGTAGGTTTGTTCCATTACAATTCTTGTGTTTGGCTCTTGAGAGACAAAGTATATACTTCACACTAAATTCAGGAGGTTAGAAAAGAAGAAAGTTAGAAAAGCATGGAGATATATATTTGGAGTGAGGAGATGAAGAGTTCAGAATCATATAATAACAAATGGTTTCCAACTGGCCATATCACTACACAAAGACAGTGAAGCGGCTTCTATTCTCAATAGAAAAAAAAAGTGTATGCTTACAAATTCTCCCATGGAGATGGCAATATTTTTGTGAGCAGGGGGGTTTCAAAGGAGGAAAATTGTATCTGTGGTTTCCTTCTTGGAAACTACACCCTCTGGCCAATGCACAAACCTCCTTCACTTATGTGTTCCTTCAAAAGGGTGCTGTCCTGGCAATCAGGAGGTCTAGCTTCCAGTTTGGTTCATCCATCATGTCCCTTGAGCTAGTTACTTCACCTAGCTGGATCTAAACACCTTTTTTTCCTAGAGGGAGGTGGCTTCATGATGGCTGACAGTTAGATTGAGCATTGTTTTCTGTTCTGATATAACATTGAGTAGAATTGATCATTCATCATTAAGATGATTCAATTCCTTGGGCCTTGACTATCTTAGAGAAAAACATCCTTAAGAGAATTTGGAGACATCTTTGGGATGATGTTTCAGGCTAGTATTGAGTATGAGAAACATTTAACCCTTGTCTGCAAGAGGAAAATAGTTCCCTGACTATACGTATATTAATTCTGCCTGAAGGAGGAAGTTTCACAGCCAGGATTACTGAGGCCCTTCTTCCATTCCATGAGATCTGTTTTTCACTACCCTCTGCTAGTCAAAGCTTGTCTTAAATTTCCATCTGAATGACCTCTCTTTGTAGATTGTAGAGCAGCCTGGATTTTTCTTTGTTATATCTCATAATGTGCACGCTGACCACATAATTCACAAATTAATCTCCTCTATGCCCCACAATAGCAGCATGAGGTGGCCCTCACTAAAGTTAATGTTGCTCCAGGGACTGCATGGATCTTCAAAAACACTTTATATCTTTATATACAGCCTTATATCTTTCTCCAATGAAATTCAGATATATTTTAAAGGTGTGGCACTACACTAGACATTGTGACCAGATTCACAGAACAATGAGGAGATTTGACTAGCATGACTCACGGCTATCATCAAGTCAACTTTTGGGGAGTTCTGGGGAAGAAGGGTTGAGCTTGATCTGAGTGGCCACAATAGATAGACAGATGAAGGATGGGTATATGGATGCCCCAAGGAGACTGATTTCACTCCAAAGGAAGAATGGACTGTTCTTGGGAGGGAATAAGCTCCCTGTCCTTAGAGTTGCTCATGCAGACCCGAAAGCCCTCTCAGAGGACATAAAGCAGAGGAAAGCCAAGGTGGACATTACAGAGAGGAAATTATAGCTCATTATCAGAAATAACTCTGAGAATTAGACTGGTCTATCTGGATAAGTCGTAAGTTTCTTGTTACTAGAAGTATTTAAGAGATATTAAGTGACTATCTGAGAGAGAGAGATTAAGAAAGAATTCCCCATTTTGGTCAAGTATGGGACAATGTGTCTTCTAAGTTTCATTTTACTAGTAAGCCTTTTATTTCCTTTAATTCTCTTTAAGGAGTTTTTCTTTTATAATTATATTTAGTTTTTTAAAAAAAATTTATGTACATACGTGTATCTAATTAAAGTCAAATATTACTAAAAAGATTAGAGATAGCTAAAAAAATTTTTTATCTCTATCTAACTGCCAGTTTCACATCCATTTTTATAACTCACTCTTATAGCTGGTTACTTAGCATTTACAATCCTATTTCTGAATAATATGTGTATATTTCTTGATTTATCAATTTCAGACATTTTCTGTTAACTTTTAATTCTGAAAGATGAGGACTTACCTTTCCTACACAGGCCTTTTTTCTCTCTTCAGTCTCCAAAATAGTCATGGCAAAATTTTAGCTAAATCAATAGTCAATGTTAACATTATTACGACAATGCAAATATTGCTTGAGACTGAGCATGCCACATTTTCTGTTCAACACTTCAATTTTCCAAAGTTAGCAATTGCCCTATTTTCCTTTTGCCTATTTTTAGTGTATCTCCAAAAAATTTTCTCTAAATGCTCCAACAATCTCTATACGTCTATGTATATACTGTTTTCTAAAATATTACATATATTAGAGCCATTCTCCTTGAAAACCTTCCTCTTATCTCCCTGTTTTAATGTGGATTGGCTCCTTTTATCTCTCCCATGCAGCTTCATTCTGGGACTAATTTTAGCTGTTTTCCTGTGTTAGCTCCCCTGTTTTCTGTATCCCATGTCTTCTTTTTTTTGTTTAGGCCTCCTTTTGGTGAAGCATATCATCTAATAGCTTCCTTTAAGAGGTTCCTGGGAAAAAACTTTTCTGAATCGTCACATGTCTGAGAATACCTTTACTTACCTTCACCTTTGACTGGCTTTTTGGGTGGTGGGACTGAGACTGCTAAATCTTCCCTATATCCATTCCCTCGTTATTAGAGATTGAGCTCCCCCTTAGTTCCAGCTAGACACATGTCTGCTCAGAGAGAGTTTATATTTCCCCAGTCTGCCTTGATGCTTGGTGTGACCATAGACTAGGTTCAGAATTAATGTGTGCAATTTCCACATGCTATCTAAATGGAAGCTCTCTTTCTTCTTCCCATGGGTTGGAGCTTGGACAAGGTAGAGACATTAGCTTTGACCATGTGAAGAAGGTCAGCCCCTAGGAGTCAGAACAACAAAAGAGACTGCTCTACCAATATCCAGGTGGGGCTGAGCTGTCTTCCTTGATCACCTATCTGTATCTGCTCCGCTACTGGACAGAGAAGTAAACTTCTGTCTTATCAGAGCCACTGTGTTTGGAATGATCTGGAGAGAGGTAAAGCAGTTCCTATGTTACAGCAGCTTTGCCTGTCCCCTAGTTGAGACTAGAAATCAAATGAAAATTATTATCTTTTAAAATTTTAAAAACATAACTTTATTACCTTTAAACTTCCAGTGTCAATCTTAGGAATATCACTTTCATTCTGACTCCTAGACCAATGTACATACCAGTTTCTTAATTTAGGGTCTTTTTTTTCCCTTGATATTTAAAAATTACTTGATGATGTATATTGGTGGAGATTTTTTTATTCACCAAGCTGAGCATCTAATAATAACTTTCAATCTAAAAACTTACAGCTTTCAGTCCCTGAATTATATTCTTTATCATTTCCTCTCTCTCATTTTTTTCTGTTCACTTTCAAGAATGCTAATAGTCATAAGAGACTGTACTTTTCTCTAATTTCCTTATTTATTATTTCCTATTTTTCACATCTGTCTTTTTGTACTATTTTTGATAAATTCTTTTGATTTTGTATTTTGATTCTTTTATTGTTTTTATCTCAAATTGATATTTTTTAATATCCAAGGGCTCATTTCAGTCTTGAGAGTATTCCTTTTTATGCTTCTTATTCTTGTTTCAGCTCTTATCTCTCTAGAGATGTTAATTATAAGCTGCCATATTTTAATTTTCTTCTTTTCATGTATTACCGCTATGTCTTCTGAATTAGATGGTGATGGTGATGACGATGATGATGAAGATAATGATGATGATGATGATGATTTTGTTGTAATCTCTCTCTTACCAATGTGTAAAGCCTTTTCAGATGTCTGGTGTCCTTGGCTACTCCTTAGGACTTCTTTTTGAATGTGGATGGAACATGTCATCTTTCTGTCTTTTCCTGTGATGTTCTCAGGCATCAAGCAGCCTTTACATTGTGAAGGCCCAGATATCAATGTCCACAGGTCGATCTTCTGAATCCCTTCACTTCTCTATTGAAGGAAACATTCTGCCTTGAGGCTAAGGCCCTGACCAGAGACTTTGGGGGGGAACCTTAAGAAGGTGGCTGGGAATCCTTTCCTTAAGTGTTATCCTTTGTTTGGTTACACTTCTCACATCAGCCATGTACTTTGCTTAGTATACTCTGCTCAGGAATTAAATCATTCTGTTTTCTGAAGGAATAAATCTCAGCTGTCTAGTATTGCGAGGTGGAGATAATTTTCTGGTGGTCTGAAGTGGGTAAGGGCACTGAAGCTTCAACTATCTTCTTTTTGACTTCTAACTAATCCTGCTTTCACCCATAGAAACCCTGCTCCCACGATTTTGCCCATGGCTGAGAATATTAGGGGGAGTGTAAGTCAGGTTGGCTCACTTCTCATAGCCTCCCATTCCACAGACCCTTAAGTTGAAAGAGTCTTTACCCTGCTTTCAGACATCCCAAAATGTGTTGACATTTATTTTCTGTGGACTCCTCCATGTTCCTTGTCTTTGAGACAAAGCATGTCTATAATCAATCCATTAACTTTTTTAAGGGAAGTTCAGATTATTTTTTAAGGCAACATTGGAAACTCAATTGCCTTCTAAAATTTTGTTTTAGAAACTTTTGGAAATGTCTGTTTTTCTCAATATAATTCTCAATATAATATAATTCCACAGAGCTCCTGAGTCTTTGTGGAATCAAAAACTTCCAGAGGCCCATGCAGAAAAGGGGTTTCAGTAGAGAGAAGTAGAGAAAATTATATAATTGGATAAAATAATCAGTCTTTCTGACTCCATTTTGCTCAAACCTGACATGTAGGTTAGCAACTTCCACTTAATTCTGCATGTAGATATGCTAATCATTAAATGAATCTAACCTGTAGCCTGGAAATTACTAAAATAACCTCTTTGCTCGAAACTATTTCTCTAAGGAGATAAGGAAGGTATGTACAAAATAATGATTATTTATCAAAAGATTTATAGAAACAATATGACTGGGACCAGGCAGCTGGAGTTTATTGACCAAAAGCAAAGGAATTTTATCATCCCCCTATAATCCTTGCTGATGTCCAGATGTCTGTGGTCATCAAACAAGTCCTGACCTCAACCCCTTCCATTCCATCCTTTCTTTTGACATAAAAGAAGGCTGAATTCTGTACTTTCTTAAGATGATTCTTTCGAATGCTAGTCTGCCATCTCAGCTTGCTGGCTTTCTGAATAAAGTAATTTTCCTTGCCCTAACTCCTTGTCACTTGACTTATGGGCTGTTGTACAGTGAGCTGTTCAAGCTTTCACTTGGTTATAATTAGACTCTTGTCTTAGAATGCAGACTGCCAGTTTGAAAATCCAAAGTATGAAAAATCATCTTAAGGTAGCTTGTAAACACCAAACTGATAAAAGGGCCTCTTCAACTCCCCAGTGCACCCAGGGAATTCTGTGTTGTTTTTCTTATTGTCCAGAGTTGTTGTAGAAGAGTGTTTCCTGATAAACTAGTCTTTTAAAGTATAATCAGACTTGAAGTTCAGCCACCTGGCTCCCCTTCAAGATGCTGAAGCATCTCTGATACTCAAAAGTCACTGCCATAAAATATTCCATGGGAACAAGCACACTCATGAGCTCAAACACACACTTTTAATTATTTAAACCCTCGAAGGCTCTGAAGTTAAACAAGTTCTTCCTGGGGAAGGCAACTTTGGCCTCTTTTTTCTACTCACTCTCTTGACCTCCCATACAGGATGTGAGGGTCACTGCCCTAAACTGGTTTGACACCAGAAATCTTCCTCCATCTAAAACTGAAAAAGAACCACTAAATCTAGGAAGATTTTCTCTTGTAGAGCTGTGAATCTGTGCTTCCCTCTCATTAATAAAAATTTTTTTTTTTTTACTTCCTTGGGCAAAATGGGGCACAGCTGTCAGTTATCCATGTCAGAAAAATCATAATATTATTTTAGTTTATCTTCAGCATCCCTCCAACTCTTACTGAGTTATTTTGAGTATGAACCAGGTTATTTTTGACTCTTCAAATGTATTAATCTTCATGAAGAAGAAGCTGAATAGCAGAGTATTTAGAATCACAATGTCAGGCATACCTGAATTGAAATTCTGGCTTCCCCAATAATTAGCTATGACATTTGAACATGTCACTTAATCTATAATATTTATATATAACTTATAAATATATAATAGTAATACAAAGTAGAACACTGAGGAAGATTAAATAAAATAATGCATATAAACATCTGAATATGTAGTACTGCATTTAGTAAGTGCTCAATAAATTTAACTTGTTATTGGTATTGGGAAGATAAACCACATATATGTGTAGTTATGTTAGGCATATGATATTGAGCTGTAGAGGATTAGAAAACTTAAATCAGTGAATATTGCCACTGAATGGACTTTATGATAGCTTCAGTTCAACACTCATCAGATCTTCTTGACAACTCCCTGCTAAAGTGGGGTCACACTGCTTCTCAGAACAAAGCTCATTTGATGGCCAAAGATGACTCAGCTGTTTGTAAGTTATTTTGATCATAAGTCAAAATTAGGTCATAAGTCATTTTCATCTGTTGGTGGAGCAACCCCTGAAGGGCACACGATATAAATCTAATCTAATCTCCACTTCATGGTTCTTCAGGAATTTGAACATAGCTATCAGGTACTCCCATTGGCTTTCTCTTGGCTGAGGCCTTGAGCAGAACATGTTCATTTCTTTTTAGGTTTTGTCTAATGCCTTGGTCTCAGGCCCCTCTCCATCCTGGATACTCTTCTCTGTCACTAAAAATGGTGCCTCAACATGAGTGGTACCCAGGGCTGATTGCATGATAGTAGGAGTGCTCTCACCAAAGCAAAGCACAGCTCATCTATTTCTCAAGGAATTTTAAGTCTCTGAGCAGCAACCTGGGTATTCCAAAAAGGTTATGTGAAAGGAATACATATGCCATACAAAACAAACAAACAAACAAACAAACAAGCAAACAAAAAACCTAAAGTCTAGGATCCAGTAAATTTGAGCCTATTAAAACTCTTGAATTGTTTCAGGAACAACTATTTAAAAGTGGCGCCTATGCCTCTGTTGACCACAACATGTGTTAAGAAACTATGAGAATCTCGATAAAACCGGAGTTCCTAGATTTCTTTTCAACTCTACTTTGAGAACCAGTTCTGTGACTAAACTCAGATTCAAGTTCAAGTTTAGTCTCGGCCCTTCATGAACTCTCTGTCAAAACTTGCAAAATACTATATTTTCACTTAGGTTCTTTTTTTGTTGACTAAGACAAGATGATAATAGTCTCAGACCCGCTCTGCTCTTTCCTGCCATGACTCATTCTGTTGTAGCATTATTGTTATTATAAACTGCTGGGAGTAAAATTGTTTTACAAATGTTAAAGCTGTACATTAGGGTTCATATTGAATATGAACGTGAAGAAAAGTTTATGACGTTATAAAAATTTTTGGTTCTATTTTTTTCCTGTGTTTACCACCTGTCACTTTGCCTGGATGTGTGGATATTACTGTGGTGTCATCACTCAGGCAACCTGGCAAGCAAACTTGCTAGTTAGGAACCTTAGCCCCCTGGTACCTGCCAGACAGCTGTGTAGGGCATCCCTTTCTTTTTTAGCAATGCTCAAGGAAGACACTTAAATATGTTCAGGGGGCCTCAGTGATAAATGATCTGTCTCTTTATCCTTCTTAGAATAACTCCTCACTGTCTGTGAAGAAGAAATAACACACATACTGATGTACTGTGTTGCTCTAAAGTTCTTCCAGTCATAAATAGATTAAAAAGAAATTATTTAAATTACTGTTTAGGGGCATTAGCTTGAATGCTTCTAGGAACTTTATTCTCTCTGGTTCAAAATATTTCTAGGATAAAACAAAATTTCATTTTCTGATGTATACTTCTAAGAGGTAGCAAACAATGATGTAAACTGGAAAGGGAGAGACTAAGTTAGAATCACACGGTAATCAGATTTGGAAGAAACCTTCCAACCGTAATCAAGATCCCCATTTCCAAAATAGAAAACTGATACCCTAGACAAGGCAGAGACTTGCTCAAGGTCACATGAACTGGGTGGAAATAGATTTCAGGACTCTTAACCCCATTTCACAGTTATTCTACTCAAAGAGTCCAGTCTCCTAACAGTTTTTAACTTTCTAACAGGTTACTTTTAAAATGAGGAACAGAAAGAGTCCTTGTAATATGGAGAATCTTGAATGGAATCAGAGAGGTAGCAGTACCTCAGATCACTTCCTGTTAGAGAGTCTGGGGTACGGGGCAGGATATTACAAGCATCACTCCTCCAGCCTCTCATTAAAGTCATGGCAGATAGAGATTATTGTCTCCACTTCAAAGATTCAAGGAACTGAAATTCAAAGAGGTAAACAAGGTCATACAACCTGTAAATTTTTTAACCCATTTCCCATTTAAACCAAGAATACTTGCTGGCGGCACTTGCGGCTGTGGTGTTTATTCCTAGATAACTCAAGAATTACTGTCCTAACTTTACTTCCAAAGTTTGCCACGAAATATCTCACTTTTATTATTATTTTTGCATCGCTCTAGTATGCAAGTCTTTGAAGAAAAATGGCATCTTTCTATTTATAGCATTCTGTTTTTAGTAGTGGTATTTCCATTCACAAAATATAGTAATTCTCAATCACTGAAAATGTCAAATCCTAGAAAACGTAGCATTCTTACATGTGATGTTAAATTAACACTGGCAGTAGCTTCAATTTTTTTAATGGGAAAAGGGTTAAAGGTGGGCCATGATTCAAGAATGATGGGTGGAGAAAGTGGTGCAGACGTGCACCATGTGATCAAGCCCGTAGAGATGGTAAAGCACAAGATGCTGTGGAGTGTAATGAAGTGACTGTTCACCTGGCACACGCAGGGGCGTGGGCAGGTGGTGCAGTATCTTGAGAAAGCTGAAGCTAGGGAGGTACTGTACTGAACTCAGTAGAAATAAGTGTTTAAATGCTGTTTTTTATTGAGGTTAATCTAGTTAAAGAAGAAGAAAAAAAGGGAAGAGGTGACTGGGGATAGGGAAAGAAAGAAAGAAGAAAACCTAAATAGCTTGGGGCATGTCTATGTTCATTACCTCCGTAAGTGAATGAATAAAGTGAAAAATACCCTTTCAGAGGATCACGACCTGTTCCAAAACCAATCTGGTCTATCAGGTCATAGAAGCCTAGAAATTCTCCCCAAGTCATTTTGACAATTTTCTCGAGACAACAAAACATATTTGCTTGAGTGTAAATTCATCCAAGGTCTGTATAGGTTCTTCCTTATACTATGACAGATGAGCAAAGCATAAAAATGATGTTAATAACATTAATCTAGGACTTGGTAGTTTACAAATTTTTGGAAATACATTGCTTGGTAAAGTAGGCATTGGTATTAGTTTGTTTTATAGCTAGGTAACCAGGAGAAGAAGGAGCAGAGAAAAAAGTCAAACTCAGGTCACCTTTTAAAACAGTTGGTTGAGAGGGTGGTTAATTAGGCCAATAGCTACCAAATTTTGACACCTACAGTGCTTCAAAATTGGGACAATGATAGCTATTTAATAATTTTTTTAAAACTCAATTCTTGAACAGAATATTAATCTGAGTTTTATGGTCAGCACTTTAAAGTAACCTTGAAGGAGTCACTTTCTTTCCTTTGGCTCAAGATACTCCATTTTTAGAATAAAAAGAATAAAACAGATTTTTTAGAATCTTATCTTTTTTTCCTTTGCATGGATTTAAGTCTATGGCAGCATCATGTCAAACTATCATCTGGGTTTTTATCCAAGTGTTATTAGATATTCAAATAGACTGAATTTTCTTCTGTTTAAATTTAGAATTAATGCATGCCCAGAATTTTAAAATGTTCAAACAGTGCAGAAGAACAAAAATAAAAAGTAAAATCATCCTGCATTTCATCACGAACCCCTTTCCCCAGTGACAGCCACTGCCAGTATTTTCCCTCTTTTTAGCTTTACTAGTAATTATTGTTATAACTTTATATAACATACTTTTTAATACTATTTTTTGATGTATTAACTGTAGACAAAGCAATTATTTTCTAGATATGAGGACTGAGGAGTTTGCTCACTGACATTACTATCTACTTTTTCTTCCCCCTTCCACTTCCTAATTTTTGTTAGCTTGATTATTATTTTTGGATATTACATCAGTTGTTACCTTTATCAATTTAAGTAATATAACTGAACTCTATTTTTATAATTTATCAAGTTTAGATTGTGATAAAATCCATTATAAAAAAAGAAAATAGTGTACTCCTTTATCTCCAAATTCTTTTTTTGTAATTATTTTTATATTATCTAAATTAATTATATCCATATTCTCTTCTGTAATTGTAAATACAATTAATGTGATTATATAATAGGTGGGTTATTAAAAGAAAATAATTGACTAACATTTACAATATTATGATAATGTAAATTTTATTCAATATAGAACCAGAAGTATGGATTAAGTCATATAGAAGAAAACATTCTAAGCTATCCACATATTTCAACTTAAAGGAGAACCTTCCAAATGCTGTATCTAATTAATCTTCTCTTACCTGATTTCTAGTTTCTTTTACTCCTCAGCCATTCTCTGCTGCCACTGCTTCTTGTATCTCATTTCACCCATTTATCAAATTGCTGTTTTATTTTGACAAAGAAATGTATCTCAAGGAATATTTTTTAAATCAAAGTATAAGGGCAGTGAACTTCTTGAGTTTTTGCATATCCAAAGTGTCTTAATTGTGCTCTTACATTCGATCAATGATTTGCCTGCGTATAAAATTTTACAGTGGAATGTTTTTCCTCTTAACATTTGAAGAGTTTTCAGTGTCTCCTAATGCCTAAGAGGTGCTGATAGAAAGTCTGATATTACTTTGTCTTATTCCTTTGTAAGTGGCCACCTCCCTGTCATTCTGACATCCATATTTTCCCTTTGTCATTGGAGTTACCAATTTTCAGCACAATGTATGGAGATGTCCTTTTTCACTAGTTCTTGGCATTCAGAATCTCTGTGGACTTGAGTTGATCATAGTGAGAGGCAACGTGGCCTACAGGAATGAACAAAGGATTTGGAGTCAGCCGACCCAACTGCAAGTACTGCCTGTGAGTACTCTTAGAGCAAACAAGAAATAGGTTAAATCATAGCTTATGGTTCAATCTCCATTAAATTTTTCTTCATCTCCCCAAACCTAAGCAATCACTCTTCTTTCTGCTTGCTATAGCTTTTATCTAGTCCTATCTTTCAGCACAAATTTTTATGTACCTCATGCTGGAACTATTTACACATATTCCCAATATCTGATCATTCTGTGGAAGCCATGTTCCCTGCTCTCTAGTTATACAAGGCCAGGCACATAGTAGGTGCTCAACAACTATCTATGAAGCTCTATTGATTTGCCAAAGCTTACATAGCTAGTAAGTGGTAAAGTTAGAGATAGAACTCAAGTTTTGGGCTGTTGCTCCAGTGTACTCTTCATCATACCATATAGCTTCACACATTGCACCACACATTTAAAGAACTGATCTGAGCATTTTGAGCTGTAATAGGAAATCTAGGGAGCAGTCGTGACCTGTCCCAGCTTGATATCAATTCAAACTGACAAGGTAAAGCATAAAGTATGAAAATATTTTTGGATAAAGTAAACATTAAGATTTGCCATTTTGATATCTCATACGTAGCAAAAACATGTCAGACTCTATTAGACACCTTCAACATCCCTTAAAGAAAGGACAGAAGATGTTTGGTGAAGTGTCATGGCTCATACCTACTTTTTAACCTACTCTTCTCAGGGAAAGGAAATAAACTGTTTTCTAGAAGTAGTTGGTACTAACAAAAACCTTCACAAAGAATTAGGCTTGCCATGTGTACTTTATAATTTAATAGGTGATTTAAGAATTTAAAAACTAATTGGCTAACATGTTTAATAAATCTGTCATCCAGGACCAGATTAAATAGAAAAGCAAATTTTTTATTTATTTTAAGTAATCATTATTTAACCAAGAAAATTTGGCATCACTTTTATCTTTTAAAACATTGAAACATAATCCCAATCTAAATTGCTGTTTAGTTTCCTTTCCTTTTTCATCTCAAGTAAGTAATCAACAATGATCCATATACTTAAATATAATGTGAACCATTGAGGACAGTTTAGCTAAACTTAATTTCTCTTTTTATATGCTGGGTCAAGGAAACATCTATAACAACTGCATATTAACATGAAATGTTCCCAATCAAACCTGGATTGTCTGAATCGCTACTCTTTCCAAACGCCCAAACAAGCTTATATCCTAGTCACCTGTCTTCCTCTTATACACAACTCCCTTACACGAGATCTCTGTCACCTAATATATTCCAAGTTGTCCCTGTTCTATTTGGAAAATTGAGGCTTAAAGGAACAAACTATCTGAAATATACATTGAATTACACAGTGTAACAAAGAATCTTTTATCTAAGATTGAGTAAAATAAGTCCAGGTATTTGATATGAGAGTAATCCTGAGTCTTTGCATAATAGGTAATACCTAGACACTTGTAATTGCACTACTTATCCAGGGGTTCAGAGTACTTTATACCTGAGGAAGGAACCCACAAGAATATCCTTTAAATTGTTGTTGCATGTGTAACACTTGTGATGTGTTTCTCAGCCACCTTCCTTGTTTATTCGCCTAAGACATGTTCTCTTTCGATTATATGGAACTTCTTTCTCTTTGAAGTAAGTATTACTGCTACAGTAAAATAAATGTTTTTTGGAAAGCATAAATCTTCTTAAAGCAAAGATGAGAAGTGAAGTCTTATTTGAACATTATAGTGGGTTGGAATAATGCCATCCAAAAAGATATGCTCGAGTCCTAACCTCTGTACCTGTGAATGTGACCTTATGTGGAAATAGAGTTTTTGTAGATATAGTTGAGTTAAGGATCTCAGAACGAGATCATCCTGGATTTAGAGTGAACCATGAATCTAATGACTGGTTTTCTTATAAGAAAAAAGAGAAAATTTGAGACAGAGGGGAAGGCAATATGAAGATGGATACAGAGATTAAAGTCATGCAACTATAAACTAAGGAATGTCAAGGATTGCTGGCAACCACCAGAAGCTAGAAGAGATGTAAAGCATTTATTCTTTTTCAGGGCCTCCAGAAGGAACAAATTCTGCCACCACTTTGATTCCAGACTTCTGGCCTTCTAAATTGTGAGAGAATACGTTTGTAAAACACTATTATGGCAGCCCCAGGAAAGTAATATAGACATAGTTATAGGTACCTAAGCAGAAATTATTGGCTTAGCAGGAAAAAAAAAAGTATACATGTGTTCATGCATGTGTGTGTATACACATACATATCTGTATAGGTTAGAATCATTACTGTCATAATAAAGCCTCTGAATCCTTTATGCGAGTGGTGGCTGAGTGAAGTGTTTAGTGAATATTCGCTCCAGGAATGAATAAAGTACTTCATCAAAAAACTAATGGTCTAATGCCACATAGATATGGATCAGCTACAAACCTTCCTGAGGCTGGAACAAGAAAAGAAATTGCTCAGTCACATTTTCTTCCCCATCTCTATTAGTAATAACAGGAAGAAAAAGACCCATAAGTTCCTCTCCCCAATGACTCCCTTGATCCCTCTCCTTAGCTAGATAACAGGGATCTCCTTTATTCCTAGGCTCTTTTATTGCCATGCATTACAGTCAATTGTATGTATAAGGTCTGTCTCATATGAAACCAAGCAAGTAGAGGGCAATTCTATACAGTAAAGAGTGGCTGAATTCAAAATCAGGAGACTTTAACTTTCTTCACGCTATGATCCAGAGCAAACTACATCCTTCCTGTGCCTCAGGCTCTTCTGTAAAATAGGAATGAAAATCCTTGTCAGACATCCCTCACAATCTTTCTGGAGTTGTGAATAATATAATTGGAGTGAAAATATAGTGAGAAAGAGCACACAGACAGAATATAAATCATAAAAAGAAGTCCACATTAAAAATAATCATAAACACTGTTTGTCTTTGCATTCCTCACAGCACAGCTCATTACAGAGAGTTGTGCATGAAGAGTCTTAGTAAATGACAGAGGCAAGAACAAGGAGTGTCTAAGGGCATCTTCCTCACTCGGACTGGAACCATGAGGCTTCAGAGCAGAGTTTGTTAAAGGTCCTTGGAAAGGAACAACTGAGCCATCCAGACAACTGCATTCTTCCTAACTCTACAAAGGGTGTCTTGAGGAATAACAACACTCAGCACTGCTATTTGCAATGAGGTTAGAGCAGCTCTGGGTAGCCCTATCCCTGTGAGGATGGAATTCCCATAGTCATGGTCAGTCTGGCCAGAAGGCCAAGAGAAACACAATCATTTTTCTCTGGGTTCCAGGCTTTAAAAACTGTCATCACCTCACATTTGGCATTTTCTCATTTTGTAGAATTTTAATGAGGTACTTTATTACTTATCTTTGGATAACTGCCAACTAGATTCTGAGTTAATGTAGAATATGTGGCTTTTTATTTCTCCCATCAAAGTTCCTACTCTTACTCTATTTCAGGCCCCTGCCAAAGAGTCTTTTTCTTGCATCATTATGATTCAGTTGATTTATGAAACATCTCGATTGTGCTTCTCCAGTTGTCAGGCAAACTTAGAATATTTCACCAAATCACTGATAAAGCAGGAAGAAATTTTATAGAAATCTTCTCTAAGAGTTCTTAATCAAGAATCCATGGACCCCCTATGGGCTTCAGAAATATTATAAAAGTGCAATTGTTTTCACATTTGCACTTGAGGAGGGCAGTCAGATCTAGAACAGATAAAGACTCATGGATGCACTCCAACTTTCTCATTTAAAAATCTTCTACCAATATGCTACCATATTGAATATTTACCATGTACCAGGCTTTGCATCGGGGATTTACCTATGTTATCTCATTTAATCCTCACAACAATCTTCCAACCTACATATTTTTATTATCACTATTAATAAAGCAATTGAGACTAAGTAACTCAATTTCACTTGGCTTAACTTAACCTGGCCATCACTTAGCTAGTAAGATAGAGTAGGATTCCATCTTGTCACAGTCTAAAGAGTACACTTTCCACTACATAAGAGCAATTCTTATTAACAGGAGTTTTTCCTCTTTACTTTGTATAATGTTATTTAATACAGTGATCACTCCCCTACTCCACCCTGAGTTGCTGATTTCTTCATGGTCACTACTGACTTCCAGTTTTGTCACCATGAGCTGGATAACTGTTTGCCTCTCATGCTGCCCTTGACCATAGGTCTCAGATACTGTGATGGTGGTCTGAGAGGGAGAGAAGGGAGGCTCTGCTGCTCTGAGGGGGATGATGGACACATGGGAGTGATTCGACCATGACTCTGAAGAAAGGCCAGAGCACACTGCTAGTCCAGTTCCTCCTATAAATGAGGACTAGGACCCAGGAAGTGGAAATGACTTGCCTAAAACACTAATTAGACTAGAGCATGAAGTAACAGAAGTTGTAATGACTGGGAGGCAGAACCTGGCCCATGTTCTAGGCCAGGACCTGCCTGGGTAACCTCAAGATATTGTCCTTGCTTCTCTGTTCCTATTTACTCATCTGAAAAAAGGAAGATTGAATCATATGATTTTAAATTTACATTCTACCTCACCATATCAGGGGCACTTACCCCAACTTCACTTTATAATATATTTTGAACATGTGCTGCAAAAGTGCAAAGTAGTCAAACAATAAATCAGATCTCACATAGTGTTCTAGGTCAGAAACAGAATCTGGGAGAGTATTTTTATTTATAAATTATCTCTTTTTTAGGAAGGCACATAGAAAGTTAATAAAAATGATTATTGGTGAAATAGACAGAAAAAATAGCAGTATGTGATCAAGGGTAGGCAATTTAAGATGATGGATTATCAACTAGCTTGTCTCCTGTCAATTCAAAAAGCTTTCTGACTGCTCACTTCCATTTCCAAAGCTTCATACTCAAATAGCTTTTCACAAAAAGAATCAAGCCAGAAAAATTGATATAACTGCTTCATGAAACCTGGTGCCTTCACCACCCCCTTCCTGGTCCTCCATCTTTATCTAATATTGCTATGAAGAAAAGGAATGACCATTTATCAAGGCACATGCAATGTGCCAAGCACTACATAAGGCACTCAACATATGCCATTTCACTTAATACTCTCAACAACCTTATGAGAATGTATTTAATCTTCCCATGTTACTAATGAGAAAACTGACTCTCAGAAAAATTAAACAAATCACAAAGCTATAAAGTGCTGAAACCAGAATTAGGAAATGAGGTTATAGCTACCAAGTTCACCAGAAACTAAATGAAGGCAAAACTCTACGGCTTTCTAAAAAAAAAATGGCATAGACAATAGAGGCTTTGCTCATCCTTCTTGTGACAAAATCAAAGCTATGACAGAAACAAGGAACAAACAGCAAGCAAAGTCTCCTGAGATCCTGATGAACAAAAGTACTACAACTAGGGAGAGACATAAGAAATCACCCTGTAATGGTAGAAGGTAGGAGGGGGCAAAGATGCGAGACTGCCCGACCCCCAGAGGCTGAATGGGACAGATGCTACAGCAGCGGTACCTGGCAGCTGTGGATGCCTATTAAAGGGGCTGAGTCCATGAGCAGATTTTTGTGGTGATGGACCTGCTTGCTCTAAGCACCAGCACCAAGTTGGCTTTTGGAGGGGACACTGAGTTACCAGAGTGAGAGCCAGAGGCGAGTCTCTCTCCCAGGCAGAAGTGCTGATGGTATCCATTGTTTCTCCATTGAGCCCTACCCACTCCCAGTGTGCAGACTCAGCACTGCCATAGCTGAGACATCATCGAACTAGATAACAGAAGTCACTCTGTCCAGAAGATTCCCCCAACTTGCGGCCCTATCCAAGCCACATCCAGTTGTGTTCTTGGCAAGTTTGGTGCTCCTTGCTGAGCCAACTCCAAGATTCACACCAGTGGATTCACACCGGTGGCCCCTGACCTCAGTTTCTGGCATGGACTCTTGAGGCATAATTTCTAAGCATAGTTTCTGTGGATTGCTTGCTAAATCTTAACAGGTGGCCCCAGAGGGGCATAGGCTGGAGCTAAACTTGGTATGCAACTGAACCCCTCTCAGGACTGTACCACTGGACCTACTACACAGAACCACACTAATAAGACTGGGAGACTTAGGAGCTTTGCTTAGTACATAGGAATAGACACGGAAAGGCAGGCAAAAAGGGAAACCAAAGAAGCAGAAACCACATGAGAGAACAGAACAGAGATCAAGAAATAATGAAGTCAAGAATCCAACAGATGCAGAGTTTAAAACACTGCTTATAAAGATACTCAATGAACTTAAGTGAACTTAGAGTAGGTGAACTCAGTGAGAATTTCAATAAAGAAATAAAAAACATAAAAATAATTTAAAGAGCCTATGGGACACTATTCAATGTAAAAATATCTGTGTCATGGGGTATCTGAAGGAAAACAAGATGTTGAAGAACTATTTGAAGAAATAATGATGAAAAACTTTCCTAAACTGGCAAAGGAAATATACATTCAGCTCCAGGAAGCTCAGAGAATCTCAAAAACTAGGAATTTAAAGAGGCCTACACCAAAACACATTATAATTAAAATGCCAAAGATTAAATATAAAGAGAGAATCTTAAAGCAGCAAAAGAAAAGCAGATTGTTACCTACAAAGAAGCACCCATAAGACTGGCAGCTGATTTCTCAAAAGAAACTGTGCAGGACAGAAGGGGTTGGCACAAAATATTCAATGTGATGAAAATCCAGGATCTACAACCAAGAATACTTTGTCCAGCAAAGCCATCATTTAGAGTCAAAGTACAGATAAAGAACTTGCTAGACTAAAATAAGCTAAAAGAACTTATCGACAACAAGCCAGTATAACAGGAAATGTTGGAGAGACTTCTTTAAGAAGAAAAAAAATGTATCAAAAACATGAATAAAGAATAGTAATGACTATGTTTCTATCAACAAGTATCTCAAATGGAAAAGAATTAAGTGCTCCAACCAAAAGATAAAGTGGCTGAGTGGGTAAACAAGACCCCTACATATGCTGCCTACAAGAGACTCACTTCAGATTAATAGACACACAGAAACTAAAAGGAAGGGGATGGAAAAAGATATTGCCTTGATGGACCTAGAGGGTATTGCACTGAATAAAATTAGTCATATAGAGAAGGATAAATATCATATGATTTCTAAAGAACGAAAAAAGAGCAACTGAAGAGTCCTACGATAGATGATTGGTTAAAGAAGCTGTGGTACATATATATAATAGAATATTACTCAGTCATAAGAAGAGATGAAATACTGCCATTTGCAACGACATGGATGGACCTTGAAATAATCATACTAAGTGAAATAAGCCAGGCAGAAAAAGTCAAAAATCACATGATATCACTCACATGTGGGATATAAACCTAAAAGCAACAAATGAACAGGATAAACAAACAGAAACTCATGGACATGGACAGTGGACTAGTAGTTACCAGAAAAGAGGGGAAAGGAATAAGGGAAAGTAGACAGGGGAAAAAATTTAAATCATTTCTTCAATTTAATTAATTAATTAATTAAAAAGTTAAAAAAATAAAGAACAAAATAAACAACAACAACAGAAATGGAAACAAACTTATAGATACAAAGACTATTTTGAGGGCTACTAAATGGGAAGGAGGTTGGAAGGAGACAGCGAAAAAAGGTAAAGGGATTAAGAAGTACGAACAGGTAGTTACAAAATAGACATAGGGATATAAAGTGTAGCATAAAGAAAATAGTTAACAATGTTGTAATAAATATGTAAGGGGAAGATCACTTTGGGGTTATCACTTTGTGAGTTATACAGATCTCTAATCACTATGCTGTAAACTGAAATAAAGATATTATATGCCAACTATAATTGAAAAAAAGAACTCATTGAATTGTACAATGTAAATACAAGTAACTAATTTTATATTATACTTCAATAAAGCAAGAAAAAAACTCTTTAGACCAAGGATAATCTACTTATTAATTTATGGACCTTTTACCATCCCCCAGTATTATGGGTTGAATTGTCTGTGTATCTCCAAACCACATGTTGAATTTGAAACCCTCAGTACCTCAGAATGTGGTCTTAATTAGATATGGGGTCTTTACAGAGGCAGTCAAGTTAAAATGTGGTCATTAAGGTGAGCCCTAATCAAATATGACCAATGTAGAAAGGAGAAATTTAGACATAGAAACAGACACATACGTGGAGAGAACACCATGTGAAAATGAAAGAAGAGATCAGGATGATGCTTCTACATGCCAACACCAAAGGTTGCCAGCAAACCACCAGAAGCAGGGCTAAAGATATAGACCAGATTCTTCCTCACAGCTCTCAAAAGGAACCACTCCTGTCAATGCCTTGATTTCAGACATCTAGCCTCCAGAATTTTGACAATACATTTCTGTTGCCTAGGCCACCCAGTGTGTGGTACTTTGTAATGGCAGCACAAGCAAATTAATATAACCAGTTAGCTGGACATTAAAGTCCAGTGCTGGTTTTATGAGCGTAAGCAGTCACAGCTATGGTGGTCCCTCATATTCAGTACAAAGATTGTCCCACCCATTTGTTTATTAGTACTCACCACAACCAAAAGAGGGAGTAGGAAATTACAAATATCTTGCCTCACTTGACAGATAATTAACCAGAGGCTGAGAAATTAGCTCAGTCTCCAACACCAGCTTAGTAACCAAGTGGCAGAATCAAAATTTGGACCCAAAAACTTCTGCTCTGGGTCCCATGTGAATTCCACTGTATGAATGCTAACTCCCAAAGAGCACTGCGAGAGGACACTGAGCAGGGCCAGGTTCTCTAAAAGATCAGTATCACCATCCTTCTTTCTACCTTCCTAACTTCCATCATTTTAACTTGAGAACTATTCAGAACTTTGAGCATTCCTTGAGGGAGTGTAGCATAAAGAAACTTTAATGACTGTCTCATTTTTCAGAGGACTTCTTCAAAAGGCCTGTTGGGATGGGGACTTTGTGTTTCGCCTGGCCAAGGATGATATTAAAAGGAGTCAGCCCAAAGCAGCTACTATCAATGCAATACACACATGATAATTACCTCCAATGCCCCCAGTACTGTGCTGGTCCCTTAGTATATAAAGGTGACTATGACACAGCTCTTATCCTCAATGAGTCATAACTTGGGAGAGACAGACCTGTAAAAAGAATTTCCCATAGTGGCAGTTAGCTCAGCTTGATTGCTCAGAGAAGGCTTCCTGGGAGGGCTGATGGCTAAACTGGGTACTCACCTTAGCTCCATCAAGTTCCCCCAAAATTATGCAGGTTTCTTGAAGAACAGAAGTGTCCAGATACCTCAGAAAGTTCATCACCCAACATGCCAAGTGAAAAAAAAAAAAAAGAAACAACAACAATAAATATCCACATTTCAAATTTAAAATTTTGTTCTTTCTCCCCAAAATAGTTTTCACCCCCACCCCAGGAAGGGTGTGGACTTTTTTACATTTTATAAGTTTTTTCGATGTTGTCCTATATTCTGAATATTCTATATTCTTACACACTATGTGCCAAGTACTTTGCTAAGTACTTTTCATACTGAGGCTAATATAATTTATATTTTACAGATGAGTAAACTCAAAGAGGTTAATTAATTTACCCATGGTCACAAAAGTGGCAGAGAATAAAAGTTCTCTACTTAATATCCACTTTACCCTTTTCCTTTCTAAAAGACCCTAATTTTATTCAGGGCAGCAAAACACTCAGCTAAAAACTAAATTCCTCAGCCTCCCTTACAGCTAGGATGATTATTTAATGTAGTCAATTAGAGGGGTTGTTGCTAGAAAGCTCTTTGAACGAGTCTGAATAAATTGGCATATGCCATTGAGCCCCTTGCCCTTTTCCATATGTTCTAATTAGCACAAGACTGTGATAGCTGGTGCTCCTGCAGCCATAGTGAGATCAAAAAGACACACACACACACACACACACACACACACACACACACACACACACACACACGATTTCTGAGCAGCATAGGAAGACCTAGAGTCACCTTTGACATTTATGGATGATGCAGCAGTGATATACTAGAGACTACCTACTTCTGGATCTTTCATTGCTTGATAGAAACATAGATCTCTGTATATTATTTATGTCTCTTTTATTGGTTTTTCTCTTATGTGCAGTTGAATTCATTTCCTAAGTGAAACATGTAACTGGTCATTGGTGAAATTTTCCTTGAAGGTATAGTACTGTCTCCCAAATTTATAGCCATCAAGATCTCACCTTGAGGATCTGGAGATAATGAGAGGGTGAGAACAGTGGAATATTCATAATGTAAGATTAGACAAGGAGAAAATTGGACCCTGTAGAAGGAGGGTCAGGAATAGAACTGAGGAAAAAGAGCTGTGCTGTGAGATTAGCAATCAAGACTCTACCCTGGGTTGGCCATTAAATAATGGTGATGTTGAGCAAGTCACATTCTGGGTCTCAGTCTCTTCCTCTTTACAATGAAATGTTCAGTTAGATATCCCCATGGTCCCAACCCAGAGGTTCAACTAGGCTATAAATCCCACAAAACAAGGAACCCCCATATTTCCAGTAGTTAGAAATAAAGTTTCTGTGAAGCTCCTCGATAAGCTACTTCACATTTAATTAGATACACTCTGAGTCTGTTGTAACTCTCTCACTCTTCCCTACAATCCCAAGATAGCCAGGAGACTTCCATGAATGTGTACAAAGAATGTACACCACACTCAGGAGACACCTCCCCATGTGCATTAAGCCTCTCAAGTGTGCACAGTGTTCTCCCTGTGTGCACTAAATCCTTCCCATGTTCATGGCAATGTCCTCAGTGCACTAAGTCCTCCCTATGTGCATTAGTCCTCCCCACTCCCACTCCATCCTCACCATTTGTCTCCTACATACCCACCCAAGAGTCCAGCCAAATCTAGCAGATAAGACAATTCCACTCACACAGGACTATAAAATCTCATTTCCTGTCTGAGCAGTTCAAAGAACTGCACAAGATTATGCTTTCTTTCTTAAGTGCTCCAAGAAATTTACAGCTATTTCTTTTTGATATATAGAAATTTATTATCAGCAGGCACATCAAGACTTTTGAGCTCTGAATTCTCTTTATAGAACAAGACAGTTTACAAAAACACAAAGGTATAAAACAATTGTTAAACAGAGTTTAGGAAAAGAACATAAAACAAAAACAAAAAAACAGCTCCTCAGATCAGCACAGTTAATAGATGTCACACAATCTTACACTGTTTCCAGAAGAACTCGCAAATTGGTTCTGAACTTTCTAATTGCTAAAACAAAATTCAGTCAGATTCAGAGCCCCTAACTTTCTTAAAGTCACACAGTTACACAGCACATTTGTAGCTAAATAAACAAGGAAATTTAGGGACAAAGTTTGGATTCCTTCCCAGCTCTAAACTATTCCCAATGAGCCCACTGACTACCCCTTACAAGCAGGGCAACTAGGAAGCTGAGGGCCAAAACTCCCCTAAAGACTTCAAAGCAGAGTTGTTCACACAATAAGCATCAAGCAAGTCAAGCCATCAGAGATCAAGGTTGTTTTCAGAACTTGGTGTTCAGCCAGCATGGGCAACAACTGCAATAACAAAACTACATTAAGAATGAGGGCAGATGGTTGGCTAGTCAGAAATGCATCGATAAAAAGTATCACAGAGAGGAGAACTGTTGGTGCCCATCCAAATTGTATCTTGAGGAGAGAAAGCCATTAAAGTATAGACCTGGAACTTTTGTGAGATGAATAGCCAAATGCTACTACCATTTGATATGTGTTATTCCTTTTACTTTGAATCCATTCTCAACAAGCAAGCTTCTGATTAAGGTTTAGCTTCCTGGGGAGGCCTTCTTCTGGGACAAGACAGTTACGTCATATAGATTTACTTGTTTTGGTTTCTCTGGTCATAGCCCATCATTGGGAATCTATAATTTTATATGTTAACCTCATGAGCTCAGCATTTAGCTAGTCTTGGTCTATCTTGGGAGATGAATACACACTGGGAGCTCATAAAATCAGGTCTAAGCCTGCAGGACTGAGAGCCAAACACCAGACCACTGCCAATTCTCTAAGGGCAGGACCCATCCTTTCAGGACTCTTGATTGGTAACCAACCAGTGGCTCCCCTAGAGGAACCCCACCCTCAAACTGCCACAGGGGTAGACACTGAAAAGAATTCACATTCACCACCAGCTATTGGCGTTCTTGTCTTACCTCTTCTCTTAGTCATTTGGGAAACCTCCATGGACAACCTTGGGTCTGGCCATAAATGATACATGTTTATTCTGAGAACTTGTGCCTGCTTTAGATTCTGCACATTAGTATAAAAAAATCATTACATCTCAAACAACCAAATTACTAGTACTTTACATTTACTATGCACATTACCCATGGGCAAATTTGAAAATTATAGCTCTTCACGGGTGTTTTATACCAGATTTCAAACAGCCCAGCCCAGCGTGAAACCACAGGGAACTGAAATGAGGATGGAGGCAGAAAGTGGGAAAGGATTGACTTTCTCTTCTGATTAGTTGAAATGAAAAATGACTTGAGAGACACAAATGGAATGACAATAACATGGTTCATTGGCCTGATCGCCTGCTGTTCATAAACAGATAATGGAGCCCCAGGAAACTTGTGTGGCTTAAGTCTCTTTGTGACGACCAAACAGACTGGTAGAACTGTTTTTATTTTGGACTTCAAATACGTTCCTAGACTAATGTAAAATACAAGAAAACAATTTTAATAAAATGAAGAATTAATAGTGGGAGGTCACACTCCGTGAGTGACTCCCACATTCAGTAGGAGGTCAGTGTTGGGAAGGCAACAGAATGACAGAGAGTGACTGAGACTTCTGAGTTCAGCTTTGAAACAATTTCCCTAAAGGGCCTTTGCGGAACCTTTTTCCAATCCCACAAACAGGAAGCAAACTCTAAATTTCTATCTTTTTCTTAAAACCCTTTTACTGAGGTATGTTTAACATACAAAAAGCTGTACTTACACCTGTAAAACCATCACCACAACCTATATCATCAACACATCCATCACCCAACAAAAGTTTCCTACCACTCTATTTATTTATTTGTTTATTTGTGTTTTTGTGATGAGGGCATTTAACAGATCTATGCTCTTAGTACATTTTTAAGTATAGCATACAGTATTGTTATCTATCATTCTCTAGGACTTATTCATCTGTATAACTGAAACTTTGTACCCATTGACCCTCTTCTTTTCCCCCTGCCCCCAGCCACTAGAAACCACCACTCTACTCTCTGTTTCTATGAGTTTGACTATTCGAGATTCTTCATATAAGTGGTATCTTGCAGTATTTATCCTTTTGTGACTGGCTTACTTAATTTAGCAAAATGTCCTCTAGGTTCTTCCATATCACACATAGCAATATTTCTTTCTTTCGTATGGTTGAATAATTTTCCATGGCATGTATGTACCACATTTTCTTTGTCCATCAATGGACATTAGGTTGCTACCCTCTGTCAGAGAGGTACTTGGCCATTGTGAATAGTGCTGCAATGAACGTGAGAGTACAGATATCTCTTCAAAATTCTGACTTTAATTTTTTTGATATATATCTGGAAGTGGAATTGCTGGATGGATCATATGGTAGTTCTATCTTTTAGTATTTTGAGAAATCTCCATATTATTTTTCATAGTGGTTGCCTCAAGGCCAAAGTTGCAAAAGAAAAAAAAATGATCATAATTAGAGCAGAAATAAATGAAATACAGAATACAGAAAAAAAAATTTTAGCTAATGAAACTAAGTTATGTTTTTTCAAAAGAAAAACAAAATAGACAAACCTTAGGTATATGAAGGGGGAAAAAATACAGAAGAAATAAATAAGGTCATAAATGGAAAAGGAGATAGTACAACCAATGCCACAGAAATAAAATAATGGACTATTATGCAAAATTATATACCATTTAATTAGGTAACTTAGGAGAAATGGATGAATTTCTAGAAATATACAACCTACCAAGACCAAATCAAAAAGAAATAGAAGGCCAGAACAAACCAATAACGAATATGGAGAATGAGTCAGGAATCAAAATATTCCACACAAATGAAAGCCCAGGACAGGACCAGATAGCTTCACAAGTGAATTTTACCAAACGTTTAAAGAATTAATACCAATCCTTCTCTAACACTTCCAAAAAAAAAAAAAGAAAGAAATAAAGAAAGAAAGAAAGAAAGAAAGAAAGAAAGAAAGAAAGAAAGAAAGAAAGAAAGAAAGAAAGAAAGAATAGGGAGCACTTTTAAATGCATTTTATGTGGTCTGCATCAACCTGACAATAAAGCTAGACAAAGACAGCACAGGAAAAAAAACACTACAGGCCAATATTGAAAATCGATGCAAAAAATCCTCACTAAAAATATTAGTGAACTGAATTCAACAGCATATTAAAGGAATGATACATCATGACCAAGTGAGATTTACTTCCAGGATGCAAAGATAAACCACATTAACAAAATAAAGGAGGGGGAAATCACAAGATCATCTCAATAGATACAAAAGCATTTGACAAAATTTAACATTCTTTCATGATAAAATTTTTCAAAAAATTATGTATAAAACAAACTTAACACAATAAAAGCCGTATTTCAAAAGTCCACAACTAATATCATACTCAATGATAAAAAACTGAAAGCTTTTCCTCTAAGATCTGGAACAAGGAGAGTATGCTTACTCTTGCCACTTCAATTCAGCATAATACTCAAGGTTCTAGCCGGAGTAATTAGGTAAGAAAAGAAATAAAAGACACCCAGTTGGAAAGGAAGAGTAAACTTATTTCTGTTTGCAGATAACCTGGTCTTGCATAGCATCTTATTTGAGTGGTCCTCCTGATGCTGACTCCATCTTCCTTACTCTGCAGTCATTCACCTGGGTGTCTTCTCCTCATGGAAGCTCAGTCTTTGAGGGAGGGGCTAGATCTCCTCCATCTAATTTCCTTGCAGTGATAGTTTCATGCCTTTTACTTTAGAGGAGCTCAGTACAGGTAGAGAAAGAAAATGTGGAGGAAAACTGTAGTGTAATGGGAATCCCTCATGGATGTGCAGAACTTTACGGTTTCCAAAATGACTGCATAGATTTGATCCCATATGAACCTTCCAAAAGCCCTGGAAGGTTCATTAAGACCATTATCTTCTGCTTCAGATAAAGATGCTTTTATCTTCCAGTGGAATTTTTATGGATTAGCTAAAAAATAGGGATTATAAAAGATAGAGACTACCTCATAAAGTTGTTACAAAGACTAAATGGAATTTTAAAAATTAATGTATGTAAAAGCACTCATAAAGTGCTCATATAGCACATTGAAAATGCTATACACATTTGTTGTTATTACTTTGTATCTTTAGTGTCTTATTTAATCTGGAATCAGAAGACTGGGATCTAGTTTTTCAGCTTCCAAATTCACAATTCCTTTCAGCACCTTCAGGTTTTTGGCTTAGGATTAATCACATCTGTGCAAGCCACTTTTCGCTAGGGCCCTCCATGCCCTCACCTGTGTCATAGGTATTTAAAGTGGATCTTTTCTAAGAGCACTGCCTGCTATGGCCAGCTATGGCTGTTTCCATGAACATAAATGTTCATTCCTTTCCAAGCAGCTTCTTTCTCCTCCAGGGTTCACCTCTTCCCTTCCAGAGAAGAGAAAAGGCCTTTTGCTAGTGAGGCCTGCAGCCTTTCTGAATTCCTCAAATTAGCTATCTGTTCTCCACCTGAATGTGCAACAGGTATGACCCAAATGGACAGAAATGCCATTGCATGCGCTCTAGCGAAGAGGTACTTAGACAAAGTGAATGAGGGCAGATAAACACATACAGCAGTGAGGAAACTCTTCGCAGTCTCAATGCTGATGGCAGGTCAGCTGGTCCAGTTCCCAGAAGAGAGCTTAGTTTAAGGTGGGCCAGTGTGACTTATACATGTCACCAGAACCTCCAGCTGTGCTGGCTATACTACGAATCTTTTCACTTGTTAAAAGATCAAAAACAGACAAACAAAAATTAAATCATTAAAAAATAAAAAGGCAAACACCATGTCTTAGAGATCTGAACACAGACACTAGTTGCTGGATTTACTCTAACATAATAGAATCCTTTTTCCCATTCTCACACCCATTTGTCAATGGATGGGTGCTCATCTTACAGGTATCCTCTCTGACAACTTTCTAGTAGAGAGAGACAGAAAAAAACAACAACAAACAAATAAACAAAAAAAAACAAACTCTCTTCTGCATGAATGAACTCCCACATTTCCTCTGTCCTCTTTTGAGACATTTAACTCTTCCTGCTTTGTTAAGAGTTGTCAGTCTATGTGTTTTAGATTCCTGATCTCAAGCCCCACTTCATTGTTAAGATTAATTCTGCTCTCTTGCGTGCCAATGCAGTCCCTTCTGTATGCCTCTTCTTTAACATTTACCTCATTTTCTTCTGGTTATTTGCTTATAGAGCAGTCCCCTACTCCTTCCTCTACCATTTCTGTGTTCCACTGGAACAGAGAAGTTGTTTTTTCATTCTTGACCAATGCTTCATACAATGTTAGTAATTACAAACTAAAATCCGTGAGATCAGAGGCTGTGATATAGTCATCTCAAAATGCACTCAGCACATAGGCGCTTGTTTATTACCTATTAATTGAATGGAAATTCCAAACAAATGGCTATTTCCAAAGAAGTATAGCTCTATTATTTTTCAAATTTACCTTATAAGCTTAGGTGGTAATAGGTACCAAGGAGTACAATATATGAGTAGGAGGAGTGGCTCTTAGAAAAGTTTTGATTCATGATAATGTTGCATAAAAAGCCTGTTAGCTTTGCAAAATGACCTGTCCTCAAAGTTCATAAGTCACAGACTGGAAAATGGTCTTAGAGCAATGCATCTAGTTTGACTCATGTCCCATAGTTAAATATCCAACTTGTAGGAATCAACAAACGCTGGTTCCTTAAGCAGTACATTCAAATTTTAGGCAAGTATGTTAGAATGAATGTGCTTTCTATATTAGTCATTACGAATGATGCTTAAGAGAATTCTGTGGCTCAAAAGAATGTTTTATACAAAGATAAAGAAAAAGCAAGGTACAAAAGCCAACATAGGCATCATGAACATAGCTATGAAAAATGTGCCTAGAGGAAAGAGGTAAAAGAAAATACATTAAAATTATGATCCATTCACTGCATTACCAAACAGCATTAAGCCCCATGCTGTGCTAGACACTGTTCTAGGTCCCATGGGTATTGTACGTACAAGATAAACCAGACCTCGTGGCAGAGTCATGGTGATGAAATTAGG
This sequence comes from Macroglossus sobrinus, assembly GCA_004027375.1. NCBI lineage: Eukaryota > Metazoa > Chordata > Mammalia > Chiroptera > Pteropodidae > Macroglossus > Macroglossus sobrinus. The sequence goes on from PVKZ01000764.1 coordinate 345,404, forward strand.
CTGAATTTTGTTTATTTTTTCTATATTTCACATGATCTGGCTTAGGCTATATAATAATTAAAATCCTGTAAGACTTAAGAAACTCATCATTACATTGAAAACACATGAAATAAATCTTACGTTTTTTGAATCCTGAAGATCTCTAAGAAGGTACTATATCAGTAGTTCTTCTCAGGAAGAAGATACTGAAATTCTGTGGAGAAAGAGATTATCAGCTGTGACAAGGTGGGTGTGAAATGTCTGCAAGGAATTTACCAGCTAGGCAATACTTTCCACTGATATAAAAGAACCGATTGACCACAAAATTCTCAAGTTAGAGAGGGCTTTTCAATTTATTTATTTAGATTATTTCAGTTAAGAGCAGAGCTAGACAAAAAAAATCACAGGATGTTATAATACAACCTCGCAGGTGGAGAGAACTTTACAGTTGGACCCTCAACCCAGTGTCCCTAGGTGTTCTTGAGCCAGTGTCCCCTAGGTGTTCATTCAACATCAGTTTGAAGTTTCTAAGAACAAACCCTTCCAGTATTTGGTGAAATCATTACAAATGAGAAGTTTGCCTCATTAAAAGCCTCATGAGGAGACCGTGGCAGGGAGTTTTACACTTCAAATGACTCTTCCTTTAGTGTTTGGTTGTCTCCTAATGGAACTGGGCTGGAGTGTGCATGAGCACCTGCTCGCATCAATTATGGAAATAGTCCTTGTGCATTACTAGAGGTTTCTGTTCTCCCTGCACTATGACTGTGAATGATCAGCACAATCTCTTTTCATGAAATGCCTAGAGGAAGACAACTGCCAATTAAGCCAGGGTCATTTTACCTGGGATGACAGCACAAAGTTTGGGGAAAAAGTCCGGTGAAAGGCTAAAACTGCCTCAGTTGGAACTCATTGAAAGTCAGTAAAAAACTACTCAAATTCTAAATTCACCAATACTGGAATTTAACCAAATATCCTTACTGGCCTGTTGGAGTCCAGGGCATGCCATCCCAAATTAGGTTACGTTGGCATTTTGATTACTTTGAATTAAAGCTACTTGAAAAGCAGCTGGCACAAGAGAGACATCTTAAACCTCCTTTGTCTCCCTGAAAGCAGAAAATAAATCTTCTCTCTGAAAGGTGCCTTCCTGCACTGGAGGTTGAAGAAGACATCTTTATCACCAGAGCTGGAGAATTTAGGGCTGAGAAACCTCTATAAAGAAACCTTGTTATTTTTTTTTTTACTAATTTAGTACCCAAGCCCAAACTTTGCTTAGATTCTTCCCTAGTGAGTACCCAAACCTAACTTTCTTTTTCCTATCAAATCTTTACAAAGTTATTGTTTTTTTCCTATGAAAACATATCAAATATCCTTTTTGGTCAGAGTGTCAATTTTATGATCTCCTGTGTGCACAAAATTAAATTGGTTCATCTCCTGTGGATCTGTTTTGTGTTGATTTTACTACTAGTCCAGCCATAAGAACTCAAGAGATGTAGGGGGAAAATATCCCCGTACTCTGACAGACCCACTCTGACAACTTCAAAACTGACTTTTGCTCATGCTTGCTGGAGTGAATAAAACTTCCCAAGGTAGCTAGCTGATTTTTAGTGAGCTTTACAAGCTGGATTCTCATAGCAGCTTAATGTCAAAACCAGTAGTGTTCTTTGGCAGAGAGAACTTTGGTGGAGTAAACATGGACTGTCTAGGGAGAGATGTTTTGCCCCATTCTTATGAGATTAGCACATGATCTTCGTTTCCACAGCATTACTTACTGACAACCAGAGTCTATCCCAGTCTTGCTCCAAATTCACGAGACTTATGCCATACCAGGTTTATGCTTCTCTCTATTTCACAACAAAATTTGGGGTGGCTATGTGTATGTGAGGTCACAAGGCTTCTTAGCATATACACCTGTGTCCAAGGGGCAGCAAAACGCAAAGGTTCATTTATTAAGATCTACTTGAAATGTGCTTTTTTTAATGTGAAGAATTGTTTTCCCTCCTCCTTGGCAGTTTTCTGCCTCAATTGCTTTACTTAAAAACAATGATTATATATATATATATATAACGATTCACTCATACTTGCATAGGGAAGCTCTGGGCCTGATTGGAAATTAAATAGCTATTCTCTATTAATGGCATTTTCTTTGAAATGAAAGTTCCTGAAGTGAATATTCCTGGGAGGATTCTACATCATAAGAGTTGAGGAGAGTATTAATTGCCCTTTTGCTGTTTATAATAACAATGTTACCAAGACTGAACAAGTTGTCCTTAAAAGTAATGAGGAACAATTGTAAGTGGAGCCTACTCTGTGAGCAACGTCTAGAGAGAACTAAGATGCAAAAGATCAAATCTATTTCACAGAAGCCAGGATGGATGGCCTTTTTGCTCAGATTCTGTCTGAAATTGATCTACACTGTGAAAACAGCAGAACACCTGACACTTGAAATAAATCTATTATTAAGCCAAATTGTTTTCTCTTATAAAGTTTTAGCATCTTGCTCACTTTCCTAGATTCAAACATAAAAGATTCTTTCTTCCTACAGAGCAACCAGTTAGCACTATTTAAAAGAGAAAATGCACTGGTTCAATTGTCCACCAGGCTGGTTTGGACATGTAACCTAACCAGCTTCTATGCCTCAGTTTCCTCACATGTAAAAAATGATATTCTTATTCCTGGCCTGCCTACCTCATTGTGTTATTATGAGGGTCTAATAAAATAACAGATATGAAAAAATGATGTAAACAAGAAAGTACTCTACTCCTATGTCACTAAAATTATATTTTGATACATCCCTTAGTTTTGTAGGAGAGGAACAATCTATTTCCCCCTTCCCTCCTAAGTTCAATGGGTAGAACCCTTGAATAAAACTGATTAAAGATTAATGAGAGAAAAAAACAGTTATAATTACACACACATACATATATGTACATACACACGCACAGGAGTTCACAAAGATATATGCACAGGAGTTCACAAAGAAAAATGTGGCTCAAGGAGGTGGCTAGAAGACTGAGGTTTGTATAACATCTTGGCTAAACAAAGGGAAAATGGGTTTTGGGCTTTCGAGGTGAGTTATAGAAAGGGAGAAAATATATGGTAAATAAGGGTTTCCTTGTTGTGCAGATAAGACAAAAGAGTCTCTGAGGTGATACAAGATATCTCTCAGAGTAGCTTGGAAGACATCTTTACAAATGGAAATTTCCTTTATAAATGTAAATTTTATTTACAAAAAGGGAAAATGTATACTCTTCTATTTAGGCAGTTGGGAGGATATAAAGACCTTTTTCTGCATCTGCTGGTGCTCAAAATAATCCATTTGCCAAAGAGTCATATTTCGAGGTGGTATATTCTGGTACTCTTCAGTATTGTTAAGAACAAGATAACATGCCCAAAATGGAGTCACCTGTGCTAAGCTCCACATCACTAAACCAAGACTTAATTACAGTTTCAGGTCATCCAGGAATAGAGTCTTAAAACAGTCAATCAGGAATTCCCTCATTAGCACTAGCTAGGTAATCCACTTGATATACTTTTCTGACATCATACGACATTTGTCATATAGTCACTAACCTGAGAAGAATTTATTTGTCAGCCTTTACTGTGGATCTACCTGGAAGTAATGAGAAAACTATGCACATACATGCACATACACACAGCCTGCCCCAGGGTGTAGTATAAAAAAGACTCACAGAAACAGAAGTTGTGTGTGTGTGTGTGTGTGTGTGTGTGTTAAAGTTTTAAAAAATCAAGAAAAAAATAAGGCAGAGAGAACCACAAGAACAAGAAGAGGTTTTTTGTTGTTAAAGTAAATTGATTAGGAAAGCAGAAAGAGAGAAAAATATAAGACAATAAGGGAAGTCAGAGTAGGGCTGTTGCCCACAAAGCATCCATCATGTTCTATGTAATCTGACAGGAGTGCCAAGGTCCTACACAGTGGTTCCACAGCTTTCTAAAATACAAAGATACAGAGAAGAAAGTCAGAGTAACATCAGCCACAGACACAGAATTCATGTCTCTGGGAGGAACACAAACAGGCTTTCAGAAGCAGCAATATTGCAACATTTTCTCCTGTGGACACTCATAAAAGGCACACTACTGGGGACAATATTATCACTCTTCGAATAAATAAAACACTTTCACTGGAACACACTAATGTCAGTAACGTAATTCTAAGAGTGGCCAAAACCATGCTTTAAATCGGAGGCTCTGTAGCTCTGGGGTTCAGATGACTTCCCAAAGCTCTTACCACCTGTGAGATCTTGGACATAACACACAGTGTTGTTGTTGTTGTTGTTGTTGTTGTTGTTGTTGTTGTTATTTTTAGTTTGGGTTTTCACAGCCGAGAAAGAATAATACTACTTACTCTGATAGCATTTCTGGGGTAAAAGATTCAAGGACAAAGTACCTAGCAAATAATAGGTTCTCAATAAAGGTAGTCTCCCTTCCCCTAGTCCACCTACCTACCCATGTGAAAGCTTGGCAAATCCGGAGAGAACCCATGTAGTCTAGTCCTAAAAGAGAGGCTACTGTAGAGAATAACTTCCTTTGACCAAGCCCCGAGTGAACAGTGGACTGATATTTTATGAATCAAGCTCCTTACCCAAAATTAGGTTTTCTGTACACACCCTTCAGACCTGACATCTCTTTAATGAAGCCATTACATGAAGAGTTGATTTATAACAAGTAACTTAGTAGCCCAGCTCTTTGCTCTGATCTCTTTTCATCTGCTCAGCAAGACCACAAGCATTAACTACATGAATAAATTCTACATTATAAACACACACACACACACACACACACACACACACACACACACACACACACAAAATCTCCTACCCCTGGATACTTATCCCTTGAAGGAAGCTAGAGACCTCAGCAACAACAAAGCATTGGTGTATGGGACCCCGCTGGGTTCATGAATTTTAGCCCCTTGTAAGAAATTAACTGTTTTGCTGGACCCTCGCTGGGATCAATCAGGCCCTCAGTGGTTGGTGCCGATTAAGAGCTAGTGTGATGCAAACAGAATATTTTAAACACTGTTTGACACCAAGTGTTTCTCTGTACACTTCCCACCCCTCTCTCTCCCTTACCCCCTCTTTTCCAACTCTTCTGTTAACCCTTTTTCTTTTTTTCAATGATTTTCTTCTTTTCTCATGACTCTGCTCTGAAAATCCTGGTATATAATGAAAGTGATGGCATCTGTCTCTTTTCTGAAGAGAAATATTGTTTACCAAATGATCTCTCATCATCTCATGATCTCCCAACAGCCTGATGTAGGATGGCAAGCAGAGTTGATCAAGGACTCAGCTCCTGAGTTCCAATCCATTCTTCACAAACTGCCAAAGTTACCTTCTGAAGATCAAATCAAATCTGTAATTCCTCAGCTTAAAATGAATTCCTGGCTCCTCCTCGTTACCCAGAGCATAAAGCCCTCCTACCCTCCCCCTCAGCCTCTTCTCTTGCCAGTCATTCTTTTTTCCTACTCTTTCTTGCAATTTGCTGAATACATTAAACTACTTCTTGCCCTTTCTGTTCTTTCCTGTCCCTAAACTACCTGCACCATCTAGGCCTTCCCAGTAGCTAACGCAAATCCTTCCTTTAAGACTCATCTCAAGCCTCTTCCCTTCCAGGAAGCCTTCCCCAATGCTCACAAAATGGCTTAGGTACCTTTGTGCTGTATTCTTTGGTACCAGTGCTTGCTTCTAGCATAGCATTTCTTAGAGACTGCTATATGATAGCCAGTTAATTTGTCTGTCCAAACTTCCAACTAACCTGGAGGTTCCTTGAGAGCAAGTGTAGGCTTTATGTACCTCCACTTTCTCAGTTTCTGGTATCTCTTACATGGTAAGCCATGAATTCTCAACTTGGTTGCTTGTCACAGTCATCTGGGCAAGTTTGTTCACAATGCAGACTCTTCGGTGTTACTTTGGACCTATCAAATCATTGTACCAGTGTGGGGTGGAGACTAGATTTGTATGTTTTGTTAAAGCACTACAGATTATATGCTGAACTGGTTAAGAATAAAGCAGTAGCAAAACTATTAGAACTAATAAATCAGTTCATTAATGTTGCAGGATACAAAATTAATATACAGAAATCTATTGTGCTTCTATTCACAATAGAAGGAGAAATTAGAAAGATGATTGCATTTACAATTGCATGAAAAAATAATAAGGTGCCTAGAAGTAAATTTAATCAAGGAGGTGAAAGACCTATACTCGAAAACAAAAAGACATTGAAGAAATAAACTGAAGAGAACACAAATAAATCAAAAGATATACCTTGCTTGTGGATTGAAAGAATTAGTATTGTTAAAATGTTCACACTACCCAGAGCAATATACAGATTAAATACAATCCCTGTCAAAATACCAAAATAATCCTTCTCAATACAAGAACAAGTAATCCTAAAATTTATATGGAATGAAAAAAGATGTTGAATAGCCAAAGTAACCTTGAGAAGAAAGCATAAAGTGAGAGAAATCATACTCCCTGGTTTCAAATTATACTACAAAGCTGCAATTATCAAAATAGTATGATACTGGCACAAAAACAAACATATAGATTCATAGAACAGAATAAAGAACCCAGAAATAAACCTTTACTGATATGGTCAAATAATATATGGCAAAAGAGGCAAAAAAGAAAATTGGGAAATAGGGTTGGGAAAACTGGAGAGATATATGCAAAAAATTGAAACCAAATCACTTTCTTATATCATATACAAAAATAAACTCTAATGGATTAAAGACTTAAATGTAAGACTTGAAACCATAAAACTCCTAGAAGAAAACATAGGCAGTGAACTCTTTCACAGGGATCTTAGCATTATCTTCTATATCTCCTCAGGCAAAGGCAACAAAAGAAAAAAATAAACAAATGAAACTATATCAGACTAAAAGTTTCTGCACAGCAAAGAAAACCATCACAAAATGGAAAGAAAACCTACTGAATGAGATAAGGTACTTGCAAATAATATCTTTGATAAGTGGTTAATATCCACTCAAAATCAAAAGCAAATAATCCCATTACCAAATAGGCAGAGGACCTGAATAGACATTTCTCCAAAGAAGACATACAGATGGCCAACAGACATATGAAAAGAGGCTCAATATCATTTATTATCAGAGAAATGTAAATCAAAACCACAATGAGATACCAGCTCAACACCTGTCAAAATGGCTTTTATCAAAAAGTCAACAAATAACAAGTGTCAGTGAGGGTGTGAAGAAAAGAGAACCCTCAGTTCACTATTGGTAGGATTGTAAACTGGTGCAACCACTATGAGAAACAATATGGAGGTTTCTCAAAAAATTAAAAATAGAACTGCCATATGACTCAGCAATTCCATTTCTGGATATTTGTTTGAAGAAAACAAAAACACTAACTTGAAAAGATCTATGCACCCTATGTTCATTGCAGCATTATTTACAATAACCAAGATATGGAAGCAATCTAAATGTCCATCTATAGATGAATGGATAAAGAAGATGTGATATATAACCAATGGAATATTATTCAGCAATAAAAAAGAATGAAATCTTGCCACTTTTAACAACACAGACGAAACCAGAGGTTATTATGCTTAGTGAAATAAATTAGACAGAGAAAGACAAATAGTATATGATTTCACTTATATGTGAATAAATAAATAAAACAGAATGAATAAACAAAACAGAAACAGACCCATAGATACAAAGAGCAAACTGATGGTTGCCAGTGGGGAGAAGGGTAAAGAATGGGTGAAAAAAAAATTTCCGGAATTGATGCAAGATACAATAAATCCCAACAGAAAATGAAAATAGTAATTAATATGTATCCTTTAAGTAGTTTCATAGAGATGTTTAGCTAATATCCATTTGAATTTATCTGTTGCTACCAAGCCTTTATTTTAGAGACCCAAGAGATTGTCTGAATGAAGAGAACAATCAGAGTCTTCCCATTCTTCCTTTTCAGAATCAGGGACTAATTGTTGATATTTTATAATGGCCTCTTTCAGTCTCTCCAGAGTTTTATCTTTTGAGCATTTAGATAGGATCATAACCTTGGTTAAGGCTCCTTGTTTAGCAGGATAATCTGCTAGAGCATTTCTTTTAGCTTCAACATTATCTCTTTTTGCAAGGTTCTCAACCTTTATAATAGCCTTCTCTTTAGGAAGTAGAGTGCATCTAAAAGTTGCCTAAATTTCTGTCTATTTTGGTGGAGGTTCTAGCATCCCAAGTTATGTACTACTCCAAAAGCATATTTGCTCTCTGTCTGTATATTTACTCTCCAGTCTTTGGCTAGTTGACAAGCTCCAATAAATGTAGTAAATTCTGCCATCCAGGCTGATTTTGCCTCAGGTAGAGAATTTTTTTCTTAAGGAAAGCTGAAATTAGTGAGAGTATATGCTGCTTGATAACTTCCAGCTTTAGTTTTGACCCATTAACATACAGTATTAGATCAGAGTTCTCAAATTTTTCAGCAGATCAGAATAAGCCTTTGCGCTGGGTCAAGGGAAGGCAATGGATTTTGGATGGTTCTCATGAAACTCCAAGGGCTGGTGCCAATCGCTTACACAGTCAAAAGAGTTTTGTTACAGATCAAAAAAATATATATATATTTTTTGTAGATATTAAAAGAAGCTTGAAGAGTTGGAAATTTGACTGAAATTTTACAAAGAAGCCTTTTGGAGAAATAAACATACAATGGGGTATGGGATCGAGACTTTTCTTGGACTTAAGTTATATGTTCACATGTTAATCACCTCAATTATTCTCTAAGCTTTAGAGGCAGGGATAGGTGTGGTTTGTTGTTGAAACTGAATAAAGTCTGACCCAGTGTCTGACACACAATTGGCCCTCCATACTTGTTGAGGCACAACTGTATGGTGTGAATCAAACAGCCATTGTAACTCAGCATTAGAAGTCTTTAGTTCTAGGCTTGGCTACAGAATTAACTACTACTTATCCTGGGGCAAAAATTCTGTTTGGCCTTAGATTCCACATCTACATAATCAAAGAGCAAGATTAGGTGATCAAAGGTTGCTTCCAGCTATGAAATTCTTAATACAATGAGTGAGGAGGAGCTGGAGTCTTAATCTTGGCCTTGTGATGAATGAAAGGCCATCATTATGATTAGGCAAGATGATGGTGGAGGCCCGGAGGGAAAAGTGACTTGACTATTCTGTACTTTTGAATTCATCACAAATGTGGCCATAATGTAGCACTGCCTTTTGTTCTAGAAAAGACAAGTGAGCATTCAGCCCTGAGCATCCCCAGGGCTTATATAAGATGCTCATCTTGGATTCAGACACCTCTTGATCACATGAGACTCCAGGGCTGAGTCCCTGGAGTAGCAAGGTCTATTAGGGAATGCGATGAGAAGGATGGGCTTTTTGACACCCACACAGAAATAGCAATAACCTTTCACAATTGCCCAGAGTGATGATGCACAAATCACGGATCAATTATCTCACTGATTTTTACAAACTTTCAAATGGAAAAGACAAACAAACAAATTAAAAAAAACACACAAGTATTATCACCTCTACCTTACAAATTAGGAAATAGAGGCATAGAGAGAGCTTAAACAAATTCTGCATAAATATCTAGTGATTAACTGGTAGAGACCTGTAGCTAAGTTTTTTGGTTCAAAATGTGATACTCCTGCTACATCATGTTGCCTATTTTTCTTCTGTGTTGGATTCTAACAAAAATCTCAACAGAGAAATAGGGCAGATATTTCTATTTCTATTTCATAGAGCAGGAAATTGAGGCTCAAAGGGTCTTTTAGTGTCTCAGTAAATAGCAATGATCCTAGGGCACTTTTTACTACAACTCTATTAGTTTTCTGTTTGTTTGTTTGTTTGTTTGTTTTAATTTTACTTATTACGTAACATTACTAGTACCCTGTCAGAGAGGCATAGTGGGTTGTTTTTTCAATCCCCAATTTTCTAATAAGGAAATTGAAGTCCAGAGAGGTAATGACCTTTCCAACAACTGGAGCAGCCCTCAGTGAGAATGACCCCTTTCTCATCACAGGACCAGAGGATCTCTTAGAGATATGGTATAGGGGACTATGAAAAGAGAAACTGGCTTAGGTATTCTTTAAGCAAGTTCCTGGCCCAAAGTGTTAATGATTCTATACCTTACCCACAGTGCCACAGTCAAGATGTGATCAGTCAGGAGGACATGAATCCAAGTTTGCCAACTCATACTTTATTCTGTGCCTCTTTCACTAATCCCATGAATTTTGATTGACCTGCTTCTTCTAAGATTTCAGAATCCAATTGTCCTAGTCATAGATTAGCTCTCATTTGAACATTAGCCAGAGAGAGAAAGAAGATCTCTGAAGGTTTATTAGGTAAAACATTGATGAACTGACCATTCAACAAATCAGAAGTATTAAATAAGGCGTAAGCTTCCTGGGCAGCATAAGCATAGAAAAAGTTCTTAACATGGTATCTGGGCCTGGGTTTTTATCCCAAATTTTTAATCAAATCCCTGGGGGACCTGGGCAAAGCCACTTTCTCTCTCATAGTATTGAGCATCCTCCCTTGTATAATGTGACTCTTGGACCAGAGAGTCTTTTAAGTTTAGTAGCACGAAGCTACAGAACAAGATTATCTTTGCTACAAGCCATGGAAAAGCTGGAAGAGAAGTAGCTAGAATATCCAGATCATCCTGGAACTGAGCAAAGAATGTCAGGCTCAGCAATGTTGACTGATATTCTAAAAGCCTTGAATCCATTTAAGGTTGAGAAGTAAGGAGTAGACTAGAAATAATGAAATCAGAAAGTTCTCCTGGTCTTCAGAGTCCTAAATTAGTCTTTGGGTTCCATCCCCTCGTCTCAGGTAGGCACTGTCTTATGTCAGGAGCTGGAGTATTTTTCCTGACCATAGCCTGTCTCTCTTTCTCATTCCTATCAGTCCCATCCTCTGTCTCCCCAACAGCTCTCCCTGCTGATGTTTCTGCCATTTCTTGACTGACAACCAGTTTTTCTAGTCATTATCAGTTGCATTAACTCTCCCACTTGCCTCTGCTGAGACAAAAAAAAAAAAAAAAAAATCTCTGAAAAATGATTTTCCCAAGTAGAATGAAACTCCTTGCACGTCTAGAGAACTTCATGTCTGGAGCTCTCAGAGTAATTTCTAAATGTCAGTAGAAATGTACATTTTGTACTAGGAAGGTAGACAACTATTGCAACACAACCAAACAAAAAAAGAAAAAGAAATCAGCAGCTAGCTTTTTCTTTTTCTTTTCTTTTGCTTGCTTTCTTGTGTTTTGTGGATCACAGAATGCAAAACTGACCTGACTTTTAAAAAATTGTATTGACTTGTTAGTTGCTTGTAGTCCTTTTATACATGGTCTCATAAATTGTTAATAACAGAAATAATGACATGTAGATAAAACACTATAGAGACTCTCTATGCCTTTCTCCAAAGAATTCCATGAATTGTTAAGACCTGATATGAACCTGTAGAGAGGTTTGTGTAGCACTAAGTGTCAGGAATACACATTGATAGAGAGACCTCAGTCTCTGATATCTAACTAGCTGGATTTAAAGGCTATAACAATAATAATGTATATTTAGATCCTTTACTATTCATAAATGTTTTCCGACATATATTCTCACTTTGCATGTGCTGTTCTATTTTGGAACACAGTTCCTTCTGATATTGACTTAACTTGCTTTCTCTCCTTCTTTAGGCCTTTGTTCAAATGTTACCTTTCCTAAAGGCTTTAAGCAAATTGTAATTTCACCTATTCCCCTTGGCACTCTCTATCCCCTTCCCATTTTTTTCCCCCATGGCCCTCCTCATTATCTGATTTATTGTGCATTTTATATATAGAATGTAAGCTCTCTGAAGACTGGGGTCTTCACTATTTTCACTGCTATGTTCCTAAGTCCTGGCACAATGTCCGAAATATAGTAGTTGCCAGCTAACACATGTTGAAGGACTAAAGAAATTTAGTGTATTTGATCTTTCTAACAGCCTTAAGAAACAGAAACAATCATTATTACTATTTTGCAAATGAGACATCTGAGGCTCAGAGAGGTGCCGGAGCCCGCTGGCTAAGATCAAACAGTTCCTGAGAGGGGGAGTGAGGATTGAGAAAAGAAAGAAAAAAGAGAGAGACAGAGAGAGACAAAGAGAGACACACAAAAGATAGAGTCGGGAGGGCTAACAGTAAATACTGCGCCCCGAGTTTATTAAGCACAGCATATTTATACTCTTGGAAATGCATGGAAAGCATAATCCACAGATATTCTAACAATTGCTAACATTTACATAAATTCTCTCACAACCTCTTTTATCCTATTCTCTGTCTCCCATTCCCTGGGGCAAGGAACGTTTAACTCTTTACATTAAGCCAAATTCCTCCTTCTACATAGAGCCCGCCGGCCCTGCAAACTTCTAGCTTGCAGGCTACTTTAACCTTGTCTCAAGACAGGCAGCAGAAATGGCTCCCAACAGAGAGGTCAAATGGTCAAGCCAAGTGTCTGAGGGGACAGACCCAGCTCTTCTCACGCAGCTACACTCTGTGCTCTTCAGAGACACATTTCAGAAACATGGTAACAACTGAATCTTCTCATTCAGGAAAGAGGGCTAAGAGCCCTGATGCTCAACTCAGCCCTGTACCTTCACTTCTCATTAGCCTTTCTTGGCATCATCCCACCTTACCTGCCAGTCTACTGAGGCTAGTTCCCAGGCACCAACTGTATTTGATGACTTCCTGAAGGCCTAATCACCCCATTAAGGTAGAGCAAACAAGCAGAAGGATGAAATAATTGCCAAGTCAACAAACCTGAACAGCTGGCCAGAATAAGGTCAACATAGTAATCATCCTTCTCCAAAAAAGAAAACATGAGGACTAAGTATTTGCACCTAGCTCTTCTCTCTTTCCCAGTTACCTACAGAGCAAATCACCTGGGTTAGCAACTTTCCAATCTTTGTCACCTTGCCTTTTTGCCTCTATTCACACACGTGAGCCATTATTCTTCACTAAAATTTGTTGTCTATGCATCCAATACTTGATAACACTCTGGAAATTGATCTGCTCAAATATTTTGGAACTAAATTAAGGCAGTTTGTCTTTTCATTGTTGCATGCCAGCATCCTCAAAAGATAGAATTATTGGTAAGAGGTCAAGTATGTTTTTTCTGAAAGGGGAGGGAGTCTTGTGGGAAGGAGGCAATCCAAAATCTTGGTAGTGTTGGTTATAAATGATAAAAATTAATAAATAACATTTGTACTGCTCTCCTCCTTACAAAGAACATTCACATACATTATCTATAGGACGTAAGCTTCATACTACCCTGTGAGGAACCTGGGGGAATACCTTACTCTCCACTTTATATAAGATGGAACTAAGAGGTTCATGATTTGCCCAAGGTCACATCCTGGTAAGGGAAAGAGAAAATACTTACATCCAGGTTTAGTGATTTGAATGAAATGCTTTATGCCACTGATATGGTGTATGTGCATGCATGTGTCTGTGTGTACAAACATGGATGTGCATGGGGAGAAAGAGAGAGATTGAGTCTCTACCCTCTACAGACCTCTACCTTCCAAGTTGTTATTTCCCATGCACTTTTCACCTATCTCCACTGTCCTGAGATAGTTCTCTCCTACATCAGGGAGCAGGCACTCTGGCAGTTTCCAGACTGCTGTTCCCAATGACGTGCTTGGAGGTAAGACTTTAATTCCTGAAGTATTTGACTTGCTTCAAGAGCATGGACTTTGGAGTCAGACAGGTCTGGGATCCCCAGCAGAGACTGATTGCTCTGAACAGCAGGGTCCTCATCTGCCCCACAGTGTCATTAACAGAATTATATAAAAAGATAAGAATAATATCTAATTATTATTAGATGGCACACAGTACATGCTCAATACACAAGAGCAGTTATTCTTGACGGCCCTGTTCCCTCACATGTCTTATCTGTAAAGTGGGTGTTCAGGCTGAGTTATCTGGCCTAACGTTCTTATTGTCTCGATGACTTTACCAGAGTCACTCTGTGAGCGTGGGCATAAAGACAAAAGGGAGCAATGACATACCCTCCTCTGAAAAGTTCCAGTTGCTAAAACATAGCAACAACAATAATAGCAGTCACTCTTATTTCCTGAACATTTACTGCATGCCCAGAATGGTTCTAAGTGGTCTCAATGCATAAATGTCATTGATTCTGTCTATAGCCCTATCACAAAGGGATACTTTTATTCTTATTTTAAATGTATTAATGCTGTTGATAGTCTCACCAGCCCTATTACATACAGATTGCCATTATTCCCCTTTTACAGATGAGAATGCTGAGGCAAAAAGAGATTCAGCAACTCAATCAAAGATGCAACCCAGGGAGTCTACCATGAGGAGTGCAGCCTTTCTATCAGCATATGATGCCATCTAAATATTAAAAAGTCCCCTTGGGAAGCCTTGCCTTGTCTTGAAGCAGGGCTAACCCCTTTGAGGTACCCTTTCTCACCTGGCAACTCCACCCTCGCTTGTCTATAGCAGTAATTCCCACCTGGAATTACAAAATGTTAACACTAAACAAGCCCAGAAAATTTGTCTCACCTACTAACTCACTCATTTTTCAGATGAAGCCCAGAGAGGAGGCAAATTGCTAAGACCTCAGAGCCAAGCCCGGTCATGAAACTCGAGGCTGTGAGTGAATGTGGGCTATGGAAACTCTTGGGATACCTTTCTTGCCCTGGCTGCCTGGCAGCTCAGCCATGCCCCTTAAGTACCTTCTTTGACACAGTCAGCAGCTCCTTACCATCCCACTAACGCAAGCCTTGGCATGACTTAGCTCCTAATTTTTTTGAACTGTTTGATTTTTAAAAAATTATAGCTGTGATTTTTAACATAGGTAACCACAAATTCTTTAGAGAGGCAGATGGGATGTAAAGAATAAATGAGTATGTAAATAAATAGATAACTACCAATTTTAGTACTCTTTCCATGGAAGTTTGCTTTTCTTCTTACAAATTCTGAAGAATGTAAGAAAGGGAAAAAAACTCTAGCAGGGAGTATAACACATAAATTCCTTTTTCAAAGAGTGGAAAGAAGAAAAAACTTGGAGCTATTACCTACCAGTGTAGATAAGAGGATGTCAAAATGGTGCTGCCTGCTGAATATGAAAAAGTATAAGCACCAAATCACTAAATTAGAATGGCAGTGCATAAGAATGGATCTCTTCATATATTTAAATACTTAGAAACCAGGTCCCCAAACACTATCCTCACTGTGTTTTTCTCATAATCACATTGTTTCTGGTTCTCTTACTTGAGGAGCTAGTACCTTTGCATGAGCACTTATCTGAGCTCCTTAGCCCTAGCCATCCTGTTGGTCTGAAACACTCTTCTCTGCTGGCTCCCACTGGTCATCCACAAGTCATATTAGATTTTACCTCCTCAGAGAGACCTTCCCTGGCCACCCAACCAACTTCCTCCTAGCCCGCTAGCATTCACCTTGTATTATTTTTATCATAACACTTATCACTACTTATTTTTTCCCCAGTGGTTTATTAGTTACTTGTCTCTTTCTCTCAAAAATGCAAGTTCAGTGAAAGCAGAGAACTTGTTTATTGTAGTCATCACTGTTTTCCCAGAGCTGAGAAGGTGCACAAGAAGTAATTGTTGAACAAATGTAAATAAGATCAATGAGTACCTCATAGTCTAAATCACCCAGAAACTGGCCCAAACTTCTCAATCCATCCATTTCTAGTGTTTGACATGTACTAGGCCCATTTGTGAACTGGAGGTGAACTGTGCAGCTACAGAAATGAATATATGATTAGTCTCTAACCTCAAGAAGTTTATACTCTGGTTAAGGAGTTAAGACATATGCATCTGAAAATGTAACTGAAACAATGGAGCCAGTGCTCAAGGACAGACAGGGTTTACAAAGCAGAGGTACTGAAGGCTGAATACAAAGAGGAGTAAAGAGGATATAAAAGAAGAGTCACAGAGGTTTCCTTATCTGCCAAATACCCACAACGTAGGAGCAAAAGAGAAAGGAGACAACAGGCTCCCAATCTCCCCAGGGCCCTGGGCCCTTCAATGGCATTGCAGGCTTTCCCTTGTGTCTCTGCGACTCTAAGAGGCTTGGAGTTAAAGAGCTTGACTTGGAAGATGGCTCCTGGAGAAGAGCTCACGTTGGGTACATGTTCTCTCTGTGAAAAGCGCTGTGCTAGTTTACGTGCGCCATCTCAATTAGGCTTGCTGCAAGTCTGCTGCAGAAATATGAGAATTCTCATTTTAGATCTATGAAAATGGAGACCCAGGATGGGAAATTCTTTCACCCAAAGTGACAGCCAACAGAGCCTGGTGTATTGACCTCTACAGCCTCCTACATTTTTTCCAGTTCACACATCTGCCCTTTGCTCAAAGCTGACAATTTTTTCAAGTTCACACAACAATTAGGCATTCATCTCTAGATCTATTTGACTTTGAAAGTAAGTGCTTTTTAAAACTTGGTAGAGAAGAAGGGCAGTGCCCACTTCTGCTCTTTTTGTCCCCATGCAGAACCCAACCATTCAGAAGGTTCAAGTGTTCAGGTCAAAGCAAGAGGAACGGTGTTTAAAATGCAAAAAAATGCACCTGCTTGGAATTCATTTGGTGCTTCCACCCCTATTTCTGATGAAATTATTTCCTGGCAACAAGCCCTTTACAGAATCTTCTCTCCATTTCTTTCTGCATCGTGGAGTAATTGTATGTCATCAAAAGCCTAGGAATAGTCAAGATTGCAAAATTCGTGCTGTGCTCTTGGCAAAATCATTACTCACCAGCCAATGTTTAGAAATAGAAATGCTCCCCTTAAGTGCCATTAAACACAAATATTTATCAACGCTGCGCTAGAATTTAGGCTGACGAAGGTTGGGTATTTGTGGGTGTGCATGTGTATGCATAATTAGATTCAGGTTTTCACCAAGCACAAGATGGCCTTTAGATACCCACCCACAGGCAAAGGGATTTTTTTTTGTTTGCTTATTCCTCAAAGAAGTGTTCAAATCTCCGAAGTACTGCCTAAAGATAGCAAGGTAATTTCTGTTTCTTAGCTCGTTGCAGGCACTGTGAAAGGTGCTGTCTATGATAAAACAAAAGGCAAGGCTAGTGAGAGAGACAAATACGTCCATAAAAAATAAGTAATGGTTCAGGATAGCAAATGCTGATGGACAAATCATTGTTATAAACTCTTACTAGAGTTTGAAGAAATGAGGCTTTCAATTTCTGTCTTCAATTTGTCTGACACACTGTTGCTAGAATTAACATCTTCTAAAGCAGGTTAAGACCATGTCTTACTTATGTCAAGTTTCCTCAAAGCTGAGCCCAAGACTAGAATTCCTGTTCCAGTGATTTACTGCGGGGAGTGCTCTCTGGGTAAAGGGAGTGAGAAAAGCAACATAAGGCAGGGGAAAAGGAGCTCAATGGGATCTAATTCTATAGCAGCACAAATTACCCAGAATTAGTTTCCCCCTGGGGAGAAGAATCTAGACCTTTGTGCTCCATGTCTACCAGATTTTGGCTAAGGTCTGTCCTTGGGAAGGCTCCCATTCTTCTGAGAAGTGACGCAGCTGGGAGTATCACAGCCAACACATAGTGCTGGGGATGCTTGCATGGGTAACAAAGGCATCTATCTGGATGGCGCACCAAAACATTCACACTAATACTTGTTACTCTCCTGCTTACGAAAATGTTCTTTCATTCTGCAGAATAAGGTACAAACTTTTCAACATGGAATTTGAAAACTTCTGTGTTCTGGTCTCTTACCTCAGGGTTCTGAAATAGATTTCTAAAAATATCAGCCTATGGATAGATTTGTCCAAATGTCTATGTGTATGTTGAACATACTGTCAGAGCAGAAAGGGGTTATGGGGCATTCCTCCTCACACATTGCCAACAGCTACCTCTGTTTTCAGAAGGAAGCTGCTTTCCTAGCTTGATCTCCTACAGGTCCCAGCCCTCCAACCTTATCTCCTATCACTTGTCACACAGCCCAGGCCTTGACAGTGAGGTAGACTGTTAGTCATTTCCCAAAGATGCTGTGTTCCTTCACTTTTTTCTGCCTTTAGGACACTTATTAGCAATAAGGATAGAAGAGTACAGAAAACTGAAACCCTCTACTTCAACCCTCAATGTTCCTGTCATTATTGTTTGAAAGCACAATTTTAATCATCTTGGGTCCTTAAAACCCTCCCCTGGTCTCTATTCTGGAGAACCAAGTCTAAAATCTCTAGTATAAATGTCTGTTGCCTGCTTTTTTATTGTCTTTGTTTTCCAGGTCTGTTATCTAGAGGCAATTCAAATTCTACCTCTGCTGTGAAGACCCAGTCAAAACTTCCTATCTCCCATGGAACTGCATTGATGTATCTTCTTAGCATAGACCTTATTCTGCTATGGAGAATAGTCTGTTGTGTAGGCACTAACCTCCACCATCAGAATGGGAGCTTCCTAAAAGCGATGGCCCCTTGCTGAGTACACAGCATGTGCCAGTGCAGGTAAGTCAAATGGAGGAATATCCTCTAAATAATAGGCTTCTGGGAGAAGCATCATAGACATGGTGCACCTCTCACAGGGAACTCGGTATTTGAAAGAAATTTGAGACTGTTACAACAACAAAAGCTAAGACTTAATTTATCAGAATCTGTGTTAACATCTATATAAATTTACTGATTTAACCTTATTAGCCAGGTTCTATTTTTATCACTATATTTCAGATGAGAAGACTATATCAAGATTATACAGCTAGTAAGTGCTAGAACCAGATTGTCAGAGCTAGAATCTGGGCCTCAAGTCCATGCTCTTAGCCACAAAGCATTTAGTAAGGGGAAGATTGTTAACAGCCTACACTTTGGAACTATCCACCCAAAGGTCAGGTAACATGATGAAAAACACAATCATGTTTTGTGAGCAACAGTGAAAAGCCCTCTCTGTCTGTCTATCCCCTTTTCTCAGGGGGAAATGTCTGAAATGAGAAAAAAGAAAGTGGGTTCTTCAAGTATATTTTATGTTTATATATTTATAGTTTTTTGTTTTTGTTTTTGTTTTTGTTTTTTTTTAGAAAGGCTCTGAATTGGAGTGAGAAGAGTACTTCTCTAGGTCTTAGTTTCCTCATTAATAAAAATGAGTTTTTGCTTATTTATGTCACAACATATTCTCATGGGTTCCCCATTTAGTTATAAGCTCCACACAACTGGAGATTGCATCTAACCTGTTCATCTTTGTATCCCCAGATTCTAACACAGTACCATAGTCTTCAATAAATATTCGTTAACTGGATGAGTGGTAGAATGGGCCAGTGAGGTGATGCAGTGTTTTTAAAGTGTGGTTCAAGGACTATCTGCTCCAGGATTGTCTGGAGAGCTTATGTAAAGTGAAGATTCCTGGACTAATAGTGAATTCTATACTTATTCATCAGTGTTTGAGAACTACTAAGATCATTTGTATGCTAGTGTCTACCAATCTAATAATTTAATTAAATTAACTTCAAGTGACATTGTTATGATCTAATAAAAATAATAGAGAGAAAATTCCATTTTTCTTCACTTTCTTTTTAGTCACCTCCTCACTTCTCTCTACTTCCCTCCCTTTCTCCCCCTCCCATGTTTATCTTTATTTGCTGGCTCAGAGCATGGGGGAACAGATACAAATGCAATCTTGTCCTCTGTTCCCAAAGTGCTCACAGTCCAACAGGAGAGAGAAAACAGAAATTTACATTCAGATGTAATAAGCTTGAGAACAGAAATTCAATTTTAATTATACAATATAGTGTTATCAACCATAGTTACCATGTTTGACATTAGATTCTCAGACTTATTCATTTTACAGCTAAAAGTTTCTACCCTTCTACCAAACACTCCCCATTTCCTCCACATCCCCAGTCCCTGGAAATTAACTTTCTACTCTGTTTCTCTGAGTTTTCCTTTTTATTTGGTTGTCATTATTGTTGTTGTTTTCAAGATTCCACATATAAATGGTACCAAGCAGCAGTACTTGTATTTCTGTCTGGCTTACATTTTGTTATATATTTAACCTTAAGGGTTTATTTACTTATTAATGAGTTTTTTTTTCCAATCAACAAACACATTGTTTCTTTCACCTTAGAAATCCAATTCCTTCTATCCCCAGAACCTGCTTTTCTGAGTCAATAATTCTTCCTTCCAGAACTATTTTTAATTTTATTTTAATTTTTTAAGTTTTGCCTAGCTTAAGCACAAGACAGGCTAGTAAATACTGGTGGGTAGATATAACTTAGATTGCAATAAATAGTAATGATCAAGAATAGGCCCTAAAAATTCATCATCTACATGATACTTTTTGGTTTTTTTGCCTCTGTTTGTTCTTGTTGTGGGTTTTGATCATCTTAATTTCAGGAACATAGACAACATTTGATTTTGTTCTGTAGAACAAATTCTGATTACTTAAACATTTTCTGTTTAGCAAAGTTGAACATGAAGTTTTGTTAGGTTAGCTAGTGCCTTGAGCTAAACATGTTATATTTGTTGTTCAATGCAATCTCACAACATACTCCAAGGAAATATCACTATTTCTGTTTACAGAAGAGAAATTTGAAGCTCAATTTTACAACCAGTTAATATGAATGGAATCCAGGCTTTTTGACTACAATGACCAAGTACTTTTTCTTTATATCACTCTGACTCCCACAAATATATGATCTACTCAGGAAAAATGTGACATGTGCAACAGTAGCTATCCTATGACCACACTCACATCTCTCTGGATATTTTGCTTGCTTCTCGCTTTATAATCATCTCCATATCCTTGTACAAGTTCTAGTACAGGGCCATAAATACAGTAAAACTTTTGAAAAAAATGGACACTAAAGAGCTGAATAAATAAATGAATAAAAAGAATCCAATAACTAAGTGTAGGCAACAGCCTAAGGGAGCAGTGAAGACAGCACTTTAATTGGAAAAGTGATCTGAGAAGACTTCCAAAAGCATGTGGCCTTTGGTGAGAAGAATTTTCCCAGGTAGCCATGTTGCTTGCAAAGAACTTTCCAGGCAGAGAAGCATGAGAGAAACGCAAAGAGGTGGACAGACCCTGATGGATGAGGGAAATAAGACTGAGTCAGTGTCTGCGAAGCTTAAGACATACCAAGGAAATTGATAGGAGATGCAGTAGGAGAAAGATGGAGATCAGTTAGTGAAGAGGCTTAATGTTAAAACTACATCTTGGAAACAAGGAGTAGTCATATGCTGTGCTTAAGGGGATGAGATATAACCCAGAAAGGGCAGGCAGCAACTTGCGATCTTTCCAAATAAATCTCAGAATGCACTCTGGACATTGGCATATAGGCAAAATTTCTAACGGTCAGCTCTTAGTTTCAGCTAAATAATAGGAATTATACAATTCAAGGCAAAATAAAACATTTTCTGAAAAGTTAGCACATTTTTCTTTGCCTAGCTAGAAGAAGCCCAGTAAATTTGTGCTCACATTCCAAAGAGCTCCAGAGAGCCTTGTCATCGTGGTGGTATATTTTTGAGCACTTGTTTACAAGACAGAAACATTGCCTGGTGGAATTTCACTGTTCCAACAGGCTGCAAGGAGACCAAAGTCAATATAACAATTAGTACTTACTGCCAACAATCCCAAGGCCAGGTACATGGCTGTACGTGAGCCTATAATAATCAGCACCTGCAGAGCACTGGCGTGACACTCCACTCACTCCCTGAGCACCTTTGGGAATGGAAGATGACAGGGCAATAGGGGATGTTCAGTGTCAGATTCTTCCTCAGACCTCAACCCTTCCCTTAGGCAGTGGGTGCTGGCTGTGCCAGATGTTTCAAATCCACCAGAATGTGGTCTGCCAGGGTCCTGTGCTGGAGGAGGACAAAAGGGACACTAACTCAGAGGTTCTGACCAGACGTCCATTATCCTGATGACAGCATGAAGGTGAGAGAAACTGATATCAGTCAAGGCCTGGAAAGCACAAGGGACACAGATCTAACACAGTGTGTCCCATCCATTGGTCACTTCACACCCTGTAGACTGCCAGGGTCTTCAGGCTCTTTCCTCCCCCAGGTATTCGCTCTTTGAATTCACACTGATACTGAGATCTAAACAGCTAAAATAAGCACTCCTGCCACCACAAGTATTTGCATCTTAACAAGGGTCCAATGCCTGGAAAATGCTCATTTGAGCATTAATAAGGGGTGCCTGAGGCCCTCTTTGTAATATTGGGACCTTTCCTCCTCCCTTTGATTTTTCTATATCATGGATTCATCTGTAGTATGGAGAACTGGACTAGAAGTTGAATACTTGGTTTCTAATCCATCTTCTGCCATAAGAGAACTATACAAATTTAAGCAAATTATTTGGATTCTCTTACACTTCATCTCCTCACATGTAAAAGGGCAATGATGCCTCTCTTCTTCATCTCCCAATATGAAAGTGCCATGTAATCAGAAATGTTACTGTGCAGATACCCTTCCCTATAAGCAAGGCTCACCTGGCCCATGCGCCCACACCTGATCATCTTCTAGGCAGCTTTTGAGGATAGCTTCCCAGACTCTGAGCAGAGATAATCTCATTGGCCTACTCATGAATGTACTGTGACTCTCTGTCACTGACAAGGTAAAGTCCATGCTCCTAATTTGAATAGACCAAATATTATGCAGATTAGCCCCAATCTATTGTTTTTTCTTGTACCCTGGTAATAAACAACACCAGGTAGTATTCATTGACCACCTTACTATGGGCCAGGCACTGTTATCAGTGTTTTACATGCATCAGTTCACCAATCCTTATAAACATGAGCTTTGTATGACTATGATTCCCATACACATATAGAAAATAAGTTTGAGAAAGACAAGTGACACATTTATGAATCTCACAATTCTTAATCTGGGATTCAAACCAAACCCAAGTCTTTTGCGCTAGGTGACAAGATGAGCCCTGGGTTTGAACCACATTGCAATACACCATCCCTCAAATGTGCTCGCCTTGTTCATCACCAACTATATGTCTTCAATGATGCTGTCACTTTTTTCTGGTATCCCTCTCCTCACTTTATGCCTACCTAGATCTCTTTCATCTTTTGAGGCTTATTCTCAGCATGACTTCCTTCAAGAAGACTGTTCTGTTGATCTTGAATGACTCAGCCCCTTCTGATTCCCAGCTCCTTGTGACTTTTAGCTATATTCTGTGTCTTTCTGGGTACTCCATTAGCTGTCAAGCCCTTTGAGGACAAGGGCAAGTCTTATTTGGCCTTATACTTCCTAGAGTATACAGGGAGCACTCTGTATTCAGACTTCCATACACCAGAGTGCCAGGTACCAGCAGACTTCAAATCTCTCTCTCTCTCTCTCTCTCTCTCTCTCTCTCTCTCTGTCTCTCTCTGTCTCTCTCTCTCTCTCTCTCTCTCTCTCTCTCTCTCTCTGACATAGCCTTTAACCTTCATAGCAGGTGCAAAGGCCAGGCAACCTCATTTCACAGATGAGGGATCTAAAGCGCAGAGGGAGAAGAGATCTGCTCACAGCAAATGAGGTGACTGCAGACAAAGCAGATGACAAATGTTTCCATTTCTAACCCCCTGATCTTTCTTCTCCATCAGTATTTGACCCCTGACCTCTTCTAACACACAATGTTTGCTGACATTTTTTCAGAGCCGCAGAATGAGTGCAAAGAGTTAAGTAATAACAATAGCTAACATTTGCTGAACTCTTAGAGTGTGCTGAATGCTCTACAGGCACATCATTTAGTCCAAGCAATAACCCTGTGAGGTGAGGTTCATTTTTATCATCACCCCATTTTACAAATGAGGAAACAGGTCACAGAGAGGCACTGTAACAGGCTTGAGGTCACACAGTTAGAAAGTAGCTGAGAGTCTGACTCAGAGACCCATGCACGTAGACACTATGCTCTGTTGGTTCAAAAGCAATAGGTCTGGTATCTGATTCCTATGTGTCCTCAGACACAGCTGGGTCCCACTTACCTCATCCATGATTCATGGGGTGGTAGTGAGGATTTATGGAGTAAATGATGCAGGACACCCATGCAATGCCCTGCACATAGTAGGCCCTCCGTAAATGGTAGCTCTGAATATTGCTGTAAAATATCTCAATGACAGAGCCCAGACTGGCAAAACTTTGCATGACAAGAAAAGAATTTGGCAAATGGAAATACATAACTAGCTATTTATTTTCAGTTCCCCTCTACCGAGTTGAGATAAAACATTAAATGCATCGCTCCAGTTGTGAGAAAGAGGTAGGCGAGAGTCAAGGTTTGACACTGGGTTTTAAAAGCTCTTAAATAATTACAGCGTTCAGAGTAAACAAGGCCTTCATGCTTCATTAAGCAATGTGTATTATGGCTCCATTAACACACTGTGGCGCTTTTCCATTTCCCATTTTTTGAAACATGCTGAGAGGGGGGCTGAAGCCATCAGTGTTAATTGATAGCTAACAAAAAAAAAAAGGTTCCTAAAAGGGGAATGATTTTTAGGTTCTAATTTGATTAATTATTAAAAGTCCTGGTACCTATCTTAATGGGGCAACAGGGAAACCAGATAATGTTAATATTTATTTGTGTGAAAACAGCCTGGTTATAGCTCCATATACCTGCACCTTTTAGTGTTTGTTCTTGATTCTCCCAAGATAAAGAGGAAAATCAGGAGCATTTTAAAATAATTAAAAGTAAAGTACCATTCTCACCTCCACTCCCCCACCCCCACCGAAAATCCAGGGCATACCTTAACTGAGACAGTTTGGAGAGAAAGACTGCTTTTGCCCCTGGATTATTCTTTCTCAACTTGCCCTGATGTTTCAACTACCAAATCACTGATTCAGTTCATAATAAAAATGCAAGCTTTTATTAGTTAGGGTGAGTGGTCATCTGAACAAACCTCACTCATTAACACATTTAAAATTATAAATATATACATAAGTATAGATGTAAATTAATAGATTAAATATATGGTAGAAGATGAGATAGATGATGATGATAGATAGATAGATGATAGATAGATAGATAGATAGATAGATAGATAGATAGATAGATAGATAGATGATAGATAAATAGATGATAGATGATAATCACAGATGTAGACATAGACACAGATATAGATGTATAGATATTTTAACATATGTCAGCTATTCTACACAATAATTAAGAGTTAGACTCTGGAGTCAGATTCCCTGATTCAGATTCTGGTATCATTACTTACTAGCCGGATGACCTGAAACAATATATCCAAACCATTTATGCCTCAGTTTTCTCATTTGTAAAACTGATATAATTTTAAAAAGTGACTTTGTATAATGGTTTTGAGTTTAAATGAGTGAATAAATGTAAAATAGTTAAAATAGTTTCTGGCATAAGTGCTTTGCTAGTATTTGATATTACTATGATCATTATTTTCTCTTTGTGCCAAGCCCTGCTGTGGGGGATATCAGGGTGAATCAGATTTGAGTCTTGTGCTCAGGAAATTTATTATCATGTGTATTAAAACATTTGCACAAATAACTAATACAATTGAGAAAACAGTAAGAGCCTTAGAAAGGATTATAACAAAAGCTATGAAGATTCAGAGGGAATGAGCAAACTTTCCAGTGGGGTTTATGGGAATGCGTATCAGGAGGACATTCTACGTAGGAGGAAGGATTGAACAGTGCCTAGACAAAGGAAAATGTGGAGAATTTTCACCAAGAAAAGTAATGCAAAGTGCCAAAAAATTATTTTCATGACCAAGCAGAGAGAGAGAAGTCAGTTTGAGGGTATAGGGGTGGTCATGGACTAAGTTTGAATGGACTTTCTTTAGTTCACAATGGGTAGTGAACAAACCCAAAAGGGGTAGGAAAGCCACAGGCCACCACAAGAAGACAGGATACAATCATTGGTAAAAAGAACAGACTAACCTCACAGCTAAAGGAAAAGAGATCTACTCCCTGTTCTTCCTTTTACTAGTCCTGTTGAGATCTTGGGTAATTCCTGTCATTCTCTGGACTCCATCTGCCTCAACCATAAAATAAGAGACTGGGGTTAGGTGCCTACCTCTATTCCTCCTTACCCACTCACACACTTTGCCCACCCCTTTAATTCCTTCATTGATATACAAACAGATAAGATACAAATAAAGACATGAAAAGAAATAATCCTAAAGTGAAAATATTAGTAAGCAGTTAAAAGTATGAAAAGCGAGGTGGAGAATGAGGTCAGAGGCTAGACATTTCTATAGACAGGATGGGAACAATTTATGGCAAGGCCACCTTTTCAGGGCCTTCATGTCTGGAGAGTGAAGCTATTAAGTAGCTCAAACCACTCTTTTTTAATAAAGTGGTTCATTTGAACAAACACTTCACGCTAAGAGGCAATGTTGCTGTAGCTAGAAATGGAGTGTTCTGCAAAGCATTAACACAATTTCTCACTGTCCTTTATCCTTCCCACTCTATGTGAAGTAGAGTTATTGAATTAGTGTTCAGCCAATACCATTTGGAGTCCTTCTGTTCCCTAAGTTTCTCAAGATTCTACTATGTCACTTCTATTGACATGATTAACTTCTCATTAACTTTAATGGACGCTGTTGGCATGAAGTCCATTTTGTTCTCTGGGATTTCTGCTTCTTGTTCGTAAATTTTGGAGCTTTATTTGACTCATCATTATGAATATACATTGAGTAATGACTACTAAAGAACAGTGGTTCCTGAACAAAATAAAACTTCCCCATCCAGTTCATTTAACAAATAAATAGATGTTCAGAATTTGAAGAATCACAAAGATCATTGAGTCCTGCCATCATTCGAATCTCCTTTTATCACCCTTACCAAGTAATAGTCTAGGCTCTGCTTGAATAGATTCAAAGGCTGGGAGCCAACTCCTTTCAAATGCTCATCATGTGACAAATATCTAAGACATGTCACCATTCTTCTCACTATTCTTTTTATCCTCTTTGGGCACAGTCCTACTTGTATTCATGGTTCTCATTCAGCCATAAACAATGATTTTCCTATGACCCATCTTAAAGTTGTCATTGGTCTGCTCAGATCAAGTCCAGTCTTGGAGAGTAGGACCTCAGAGATTGTACCTGCAACTCATTAGAGATATCATGCCATTGGGGCCTGGCCTTTAATCTGTTGAGCAAACTGTAGCAATATTAGTTGTGATAGTGAAATAATATGCCCCCAAGGTGTTTATACCCTCATTCTTGAATCCTATAATATGTTATCTTATATAGCAAAAGGAACATTGCAGATGTGGTTAAGTTACAGATCATGGGATGAGATTATTCTGGATTATCCAGATGGACCCAAGGGGTAAGGTCTTTACAAAAGGGAAGCAAGTAGGTCAGAGTTGAAGACAGAGATGTGACAGTGAAAGTGGAAATTGGTGAGATGTGGGGCCATGAGCCGTGGAATCTGAGAAGTTTCTAGAAACTGGAAAAAGTCATGGAAATTAATTCTTTTCTAGAGCTTCCAGAAGGAATATAGTCCTAATGACTCCTTGAGACTGATTTGGACTTCCGACGTCCAGAACTGTCAGATAATAAATTGTGCTATGCTTAGTCAATAAATAGTGGTAATTTGTTAATGGCAATAGAAAACAAATACACTGATAATAATAAAATAAATTTATGCCTTAATTGCATGAGTTCACCTTGGGATGGGAATCATATTCTGTGAGATTGACTCAAGCTACCCAAATTCACCAGTGTCTGAGAGCTTTAATTTTCTGAATTGTAATGCACTGACATTATTTCATCCAGGGGATTCTATTTTGAAGATCAAGTTCCCTGAAAATAGCACTGGTCAACAGAAGGTTGTTTGGTGAAAGAAGAGGAAATTGGATTATCTTTTCAGATATCTTTTCTAGTATGGTCAAACTTAATAAATTACCCCTGGCCTGTTATAATGTCCCTGCTGCTCAGATTTGGAGTACAGATTCTCTCTTGCTTGGAAAGTACTATAATTATTAGGCAATTTTCCTTCTCTAGTTCTCTTTAATTATTTGCCCATATCAGTCACAAAAACATCTCTCACCTTACATAAGTCAGGGTCACACCTAAACATATCTTCCTGAGAAACAGGACCAATTAGAAGCTACCACACATCTTATAGTAATTACATTTGAAATTGGTATCTTTGAGATACCAAAGAAATTTAGAAAAAAAACCTGTAGTTTCACTACCAACATTCAAAAGTCATCTCCAAGTGAGTCGTTTCTTGGAAACACTCCATAAATTATTAATGTCATATATTTCTGTTAAATTCCACTCCAGAAAGCAATATTTTCTGACATTCTCCTCAAATCTTTGAGTTATGCCATACTTAGTTGCTGTGGCCACCTTGTCTTATCCAGTTTAAGATGTAAAATAAATCCGTGTTTTTACACTTTCTTCACTGAGGAATTTCAGAGTTACCCTTGACTCATTACTGTTCTTAATATCTTATGTGTAATTTGACATCAAATCCTGTCTTTTCTTTTTGCTCCAAACGTCTTCTGATTTATTCAGTCACCAGGTCAGGCCTCCACCTCTCACAGCAGAAGATTCGACAATTACAATGGCTCTCCCTGTCATCAAATAATCCAAACAGTGAATGCTGAGGTGGGCTTTGGAGGCACTCTCTCCATCTGCTCTGACCTTTGCCTGGTCCTGGACCTAGGCACTCATTCTTATATTCATGACCCTTTAAGAGTTGACACTTTCTACACCAAGTTCAATCTACTCAATAGAATAGAATCTGTGTGTCTAACTCCCAGGGATGAAAAGATTTTTTTTTTCTGGTTTTTCCGTTAGCCTAAAATACACACACACACACACACACACACACACACACACACACACACACACACACATACACACATACACCAAGTGTGACAGGAGTGCCTTGTATTCATTTTCTGTGACTGCTATAACACATTACCAAGAAATTTGAGGTTTAAAAAAACACATATTTATTCTCTTACACTTTCAGAGGTCAGAAGTGTGAAATTAGTTTCACTGGGTCAAAATCAAGGTCTCAGGAAGGCGATGCTCCCTCCAGAGGCTCTAGGAGGTCTTTTCCAGCTTCTAGAGCTACATTCTTTGGCTCATGGCTCCTTCCTCCTCTGTCTTCAAAGCCAGCAGCTTAGCATCTTGCTTCAGTATCACCTTGCTGTTTTCTGTATTAAATCTTCCTCTGCCTCAGTCTTATAAGGATGCTTGTGATTACATTTAGGGCCCACTCAAACAATTTAGAATAATCTTTTCCTCTCAAGATCCTTAATTTAATTACATCTCCAAAGTTCCTTTTGCAGTGCAGGGTAACATTTGCAGATCCAAAGATTAGGACCTGGAAGTATTTGGAGAGCTTTATTCAGCCTATCACAAGTGCCCTTAACTTTATCAGATGTGAGTGGGTGGAGGATCCCAGGAAATAAGAAATGGTGATGGATCTGATACCTTCTGAAGCAGGATTAACCTGAGAGCTCAGCAATGTGACCAATGTGATCAGAAAGCTGGCAGCCCCTCTTTCCCACAGCATCTCCAAAGCTTATTCCAGCAAGAAGTTAGACTCTAATGGCGATCCGGCATGACCTATTGGCAGACAGACACATTCTTCAGAACAGACCAATAAGCAGATGATAACATCCTAAAGGTCTGTGCCATGAGAACTCTCACTCTCATTTTCTCATTTTCTAAGGGTCTGCGCCCTTCCTGGAAAGCCCAGACCTGACTTTTAAGCCTCCTTCCAAATCTATTGACAGTTTATGGCCTCTCCTGCTTCTGAGCCTATTCTGGAAAGATTTGGAAAGAGCAAGCTTGGTACTGTAACATGCCAGACCCTCAGCTTCTTTGCCCAGTGTTAAGCCAGTGTCCCAGGGACAACCAAGGGCAGATGCAGGGGCCACACGGGAATTCTAGAGATTCCATGCGATCCTGAAGCAGGTGGGCACTGCACTGTTTCAGTACTGGAGGCTTAAAGATGACCTTCTGTGACATGTTTAAGGGATGTTTCACAGGGTAACTGCAGACCCTGTCTGGACAGGGAAGGGGATCAGTCTGGGATCCTGGAGCCTGCAGCGCACAGCTTCCAGTAGAGATTCTTAGTCACAAGACCCCAGAGCCCACTCCCAGAGTCACATAGACCAAGAACAAAGGAAAGATGAAAGAAGCTTACCTCTGGATTGAGATGTCTCCCATTCTAGTGTAATCTCTACAGTGTATCCTCTGCATTCACCCTGCCTAATACCCATTTCCCCTCTAATGTCCAGGGAGCCTTAGAACTGCCAGAGTCCATGGGTGGACTATGCCCATTTCTTCTCTACACAAAAAAAGACAACTTAGCTGCCAAGAAGCCATGATCTCCTCTCCATTCCTAAAGGCATTCTTTTAACTCCCTTTATCCCTCCTAGTTGAATCCCCTTACTCCTGAATATCCAATATTCTGGATCCTGGCATTGCCTTTAAATCAATTCTTCCATCTAGCTTATTGGGTCCAGCATTTTAATTGACTTTTTTTGTATTATTTGATGCCTTATTTTTATTTAATGACCTCCAAAGGCTCCCATGACACCCAGATTATGTAAGTGCTGGGGCTGCGATAAATGATGCCAGCAGCTTTACAGCCCAGAAGGAAAACATTTAAAGTGAATTTAATTTCATCCTCCTTTTATTCCAGCACCCAAAGACTAGAGAAAAATAATGTGAAAGTTTTTTGTTTTTCAATTTCTGCAACAAGGGGAGAATTTGCAAAAGGAACAGCTTTTTTTCTAATATCAGTTTATTATTTTTTTTTTTATTTAAAAAAAAAAGGCACTCAGAATATGGAGTGAATCTGCAGAGCCATTTCTTTGTTGTTCTTAATTTGAAGAATCCAATGTGATTGCTTTTAAACGCATCTCCGGGGCTT
Organism: Macroglossus sobrinus; assembly: GCA_004027375.1. Classification (NCBI taxonomy): domain Eukaryota; kingdom Metazoa; phylum Chordata; class Mammalia; order Chiroptera; family Pteropodidae; genus Macroglossus; species Macroglossus sobrinus. The sequence continues at coordinate 376,216 of PVKZ01000764.1, forward strand.
CAGCTATTTTTAATTAGTGTGGCTTCATTTTTTTTTCTTACTGTTATCACTCTAGTTGATTTGTTTTCAATCTTCGTGCTCCGTCAAGCCCTGCCTCCTCACCTAACTCTTCTGCCTTCCCACCGTATTCATCCATGGTTTTAGAGAAGCTGGTAAAATTCTGAAATATCTGTGTCTATGAAAAAAAAGGTCTCCAGGTCTTCCCAGGCACTCTCATCTCTCTCTCATCCTCATTCTTAGAAACAGAGTTGCAAGTTTGTGAGGATATGTTCTCTCTGTAATGAGGAAACATCCAATTATCTGTATCATAAAAATGTATCATAAAATTAAAAATGGTAGATTATACATTTTAACTTCACCTCAATTGCATTGGGAGGAAACTGAGGCCTAGACTGGCTGAAGTCACTGGCTCAGTTAAAGGTTAAGCAGCTTCCAGCCTGATCCCCACCCTAGAGACCAGCTCTGCCATACCACTCACTGGCTCTGAGCTGACCCCTGAAGGAGACAGTGCAGCAGCAATTACAGGACCTATTCTTCTGCTCCAATCATCCCCTCAGCACCCATCTCCTCCCCAGGAGAGCTTTGCGGCCATTCCAGAATTACTCTGCCAGGGCATCATTGTGGTGCTCTGTAGTTGACAGAGTGCAGGACTTAAAGGCAAAAAACCTCAGTTCTACTCTTGCCTTTGACCCTAATCAGTCCTATGAACTTTAATGAGTCATTTAAGTCTCTAAATTTCATTGCCCCCCTCCCCATGAAGTAGAAATGTTATCTACTTAGACTATATAGTACAGGATGGTGATAAATGACTTCTGTATCTTTTGAAGTTCTTCCTTCTTGGCTTTCAGGATACCCTTCTTTTCTGGTTTTCTCACCTCTGTGGGCATTCATTTCAGCCTGCTCTCTGAGGTCCATTGCCTTCCCCTATGGTTTCCCACAGGGCTCTGTCCTCCCTCCACTTTTCTGCTGACCTTCACACCTTTTCTGAAAAACATCACCCCTCAGCTTTAATTACCATTCATGACTTATGATTCCCACATCTCATTTCTAGCCCACACTTCATTCCTGAGGGGAACATTCATTTTCCTATTTGCCATTCCCCTGTGAGTGGTCCTCAGTCCTAACATCTTCTCTCAGCACATGGCCAAGTAACTATTATGCTTCCCGTAAGCCTTCTCTTACTTGTTGTTTGTCTAAATGGCAACCCCTGCTGCACTTTTTCTTACAAAAAAAAAAAAAATCATGTTAGTTTTCTCCTAAATTCTCAGCCACATTGAGTAGGCCACAATATTCTGTTATTTCTTTCTCCTGACTTTCCCCCCCTATTTTATCCCATTTTATCCATCCTCATTGCCTAGTTAAGGCTCCAGTTGTCTCTTATCTAGACTATTTCAATTACCTCTAATTCATCTTCTGTTCTTTTTATTTATCCCTTTCCAATTCAACTTCTACACCACCATCATAGTTAACTACTCAAAACATAATTCTGATAATTTTATTCTCAGAATATTTAGAAGTCCCTCATTATCTAAAGATAAATAAATAAGATTAAAGCTCTTTCACAACATTCTTCATGGCAACCCTACAATCTCATCTATCTACCTATCTCTGTTAGCACATATATGCACAAATACCACCACCGTCACCACCACCACCACACCACACTTTGGCACTATCAAAATTCTTATTAGTGGTCTCAGATCTGTTTATAGCAGACACCTTGGGATTATCCTTGCAGTCTTCAAGCATTCTTTGAAGATTTTACCCATGATGGGGAGCCCTGGAAACCATGTTTGTACCATATGACTTTACCACTAGGTCATGTTGGTAGAATTAGAATAGATTCTGGATGCAAGCTGGGCTAGGTAGTCATTCTCTACTAGGAACTTAATGTTTAGATTGAGTGCTATAACTTGGATATCTGTGGTTCAGTGGGTTTATTTTCAATTCTTGTTTAGTCATGTCATGTGGCTTGACAGTACCTTATCATGAGATGTCCACAGTTCCCAACCACATGTTCCCATAAAAATGTTTAAGCAAGTATGAAATGAGTCTCCTTTACTTGCCATTAAATGAGCCTCAGTCACTCATCAGAGTGTTTCTTGCTTAAGAGTTTAACATATACTTTTTTTCTGATTAAATTATCCTCTAACTCTCTTCACCTTATAAATTTTTACTTGTCCTTAGAAACTAGCTCAAGCATTGCCTCCTTTACAGAGTCTTCAATACTCCCTCTCCTATAGGCAAATTTGTTTACTTCTGTCTGTGAGTTGCCACTGTATTTGTTGTCACACTCGGTCATAATTTTGTTTATAATATAGTATTTCTCATAAAACCATAAGCTCTACAAGGGCAGAGGTTGTGCCATTTTCATGTTTCTATCTCCAGCACTATAGGAGAGCTTCATACATAGTACATTCAGTACACATATGGTGAATGAGTAAATTGATATTTGTGAAAAGTGCTCTATAAACTATTAAGGTCTATTAGAGCGAAATTTTAAAAGAAAGTTCTATTCCTTCCTCTTGTATAAAACAAAAGCCTTACACTCTGATCCAATCACTAGATGATGCTATAGGTTATCTCTTCAGTCCTAAAATTCTGATCAATGTTCTGTCCTGGATTTTAAATTTATCATGGATATTATCAAGTGATCAAATGTTTATAAAAATTAAGATAAACATAAGAGGAAAAAAAGGTACTAAAATAGCTAACAATTTAGATGGAAGGAGGGGGAAGCTACATACTAATACATCAGCCTTCCAATGGCCTTCTGTCTTTTATTTGAAGTCATTTTAAGGTTGTATTGCCAAAAACATTTTGACAATCTACTTCAATATTTTATTTTTCTTCTGGGTATAATAAAATATCTTTGTTTTGTCCTCTGCAAATGCTTTTTAGTATCTGAAAGAAATGAAAAATGTTTGCATACCATCTCAAAAGAGAATTAATTTATCCTTTATCAATTTCGAAGAAAAACTCATCTCCTTTTATCAACCACCCCAAAGAAGTACAAACAAGCGTAGTCCCAATTGTTTTTTGAAGTCCAAGGAAAGATCTAGATCAAAGTAATACACTTTAGAACTAATTCATCATTCTCAAAATCTGCATTTTCCTGCCTCTATGTTTTTGCTATCCATTCCCTCAATTTGTAATAGCATTCACATGCCTCTGCTCTCCGCCATCTGTTAAAAAGCTTAGTTTCTCTAACTCTTCTGAATGAGAATGTCCTTTCTCTTGGCTGTGGTCCTGTAGCAATTGTTTCACACTTCACCTGTAGAACTTCCTACACTCAACAGTCAACATGTCTGTCTTCTCCTCTATACTGGGATCCTCAAAGTCAAAGTCTGAGTCTCTGAATACTGTATCCACAGCACCTAACTGGTGCCTCAGCATCCAATGATATTAATTGTAATTAAATTTATTCAAAGCAGATGTTATTCACCAGTTTTCCTCAAAGATTGTGTGCATTGCACTAAATTTAAAATTAAACCTAGCTAGAATTAGGAAACCACTTACCCAACTCTACTCATTATATTTTAGTTTGACAAAAGTTAACACAACCTTCCCATTCCTACCTCCCAAGCACCAAATTGTTTTAAATTCTACAATTAACCTATGTCTGATTGATATCTACAAGTGTCTTTGGAAAGATGATGAAATAGCATTGGTAAGAAAATCAAGATAATAAAGTTTTAACCTTGAATGTAACATTAGATATGACATTTTTCCTCCCTAAACCTCACCTTTGTCATCTATAATAAATGAGTCTTCAGTGTTTTCCAATGGTTTGGTGACAGTAATGGAACCAACAAAGCCACACAGATAAGCTTTCACTTCAACTAATAGCAATCAATATAGGCAATGTTCCATGAGGCAAAGTTCATCAAAAAAGAAATTTAATCCTGTAATTAAAATCTTTTTTTCCTAGACTTTTGAAATGCCTTCTTACTCTCAGAAAAAAAAAAAAAAACAACAACAACAAAGCAATAAACCCTCCTCAGTGTGCACAGAGATGGCTCAAAAAATTGGAATACATGTCACATGCAAAAAAAAAAAAAATGGAAAGAACTGGGGAAGCCCAGGAGGGAGAAGAGAGTACATAGGTGCAGTGAAAAAACAAAAAGCATAGGAGATTTTTGCAAGTATTTGGAGAACTTTCTTTGAAGGAATAATTAGATTTGTTCTATATAGTCCCAAAGTACCTCAGGAGGCAATGAGTCCTCTATCGTTAGAAGAATTTAAACAGAGTCTGGATGACTCATAGATAAAGATATGGTCAAACAAGTTCACGTACTAAATAATGGGTTAGCACATAGCCAAAAAATGCTGTGATACTCTCTCCTAGATCCTAACCACACATGGTAGCTCTCAGGCCAGAATCAAAAGGGTGAACCCCTGGGAAATGGTCAGGACTGTTGAAGTAATGAAATACACCAGATACTGAACATTCAAAAAAAAAGAAAAGAAAAAAAAAGATTACAAACACTTCCTTGAAAATAGTGTCCCAATGAAGTCTCAGAATTAAACCCCAATTCCAGAGCTTAAATTAATTTCTCCTCTGACAATAATAGAGTAGTAATACCCATTTGTATTATACATAAAAAAACTAGGTTAAGATGACCTAGAGCTGATCTGCTCTTAATTTGCCCAGCAAATTACAACATGAACTCACCTTTTTCTCTTAAGATTATAGTGGGAGAGTACTAGATTGGAAAACATATAATCTGGTTTCGATTCCATCATTCACTAGCTGGCAACATCTTGGGCAAGTTACTTAATCTCTATGATTGTCAGCATCTTCATATATAAAACAGGAATATTAACATTTTCATGCTTACATAGATTATGTTGTAAAAGTATACACTGTGTCATTATACTTATTCATAGAATTTATTTTATCTAGAATAAAATCACTTAGACTTGCAAATCATAATTTAAAAACTAATAAGGAGAAAAAAAAAGACAGGGAGTTTTTCACACCTTTCTTCTTTCCTGGCACTCTGTACAAACCTCCATTGTAGCATTTGGTCATTTTAAATGACTTTTACCTGCTAGACTGAATTCCCTGAAGACAGGGACTTTGTCATGCAAACTTTGTTTCTCAGTCTCCCACAAGATCTTAACACTGAGGCACATTATACATAATGAAAAATTGAACTTCTGGAATTAAGCCACTCACCTTCACATAGTAAAGAACTAGATGTGGTCACTGAAGTGTTTGACTGCTAGTCCTGTGAACCATGACTTCTCTGAAGAACACCTTCTCAGCACTGTTCCATCTCTTTAGGGGAGAGTCCATCTGCCTGCTGGGACAGCCCTTTTTTCTCCAAGGTTGAATTATTCTTTTTTGGGGGGCGGCATCTAATTTAGTAAAGATTGTCCTTTTTGAGTTTCTTTTTCTCTTAATCACTATCTTTACTGTTCTTCCTAATGTCTTTCTATAACCACAGGAAGCTATTTTGAATCAATTGTCTTATTCTCCCTCAGCAACAGACTATTCATTTAGTAGAAGGTGAAGTATTCAATGGACTAATGAAACACATCAAATACCTAGAAGAGCAGATTCCTTGAGGGACGACGTAGTTGAATAACCAAAATAACTGAGGTAGAAGAGGCAGGTCCAGATTCTGCATTGACTTATTAGGTGTCTTGGGCAGATAACTTAAACTCTCCCTATGTCAGCCTCCAGTAAAATGAATGGTGGAGATGAAATAATCTTTGAGCCCTCTTCCATGTCTGGTATTCGGAATTAAAAGTCTATTTTGTGTCAACCATAAAACAGAATTATCTTTATACTGAGAATAGTTTGCAGCAGGGCCAAAAAATTGGTCTTGCATTAAAATCAAAAAAGGATTTGCAGGATCTTAAAATATCTAATGTGAGAAAAGTGTTAGTGAATCTGATTCTATATGACTGTGAACCCCATGGCTGATGGATAGTTAGGTGAGTTCTATTAAGGAAATGTATATGATGGCTAAAGAAAACTGGATTGATTGAAGCTTCCAAATGACTGAGTATGCTAATCACTTGTTTCAATTGTTATTAAAATCATAACCATATGCTGTTCTTTCTGGTGTCACACCAGCATCACATAGAATAGCCACTAATGTCATTCTTGTGTGCCAACTAAAGCATTAATAAAAAATTTTGTTGCCTAGTAAATAAAAATTTGTTTAACTCAGCACAGCAAACTCATGAACCATTCATTCATTCTCCAATGAACACTGAGAATTTACTACATGTGCAATACTGTATGTGATACCGAATGGACCATACATATAATCAGACATATTCTTATGTTTATTCATTGGAAGTTCACACAAATACTCTATCACGTACACTCACACAACTATAATAAATGGTAGGAAACTTTAAGCACCATGGAAGTTATGCAGATCAGATACCTACAAAAGGGAGATATCCCAAGTGAGAGTATAAAGCAAGAATTATATCAAGCAAGAAGCACACAAAATAAGTCTTGAAGTCTGGGTTAGATTTTGACATGTGGAAATGACAAAAAATTACAAAGGCAAAGAGAAGCTGGAATGCACAGCATATCTGAGAACAAAATAAACACCGGTTAAAACATCTAACACCCAGTATTCACCATGTACTAAGAATGTTAGATACATGGTCTCAGTGAATCTTTATAACTCTAAGGGATTGGTTTTATTAGCATGCTTTTAGATAGGAAAAGACGAGTATTTTGCCCATTAAATAAAAAAGCAGGTTGTTCAGGATTGTGAAGTCCATAGTTGAGGTAGAGAAGAAAGAGAATATAACCTGAAAGGTTTGTTATGGCTAGATGATAAACAGACTAGAGCACTAGATTCAGTGAATCAAACTTAGAGGGAAGACAAATGAACTATATGGAAAGTAAAAGAATATGACCTTCTGTATATTACAAAAAAAAACTATGCTCCATATATTAATTTAAATGATAAAAAATCAGCACTCCTCTAGCATGTTGAAGTATAGAATGACAGTCACATCTGGAGGAAATATGAGTACACAGTACTCTACTTATGAAGGTGGGAAAAATAAGACTGAAAGATAACTAAACCTAATCAAATAAATATATATGTGGGCACATGCCTTATAATTCCTGCCAGTTACTTCCATACTACTATTGGGAACAGATACTAAAAATGATACTAAAAACTTAAAACCTTCTGGCCCTCACACCATCTATGCATTGCTCAGAAAACGATTAAGCTGTGATCTTGCCTGTGCTTTAATTAAAATAATGTGATTCTATTACTCCACTGAGTTGGTTGGTAACCAGATGTGCATAAAGCATCTAACACAAACAGATTGCTTAAGTGGACACTCATTAATTCCCTCCTGAATGTATTGTAAATAAAATATGAACCAAAACCTCAAACCATGTTCTGTTTTCATAGAGATTAGTAAAGTGGCTTGCATTTCCCCCTGTTTAATTAGCTTGTTCAGAAATTAACTTCCATTAACCCATGTTCATTTTAAAAATGTGTATTATTTAACACAAATATTTTCTATAAAATATGAAGTTTCTCTTAGATGTTTATATGTTGCCATCAGTAAGCACATACTATGGAGTTGTATTGAGTTTATGTATTTATAGTTGGTTTATTTTCCTAACAGCTATTCAGAAATACAGGTGATAGTTAAAACACATATCCCCAAAGGGGCGTCTTAAATTAGCTATCTTTTTTTTTTATCTCTGTCTTGAGCAATCTCCTTTTGTATGTTATTATACTGCTAATAATAGATAGCATCTACCAAATATTTTATTATTCTTTGCATTTTTTATTTGACTCTCATTTTAATAAAATCAAAAGAAGGCTTAAACTTTCTTCTTTAGTTATTCTGGGATTATTGTATTGTGTTCTGATACCTTCAACAATGTAGTATTTATAGAGTGACTCAACACACATTTTTCTCGCAACCCATAGTATTCTTATTTTGTAATTTTATAATAAAAATAATATTTACCCTTGAAAAATAATTTTAGAAGCTTACTTTTAAACAGAGGCAGTCATTTAACATTGTCCAGCTACAGAGAGAATTGTCAAAGAAGATATAAAAGCAATGGTGTTTCTCTTAATAAATGTTCTTGAACTGGAAACAAATTTTAAAAGCTCAGAACTTTATCTGCGCTATTTAGGCTGTCTTCTTTCCTCCAACTTATAAATGAAGTTTTTTTCCCTATTTTTTAATATATTATGTATTTTACATATCAGCCGGGTAAACAGTTGGAAATTTCAGCCTGCCTACCCATAATACTAATATTCATTTCCACATATAATTTAAGTATATTTAACATGTAATTGATGTTTGTGACAATCTTTTCCCATAATTTTCACTAAAGTTATCATCATTCATGGAGTTTTTAAAAACATATTTTAGTTTTAAGTGAGCAAACTGTAAGATTTACCATTTAAAACGCAGCTTTATTACCACAGGGAATTTTAAATGTGTCTGTGAAATTTGGAGTATGTATCTTAAATAATTCAACTGAAATCACAACTGAAGTTAATCATGTATTATTGAGCAGAAAGATTTACTCAATAAGGAATCAAATTCTTGCTTTTCATAATTTCACCACAATTTTATTTTGTATTTACAGTCTTCCTATTTTAATGCAAGGGTATTTATGAGCACTGGGGGGATTAGGGAAGAGAGATGGGGTTTGGAAGAAAGGAATCAGATCATACATGAACAACAATATTAATAAAGCTAACAGGATGTGAAAGTCTTCCAGAAGAAATTCTTGCAGCCAGCTTTGCGTTCTCGGGGTGCCATGGCTGGGTTTGAGTTAGCGGATCTCTGCAGCTCCAGCCTCATTTCATCCTGCTCAGCAGCCTGGGACAAATCTTCAGGTTCCAGGGCATCATTCTCCGTCTGGTTGGGTTCAGACAGCAGCTCTGCCAAGAAGTACTTGGCCAGTTCCTGTACCAAGTGGAAGAGAGAGAGAGATAGTGGGACAGAATGAGAAGGATAATCATAGAGAAGAAGAAATAGAAAAGCCTAGTTTGGAAAGCAGATTCAGCCACACCCAAAACAATTTTCACAGCTGCGTGCTTTTGTCACCTAAAACCAATTAAGGATATAAAAATAAGAGTATTTGCTATAATCACCAAGTACACAAAGAAGCTTGAAAATCCCAAATGTTCCTGTAATTTTCTATCTCTGTGGGTTTAAAACACATATAGAGAGAAATAACAGATCGTTAAAGCAGTTTTGCAAAGTTAAAAACAAAAAAGAAAACGTGCTGAGTTTAACTCAGTTTCTACATCATGAGCTAAAATTTGGAGTTGTTCTTACCGTTTTTATTGAGTCAATTGTGGGAAACGAGACCTTTCACAATCTTATACATATTGTGTTCCATAGAGTGCCCATTAGCGTTCCGTCCCGCTGCATGGGAGGGAAATACTGCTTAGGAAGACAGCAGCTTCAGGGGTACTCACTTTCAGCACCTGGATCAGCACCTCCCTCCCATGGTCAGCACCAGGGATAGATTCCATCCCCCTTCCAGTTCAATTACTCAGGTTTAGGGATTTTCTCGAATGCCAAAGAACTCACCTGAACTGTGATGCACTGCTCTGATTAAAAGGAGATTCTGGACTTTGAAAGTTTTCCCGAGAGCTTTGGGATCCGAGTGACCCAGAAAAGCACCGAAACTCTTCAAGAACACCTCTTAAATGCACCAAAGGGGACAGGGGCAAGGCTAGGAGAAAATTAGGAATTCGAGAGAGGAGAAAGGAAACGTGGAGGGAGTCTCCTTACCTGCTTTCCCGCGGCAGCAGCCAGCGACTTCTGCAGAAACTGACGGAGTCGTGGATCTGAGGGCGCACCGGTGACACCGCCCAAAGCCAGGACGATGGAGAGCGCGGCCAGCGCGCACTGGAGGCGGCAGGACAGCATCTCCGCGGTGCCCGAGGAAGCCGAGCTGGAGCGCGGTTAATCAAACTCTAGGAGCAGATCCGCAGGCAGCAGCGACGGCTCTGAACCGCGCGACTACTAATGCGGCTTCTGTGCTCTCCACCGTCGTCTTTCCCCTTTTTAAATTCTCTCTCTGACGTCAGACTAGGAGGCGCCCCCAGATCTCACTAGCGCTTTTACGCACCATTACCCTCGTGAAATCAATCACAGAAGTGAGAGAAGGCTACATAATTCAAAGTGGCTTATTAAAAAAAAAATCCGCAAATGCACAGGCCTACACAATTCCACACATGCCACATTATTTACACAATCTTTGATATTCACTAAGTGCTATGCACATACACATTCCATAATTTCACACACATGCACACATGCACTCGATTACACAGAGAAGCTCACTCAGTTCAAAGAGACAAATGCACTACCGCACACAGCTGCATACACATAAATGTACCCAAACAACTCTATCATTAGACTACAACATTTTAGGAGCGCCAAACAAATGCAAAAGTATATGTGTGTGACAAGTAAAAATTCAGAATCATTACTGTAAGAACAGATTTGAGAATGGAACGTGGATGTTAGGACTGAATCATTTCTTTCTCCTTTATCTCTATAAAAAAATCTTGCAGGTTAAGATGTAATGGTCTTGAAAAAAAAAGATTTCCTTTCCCTACAATGGAAGAGAAAGTACCTTAGGCTTGCCCTCCATCCTTCTTTCTACGCATCTGAGAAAATTCTTCTAGTCTATCTGTCTTCCTAACAATAAGAAAAAAAAAAAGTGAGATTGACTTCATTTTTGTGCCTAGAAACTTGGAGCTGAAAAGCAATCTCAGAAACCAGATAATAAACCTGTGTTTGAATTACTTAGCCTAGAAATGGGCCATAAAATGATCTGAATCACACACTGCCCAACTGAAACAAGGACCAGACCTCTACTTTCCAAGGCCAGGGTTCCTTTCACTTCACAGATTCTAACAGATTCCTGGCCAGTAGAAGCAGTTTTCAGGCAGGGGCCCCCAGTCTGGACATGCAAAAGTTCAGGAGCTCCCTGTACATTTGTGACCATCACTGTGTGTCTGACCGTGGGGAAAAAATCAACAGACTCTTAGAGCCAGCACTCCCCTGCTCCCCACACACATTAAAAGGAAGTTTAAGAAATGTTTTAGAATTCTGGTTTTGGTCTACTTAGATATTTGCTGTCAAGATCAGAGTTCTGACAGTTTTCTTTTCATTTTTTCTTCAAAATAACTCCTTATCAAAGAAGAGTCAGCTAATATTCTGACATGGACCAGATGATCTCTGCAGGCTCTTCAAGCTCATAAAAAGCTAAAAATGTAAGTGTGTTTGCAAAGCAATTGGCCAGCCCTGTCATCAGCCATGTATCGTGTCTGTATTATCAATACTTAGACCCAAACCATAATGTTGAGAAACAAAAGGAGTTGGGGGGTCTCCTGAATAACTTGGCTAGTTGTCACCATTTCCTTTTGTGTCTGTAAGCCAAGGCAATGAGAGAATGCACAGGAAGGAGTGCTAGAGCTTCCTGGACTTGGCAAATCCAGGCAAGGCTAAGCACAAGTGGGGCATTAAAAAGTCACTCATGTATGTTGGATAGTCTGGAACAGCAAAGAACCTGGGGTTGAGGAACACAACTCTAGAAAATACATGCTATTTTCTCTCTGTATACTTCTTTGTTGTATATACTATATATATATATATATATATTTTTTTTTTCTCATGCTATATACTCTGGAACCACTTTGACTTTTGACTAGGGATTCAGAATCTAGTTATATCAGTCCAACTCTCCCAAGGCATCCCCAAATGATCTCATATCTTTTCCACCCAGGACGTAGCCCTAGGCAGTCCCACTGAGTGGAGGAAGGTTTTCCTAAAACAGCAGCCAGCAAAAGAGCAAGTAGCAGCTCTGCCATCTTTCTCCATGCTCTGGGATCTTTTCAGCCTTCTCCCTGGGCCTCTGCTCCTCCCCTTCCACATCCTTCTCCTCCTCCTCCTTCTCCTCCTCCTCCACATACTCTCTTCTTTCCTCTTTCTTCTTCCCCCCAGCCTTGTTCAATTCTTCCTTTGTCTTCTCTCTCCATTTCTTGTCCTCATTCCTCTCTGTTGGTCTTCTGTCTCCCCAATCACTTTCTGACTTCAGTCTGATTCCATCTGGCTCTTTTCCTGCTTTCTCTGCATTTCTCCTTCCCTTCCTACTCTTTTTAGTCAATATCTATTCTACCTCAGTCTCTGACCCTAGTCTCTCCTTCTCATCTCTCTCCTTCTCAGCAACTTTTCTCTCTCTCTCTCTCTCTCTCTCTCTCTCTCTCTCTCTCTCTCTCTCTCTCTCTCACACACACACACACACACACACACACACACACACACAAATATTCACAATCTCTAGCTATTTAGGTATTTATTTGGGAATAGTGAAGTCTGAGTTGCTTTCCTCTCACCTTTGCTGAAGTGCTGAGGCTGTGAATGAGATGACTTCTGGGTTTTGTTTTTGTTTTGTTTTATAATCCTTGCATTATTAGGAGGCTCAGAACCACTTAAGACAGAAGAGCCAAGAGAAAAAGATGAAGTAAATTCTTCCTAAATCCTCCATGGCCAAGTTTTGCAAAAACATTGATTTAGCGCAAAGGCACTTCAAATTTCCCCACTGTGATCCCTCTGCAGGGTCTCTCTCCTAAATCTTAATGAAACTAGGGACCCTATTCCCAGACCTTAGTCAGGAGGAACCACCTCCCCACATTCTTACGCAGCCCCTGTGGTTCCCAAAGTGCTTTCTCATCTGCTCATCAGTGCATGCTAGCGCCATCTCACAGAGGAGGAAATTGAAGTCCTGAAAACAGGTGTGCCTTGCACAAGGGCACATGGGCAGGAAGTGGCAAGATCAGAGGGAGGATGTTCTTCCACTTTACAATCTTTCACCTTCCCCTGACTCAGATGCCAGAGACACCTGGCTGAGCAGCCTGTAGCCAGGATACAAGTGTCTCTAAAAGGCAGCAAGTCTTCTTTCATGTGCGGCATTTCTGGCCAGAATAGGATTTCCCACCAACCTATGAAATGTACGTTTGGGGGTGACTACCTGCCTAAATGAGGAGTAGGAACTCATTTGAATGAAAAACAGTAAAATCTGTGAGCAGACATAGATGTTCCGTATTAAACAATGCTAAGAAGTAGAAAGTATCTGTATTGGGAGTAGAAAGACCTAGGTTCTAGTTCTGGTATTTGCCACAATCCAGCTCTGAAAGTAGGATTTCTCCTCTGGGCCTTGGTTTTCTCATCTAAAAAATCGAAGTCTCGATATGTAACATTTATGGTTTTTTCTAGCTCTGATAATAAAAGAGTTTAAGTATGAGGAAATAAAAAGGAAAACTAGAATGTATTGCAATGTTAAAATGCTGGTTTTTTCTTGAAGCGAAGACTTTATATTTGAAAAGAACCTGGCTTTAATGTAATATGAGAGAGGAGACCAATAAAGTGGACATTTCACAGGCCTGTTAGAAAGAAAATTTGCTCTTCAGTATTGCTTCTGCTGCTGACCCCCTCATTCTGAACCTCAGTTTTTCTATCTGTAAAATTGATTCACTAATTTTTTTTCTACAAATAGTGGAAATCTGCACTATTTGAGAAGTCAATGATATAGCAGTGAACTAGACATAAAAAGTCGCAGTGAGAAAAATAATAAATACATCAATTAATTAATATATGTTCACCTTAATAAAGATTAAAGCAAGGTATAAAGCATGATGGTTAGGGGAAGACCCTTCTAAAGACAAACTATTTGAGGAGAGACCTGAATGAGGTGAGGGAGCTTGTTATGCAAATATCTGAATAAAGATATTTCCTTGTCAAGTAGAAGGATAATCTGTGCAAATACCCTGAGGTGGAGGTATGCTTGGTATATTCAAGCATCAGCAACAAAGCAAAGGAAGCAGAACAGATTGGGTGAATCTGAGAGGGTTATAAGATGAGGCCAGAGAGACAGAAATGGGCCTAATCACTTAGAGCCTTGAAGGCCATGGTAAAGAAACCATTGCAGAATTTTAAACAAGGGATTGAACTGATTTGATTTTTAAAAAGTAATACTTTCTGCTAAGCAGGGAATTAAGCTATAGAAGGGCAGGAGTAGAAAAGGGGAGATAACTTTGGAGTTTAAGAACCATTTAAGAAAAAATGGAGCCAGGTTGAAAGGGTCACATTCTCCCTTAAATAACCATAGACCAGCTGGTTGACTTAGCATAAAGGCATCTCGTGTCTGCCCAACCCAAGGCTTCTGCAGCCAAACCCAGGGCCTCTCTATCTCCATGGAAAAGGAAGTGGTTTGTGCTTACTATTGGGTATCTTATTCCCCAATAAGGTACTAGTTCAGGCAAGAGAAGATGATATTTTGGGCTGGAGTGGTAGTCGTGAAGGAGGTGGGGACTGGTTAGGTTTGAAGTTTATTTTGAAAGACAGTAGACAGGACATTCTGATGGTTTGTTTGATTGAGTTAAGGAAATGAGAACAATTGGTAACATTCACTAAAATGCCTTCAAGATCCACAAATTCCTGAGAGTGTAAGAAATAGATTTGTGGAAAAACCCCCTTTCCTGGACATTTTGCAAATGGAAAACCTTTTTATCTCCCAGTCAGAAGAAAGTAAGGATTGCAGGCAGTGGGGAGAAGAAATATAAAATAATGGAAGGAGCTCTGAACTGGATGTCTGAGGCCCTAGACTTCAGTGTTCAGTATTTTTCCTGCTTAAAATGGACCTGAAAATTCTTGCTTTTGCTAAAATATGATTTAAGAATTATATCAAACAGTTTAAGTGGAAGTGCTTGGTAACCCATAAAAGATGATAAAAAGAGAAAGGCCTGTTTTTGTTGTTGCTACTCAGACAGAGGCAGCCAGCCCTAAGCCAAGGGTGATGTTCAATGAGCCAGCCTTTGGGAGCTGGCATGTTCCTGCTGATGTTTTGACCTGACTGGGCAGGCAGACCTTCCTCACACTGGGGACATGTAAAGTGTGGTTTAAAGATCCAGCAAAGTCTCTTCCACCAGCAAATGGGTGCTGAAATTCATCTGTTAGAAAATAGCCTTTTCTCTTTTATATACTTTGCCTTTGAGGCATAGTTCATTAAAACTTGGTAGCTACTAACACTGTACTATGAATCCACTTGTTGAATTACCTTCTAGATTTATCCCTGGCTAAAGGAAGTCAAATATTTAGCTGAGGATTGAGTTAAGTAAAGTTCAGAGCAGGAGATCAATTTGGAGTAAGTAATCCACTGGGAAGAAGGTAGACTTGGTGAGTGTTGTTGAGGACAGGGGCAGGCTACGGTGAGCGTGTGGACATCTTGTTGATGGGGAAAGAAATAAGAATATTATAGGAAACTTTTCTTCTATAGCAACTCTACCACCATGGAGCACAAGAATGAAAACTTGAAATTTTCTCAGGGCTTCTGTTGTGCTAGATTTCAGCTGGAAAGATTCCAGCTCACACAATTGAGACAATAGTGGTAGAGGAGCCAGGCTTTTCTGCCAAATGGCTTTCACTGACTTGCACAAAGCCTGGCCCAACATGACTGAGTTAGATAATGAAGAGTGAAGGGGTTAATAAATGAAGCCTCTAAAGTTAACTTCTTCCCATGAGAAGAGGTGAGTGACTATATCTCAGATCTGATCTCTTGTAGTAGTCTTCTAGCTGGTCTCTATTCTGTCACTTTCCAGTTAGTTCTCAGCATATAGGGATAATGACACTGAGCAGTGTTTAGGAATTTTTTTCAATGACTTCCCGGGGCCAACAAGTTGAAATGCAAACACATCAGCCTGCAGTCATGTTTCCTCAGAACCTAACTCTCCTGGTCAGTCTCACTCTGTATTATTTCCATATCTCAGCCGCCCCCACCCCAAGTCTCCCATCTACCTGCTCTTCCTTAAACAGACCCTACAGTCTCCTACATTCATTTTAATATTTACCTGAAATACCTTTATCCCACTTCTGATTGTTAACATCATACAGCTTATTCTAGATGTTTCTATAGCCTCCTTTTTAGAATCAATGAGGCCCTCTCCTGTGCTCAAAAGTATGTTTTTTGTGCCCCTAGTAGAGACTCTCCCAGATTACTTTATATTTCTGTGCCTTGGAAGTCTGTATGTCTCAACCAGGAGAGGTTCAATGAGCAGAAACCTTGTCTCAGCCATGTTTGTATCCTCCTCAGGGACCATACAAAGAATAGAGTTGTTACTGAAAAATAATGCTTAGGTTGGAGACAAACTTTTCTCTTCTTAGATGTGAGGTCTCTATGGATTCTATAAGTAGGACAACCATCACGAGTTTCAGGTAACTGTGGGCTGTATCACTTGACCCCTAACCTTAGGTAGCTGATACCTTCAGGAACACATATCTATTTATCCTAGTCATCTCCGAGCTTCAGAAAGAAAACAAACAAACAAACAAACAAAACACTAAACACTGCTCAATGTCATTGTTCCTGTATGCTGAGAACTAACTGAAGTTGTCATATGAATAAGTTAACACAGTCACTGAAAATGTAAGAATGTTTATGTCTTTTGGAAGGCCTGGAGAGGACACATCCATTAACCACTGCAGTACGCATACGTCTATGGTACACAATAGAAGTGAATAATAATACTAACTCACCTCTGTGTAGTGTCTCACATTTGATTAATTGTGTTAATACCAAGTGGACTAGGGAATAGAGACCTCAGGGTACATAGTTAGTGTGTATCTGGGCTGATGTCAGAATTCTCCCTGCCACTTCAACATTTCTCCACTCATCAGACATAGATAAGGAGACTTTGCCTCTAATTCTCCTCTTGTTTCCCTTTCTCTTTGTGGGTTCATTTATCTCTTCATAAGCATCCTGCTTGTTGCTCTATGACTTCTGCTCAGGGCTCTTCAATGAAATGAAATTGAGTTGTGCTTTGCCTCACAGCACCTTCCAGAAAACATCACCCAATTCTCCTTAGTTTCCTCCTAAAAACAATAAATATCATTTCCTGTCGAGTGGAAGGACAATCTATTCAAAGGCCCTGAGGTGGGAGTGTGCTTGGTACATTCAAACATCAGGAACAAGGCAAGAGAACCAGGACAGACTGAGTAAATCAGAGAGGATTAGAAGATGAAGCCAGCGAGGCAGGCAGGGACCAGATCACAGAGAGCCTTGAAAGCTGTATTAAGGAAACCATTGGAGTTTTTGACCAAGAGATTGACTTGATTTGTTAAATCTGAGGTCTTCTATAAATCTTCCCAGTTCAGTTGGCAGGGGAGGAGCTGTCTTGACCAGCTGGGTCTGAGAAATGGGTCCAGAAACCAATGGTCCTGTCCCCTGGAACAATGCAGAACAGATGGCGAAGTTCCTCTTCGGGGTGGTCCTGAGGCCTCCACTTTCAAACAGCATGGTAGGGTTTGTATAATCACAGATATGCCCCACTGAGTGAATGTTTTCCTACAACCGCTTCACTTTCACCACGTTCAAACTTGTGAGTATTAATCCAGACTTGAGGGTCTTAACCCTGGCTCCATACCAGGATTGCCTGGGAAACATTTTTAAAGCCTAGGCACTTGGGTCCCAACTGAAGTTTCTGATGCATAGGCCTATGTCTTTTAAGAGCTTAGTTCTAGTCTGTAACTAGCATGAGTCCACCCCCACCACCCCGAGGAGCCCACCATTGCTCCTCTCTAATATCCCTCTGCTCTTCCCTTCTCTCTTTCCCCTTTCTCTTCTTTTTCTTTCTCTATTTTCTTCCTTTTTTTTTTAATCCCTCCTTGCTCTTATCTTTTTCATCTTCTCTCTCATTTTTTCTTTTATTCTCTGGCTTGCATCCTCTTTTCTCATTCACCCCCAATTCTCCTTTTCTTCCTGTCCTAACTCTGAATCAGGAACATCTGAACACAATGAGCTAACTTTGCCTTGTGAGAGCCAAAACACCTGCTTCATTGACGCTCCTGATTTTACCTCAAGAGTTGAAGTCAGAGACAGGATTTGAGCAAAAAGTGACCCATCTGGAGACTAGAGTCTTCACAATTATCTAGTCTCATCCCTCAGCTTACATATGGGAATACCAAAGTCAGGAGAAGGAAAGAGTCTCTCTCAAGGCCACATAACTAGTATCAGAGTTAGAAGCTCTGATTCTCTCAGTTCTATGTATGTTCTTCCCATAGCACAAGTGCACTGCCAAGTTCCTTTTGTCCCTTCCACCGAAATGTTTGGAATCATGTTATAAGGCTGGCAACTCCTGTCCTGTTCTCTACGTGCCTCGCAATCAGCTTGAAGCAAAACCCCATTTTCTGATGAGAATATCATCTTATAGAGAAAGCTCTGAGAATTAATATGTCAGGCCTTCATGTTTTGTGCCTCCATCCTTTTCTGGTTGTGCATTTCCTAATCTCATAAAAACAACCAGACTGGCTCCTCCTGGTGGTGGCTGGGTGTGGCTGCTTCAGCACACAGGAGAGGAAACTGTTTTAAACTGAACTCTTCTGCCCTCTGCTGCCTCAACTGCAGAAGCCCACTTCATCTGACATTTTAATTTTAGGGCAAGATTTTATTCACTCTTTCATTTACTCCATCAACTTTTTAAAAGTACTCAACTCTGCAGAGAACACTGTGCTTGGTGCTGGAGTTGCAAAGAATTAGACGAAAACGAACCTTTTCCTGCAAACGTGATTATTGAGTACTTAGTGCCAGATGCTGTGTTGAGAATTCAGAAATGAACAAAATTCAGTCCATAGCTTCAAAAAAAACTGTGGTCTGGTAAAATATGTAGAATTTTTATCTGAGTCATAGATTCAAATAATTAGCATTGTAAATGACCACAAACACCTTTTAATCCAGGATTAGTCACTGTGGGCTTCCCCAGTTAGATCCAGGAGAGGGAACATGTTGCAGGGATTCTGTTTTATTGAACAGGATTTCGCCATAAAATTTTATAGGAACAAAAGGCTTGATAGAAAAACAAAGTTTGAAAACTGCAGTTCCAATACAAACCATCCTCTTACCTAAAATCTGAATGCTCTCCAGCTTTATGAACTTATACTCACAATTGATGTCACATATGTAGCTGGTCTCAGAGTCACTGACCTAATCATCCTTTTCACTCACCTACAGTGGATTCTCCCTTTGAAAGTTTTCTCTACAAGGGAGGAGGCCCCCAAGGCTATCTCTTGTGTGTTGAGAACGCTGTCTTGTAGCTGTTTATACCATTGCTACTGTGCCTGGTCAGAGCAATCATGCCTGATGACACCTTGTGCCCAGTATCAAGGACACTTCCCTGGACTACTGCTCTTTTCATGATGCTCTGACATGCCATGCCAGGTTCTCTTACACCAGTGTCTTTCAAACTTGTGACTGCAACTTATATAAGAAATATATTTTACATCATAATCCAATGCACAAACACACACATTATGTTTATCAAAACAATACTTACCTTTATTGCTTGCAATAAGCTCTGGTATTTTCTATTCTTTTCTATTTCTTTTTCTCTTCAATGTTGGTCATTATCCACTAAATTAATTATGAGCCCCTACGGAATCATAAACCTCAGTTTGAAAGGCACTGTCTTAGACCATGGCCTGTGTGCACTGCATTTAGCCTGGACTTTTGGCATTTCTAGGCTGCTGTGCAACCCTAATGGGATACCAGATAACAGGCCCTGCTACCCCCAGTGTTGGCCTCACCTGTCCTCACCTGTCCTATACTTCCCATCCTTTCAGAGGATTTCACTGTGGGACCCTAGATGTTAAAACCTTGGTGTTTACTACTTAACAGGTTGAATGGTGGCCCTAGAAATGATATGTCTACATCCTGAGCCATAGAACCTGTGAATAAATGTGACCTTATTTAAGAAGGAGGAAGGTCTTTGCAGATATAATTAAGCTAAGAATGTCAAGTTGGGATCACCCTGGATTACCTGAATGGGCCCTAAAACCAAAGACAAGTGTACTTAAAAGAGATGGAAGAAGAACAGACAAAGAAGGCTGTGTGAAGATAGAGGCAGAGATAAGAATGGAGCTACCACAAACCAAGGAACAGCAGAAGCCACCAGAAACTGGTAGAGACAAAAAATAGATAGATAGATAGATAGATAGATAGATAGATAGATAGATAGATAGATAATTGTGTCCTACAACTTTGGGGGGAATTGTGGCCTGACCAACACTTTGATTCCAGACTCTTGCCCTCCAGAACTACAAGGGGATAAATTTCTGTTGTTTGAAGCCATCACTTTGTGGTAATTTGTTACAGCAGCTATAAGAAACTAATAGATTAGCCAAGCCTCGTATTTCCCTAAGTTCTGAGGGAACCACGCAGGGAAGGAATCAAGTCACAAGTCCTTCACACATGAGACTACTCCTTTCCCTCTAAACTTAAGTTTCTTCATGGAGTTGGGCTTATCCTGCCAAACATTTCTCCCAAAGTGTAGACTCTCCTAAGGGGTTCTAGAATCTCTTTTTGAAAATTGGTTGTCATTTCAAGACCCCACCCCATGTTCTGACACACATATCTTAAACAACTACATGTCAACTTTAGACACAGTAGAATTTTTTTCCTGGAAATTCTTCAATTTCTATGTACTTTATATCAGCTGTTAAAACTGGAAACCAGGCTTAGCACAGCACAAGGAGTGGTGGGTGGGGTGTGATGCTAAAAGCCCAGAGGAGTGAAATAATTTGCCCAAAGCCACACAGTGAACTAGTAGCAGATGGGTGTTTATCTGAATGCTAACAATATAAACAAGAAGAGTTTCAGGGGTTTCCACAGCATTATGAAAAATACACTTTTCAGACAGATATGACCAAACCTCCTTTTCTCAGGCCTATTTGGCATCTGCTCAGCTTTCATCCTCTTTATGTGACTATCTGTTTAGTTTGCTAAAGGGGAATAACTGCTATCTCCCTTTGATCTTAGCTCTGCACTTCCTAGTCATAAAACCTTTTTGATAAATTGATGAACCAATGCCATGCCTTGGGGAAAAAAATAAACCATTGGTTAATCAACATTTGACAGCAAGAGTCACAGGGAAACAGATGTCAGCTTTGGGTATCTAACAAAAAGACTAGTGCAGCACAAAAACTGTGTTCTGAGATCCAAGGAGGGATGAGATGAGCTCTGGTCCCCATTTAGTCCTCAGATCCTATGCCCATTTAGAGCTGTACCTTCCAGATCCTAATCCTCATTTTTTTTTTCCTTAAAAAGAGTCTGGACAGTTCTGCACAGATTTGCTCTTGGCAACTTCAGAGGACTGATGCAAACCACATTCACCTTGTCCTTTTAGAAGTCACAATACATAGGGGCAGACTCATACATCTACATAATTCTGAAACCAGACAGTCTGTGGATTTTTTTTTTCATTGTAGCAATTACCTTATTGTCTAGCAATAATTTGTGTGTCTGGTTCCTTTCAAAAGGGCTTTTCTTAACAGTAGATACTGTGCATTCTGGTTTACCTAGAATATTTTCCATATCATCTGAAATGCTTACAAAATATTCATCAAATATGAATGAATATTGAACCTAATACCAATTAATGTCTTCAACTATCATATTTATACAAAAGTGCCCTAAATTTACCTCATCTCTTATTGTATTTGTCTCTTCTTTCTTTCTGATGGCACATTAACTATTCAGATCTTGTGAATTCTTTAGATATGTTTCTTTTCTATTTCTCTCCATTGTTGTTTTATGTTTTTGTTAAACAGCAGTAGATAACCTAAACATTGTCTTTTAAGGCAGTTTTCTCAAAACTTTTCACATATAACTTCTGTATGACTTGTATCTTGTATCTTGTATCCTGTAGCCCTATCTAAGTGCAAAGGGGTCTGAGATAAATTGTTTTCATTCTCAAAGCCATGTGTCCAGCTAAAATCCTATTACTAGGGAAAAAGGGAACAACAGATTTTAAAAGATTACTGAGGGTCTGCCACAGCTAGGAAAGGAACTCTTTAAAGATTAGAGATACATGAACACAATGTACTAATTTAAAAAATAATAATTATTTAAAGATCAAAGATCACATAGTAGACATCGAAATTATATCAGTTATTTATATCCATCTTGCTCTAGTAAAGACTCAAATTTGTTAACAGAAGTAGATTTTGAAAATGCAAATTAGAAGTAATAACTTTAAGTTCAAGGTAGTGATCTCAGCCTATACACCTACTTCCTAAACTTTCCAATCTTTCAAAATTCCTTCTTGGGCTTTATCAGGTGAAAAGTAGGGAGAGCTCTGTATTTACTAGAAACCACAGATGCCACATTCCCAAAACACTAAGAAACATACAAACAATATAATGGCCGTCACAATAGGATTGAATGTTGGGACCAATCTGTGGATCTCCATATGCAAACAGAAAACTCACTTTAGGAGTAAGAGGAAAGACCACTTCTTCAACCCAAGCAGAAGAGCACAAACATTTTCAGGCGTGGAGTGGACAGCCTGGGGATGGGGTAAGTGGAATGACAGTCAATGCGGGTAGGCAAATCTCAGTCCTACCTCTGGAACTGTACCTGGTCCCTGCACAGGAATCATCTGGTCAGTACACTGCTTTCCAGATTAAATTGGCGTGAAATGTAAAGCAACTCTACTCCTAATAAGGTATTCATGCCAGTCAGTGGGAGAAGCAGTACTCCTATGACTTGAGCTATAACTAAACATGGAAATGTTGTGCAGTGTTCCCAAGGCCCTGCAGAGTGGCTGCATCTCAGTGGGGCTTCCTCCTTGTCACCCCTGTGGCATTGAGACCTCTATTTTAGTAAAGAAAACTTCAGTGAAATAAGCGTTTTTCTTCCTCCTTTGTCTGAGATCAAACAATTTGAAAAGACAAGATACAGTTTCTAATAGTACACTCCCCAGTTCTCCAACTCCAAACATCAGCAGAGAATAGTCATTAAGCAGATGAAAAATTGTAGTTAAAACACATGATAAAAATCTAAAAAATCAGGATAAATTTTTCCCTTTCTTCTAGGGACAAAGTTATTGCAAGAAACAACAAAAAAACAAACAAGCAAAACCTTACAAATTTCAGCTTTTGTTCTCTACAAGATTTGTGAGGCTATTGCATCAATAACTTTTAAAAAAAAATTAGATCAGGCAATGTAAAATGAAGGAAATATTAGGTTGATAACAGAATTTTTCTCTGCTTCAATAAATTCCAGAAGACATTGAAATAATGCCTACCAAATTTTGAGAGGAAAAAAAATGTAAAAGATTGTGATCACAGCATGTAATACTCAGCCAGGCTATTATGAGGGGATAACAGCAACAAAAAGCCATTCCAAGACAGGCAGACCAACCACATACCTTCTCTAAAAATATTACTCACTAAAGTACTTCACATGAAAGGAAGAAGATAAATCAAAATAAAGAAACTGAAAGTGGAGTGGACTGGTGTAAGGATAGTGAGAAGAAATAAACCTG
This sequence comes from Macroglossus sobrinus, assembly GCA_004027375.1. Lineage (NCBI taxonomy): Eukaryota > Metazoa > Chordata > Mammalia > Chiroptera > Pteropodidae > Macroglossus > Macroglossus sobrinus. Next base: position 399,579 of record PVKZ01000764.1, read on the forward strand.
TAAAATTTAAGAGTCGGTTCCCAAATTACTGTGAAATACCATGCATATGTTTTACCATACTCTTACCTCCAAACTACCTGTTTTTCCTGCCCTATTTCTAGCCAGTGCTCCCAGATTCCTCTGGTGCTCTGTGTACCATCCCTGTGCCCTCCTCAGGTACTTGTTTGCATATGCTTCCTAAACATGAAATAAGCTCTGCCTCTGAGTCTTCCTTTTTCTTCATCTAGCTCCCTGTCAGCCCCAGTCTTGACCTCTTGACCACTTCTACAAAATGTACCCACTTCATGACTTCTCTTCTGAGAGGTCATACCTAACCCTTCACTCCAGAAGTATGATGAGGTTGTCCCCTTTCCTAGTGAAGCATTAACTAGCACACATTGTGAGCCCTCCAACTCAGGGGCTATATCTGATTATCTTTGTGATTCGTGAATTTAGGACAGGTCAGGAATAAAGACCAGAATAGATATATGGATGACTTTTTATCTATGACTTATGAATGAAAATTGAACGAATATAGCTGTATAACCATAGAATATACTCCATGCCATTTTTTTCAGGGATAGTAAGGGGTTTATACTGACGCATTCCATTGTATTGTTGGATTAGTGCCCAGATCTCATGAGTCTCAGCACAGCATTCCTTTGTATGTCTTACTGTCCTCTTCATCAAGTAATTGGTAATCTGCAAAAACCACCAACCAGCAATCAACACAAGCCGTATTTGCTTTCTCAACAGTGTAAAATCAGCACAAAGACACCCATGGGGGTTATAGAGCACTGCTTTCTTGTAATGCTTATAATGCAGATGTAGTTATAAGATATACACAGAAACAAACAAAAAGAAATAGTAAGAGCCCTCTCTTAACAGGTCACACAAGCCTCATGGGAGATAAGGAACAAATGCTCATTCCGCATTATAGCCACGAGGTTTATGAGCACAGGGTTTATCTTTACCTCAGTATTTACAAGAGTTTTCTTAAACCTCTGTCAGCCAGGCTAACAGACAATTTTTGCAGTTTTAAGGCCTCTCTATTTCCAGATTTCTAGAAATTTAATTTCACTCTCTGTTCAGGTACTGGCTTGAAATCCAGTTGTCACCCAGATGTTATCAGGCAATTCTGCCTTCTGGGCAAAGTGTACTGTGGTACTTGTCCAGGATCTGATCTGAGTTTCAATATATAGAATGTATTGAGCCCAAACAGGCTTATTATTTTATTTTATTTTATTTTATTTTATTTTATTTTATTTTATTTTATTTTATTTTATTTTATTTTATTAAATTTACTGAGGTGACATTGGTTAATAAGATTATATGTTTCAGTGTAAAAGTCTATAATTCTATAATCATTTGTATATTGCCTTGTGTGCTCACCACCCAAAGTCAAGTCTTCTGTCACCATCACCATATATTTGACTGCATATATTTACTCTCTTCACCCTTCCCCAGCCCCCAACAGAGGGTGGTTACCCTCTGATAAACACCATCCTGTGTCTTGTGTCTACGACAATTTTTTTTGGGGGGGAAGGAGGTTCCTTCCTTCCTTCCTTCCTTCCTTCCTTCCTTCCTTCCTTCCTTCCTTCCTTCCTTCCTTTCTTCTTTCTTTCTTTCTTTCTTTCTTTCTTTCTTTCTTTCTTTCTTTCTTTCTTTCTTTCTTTCTTTCTTTCTTTCTTTCTTTCTTTTTCTTCCAAATAAACTTATTTAATTTTTTATTTCTTGGCAGTCTAGGCTCCTGTACCGAATTAAAACTAACCAGTTCACAAACCTTACAAAACAGAACATCTCGCTAAGCTTCAGTTTTCCCTCTGTAAGTGTGGATAACTATACTGCCTATTTCATGGGTTGCAGTTAAAGGGAAATTATACATAGTAGCTAGCACAAAGTCTTCATTTCCTTTACCTCCAGCCTGGGGGGTATCTCAATACATGTAATACACACAGGACAATTCTTGGTGCGGGAAGAGTGTGGTAGAGAATATTGCAATCAATGCAAGAATTTAGTCAGTCAACCATTCTGATTAAGTAGTTACTTTGTGCCAGGTGCTGGGGATAGACAGATGAAAAACAACTGACAGTGGTGGGCAGACACACATGAAAACAAGCATGACAATACTACATGAGAAGTGCAACAGCAGAGGTAGCCTCCAGGTGGTGTGATCTGAATGCCGCCCAGGGCTGTGAAAGAAGGCTTCATATGGAAGCTAATAATCAAACTGACACTGGGGAAAACAAATCTCTTGAAAGCCAGATGGGAAATGTGTTCAAGGAAAGTGAGCATCAGAATTAAACGCATAGTGGCTTAATCCAAGTGGCAGGTTAGTGATCAAGAACTTAAGTGCTGGTATCAGAGAGACCCCAGATTTCAACCTCAGCACTATGACATACTAACTTAGTCACTATGAACCTCTCCAAGCTTCAGCCATAAAATAGATGTAATAATAGTACTTGCTCCAAAGGGTTGCTTTCATAATTAAATGAGACAATGCACACAAAGCACTTCACACACAGTATATTATTATAATAGCAAATGTTTATTGAGCTCTTTCTCAATAAATGGTCTGTATTATTATTATCTGGGAAATGAGGTGTGTCTGGCTAATGAGACTGTATTTTATCCATTAGCAGAAAAGAGCTCTGGAAGAGTTTAAGCAAGGAAGTGAGCTGATACTCACATTTGATTATTAGAAAATCACCCCGGGCTAGTGGTAGAGTAGGGTGGACTGTAAGGCGGGAAGGCTACAGGCATGATGATTATTAAGGAGGCTACAGAGGCAAGGGGCACCAAAGATGTATTTGGGCAATAGTAAGTGGGAAGAAAAGAAAGAAGACCAACTCCAGAGGTACTTGGGCAAACAATCAAGAGGAGATGGTGACCAATGCATGTGGGGCGGGGTGTGGTGGTGAGAGAGGGTTAGGAGACAACTCCCAGATTTCTGAGAAGTAGCAAGAGCAAGTTTGAATGGCAAAATGATGAGATCAGCTCTGGTCATGCTGAGGGTGCTCCCAGGGCACAGGTCAACTGGCCTGAGGGCCTGAAGTGCAGCAGAAATGCTTAGAGGAGTTATAACTCAAGGACCAGAAATTTATATATGATGAAAACCTAAGTCATAAATGAGTACTTGTTACTGAGGGAAAACCAGCAGAGTGAGAGATTCCTGGGAAACACCAGTATATAATGGTTGCATGAGAGAAAGAATATCAATTGCTGTGGAGAGAAGACAGAAGTGAGAGAGAATGAGAAGCACCTGCTGTTATGAAATCTTCAAGGGGGTGCAAAATGCAATAGCAAGACCAAGTGAGATACAGACAGAAAAATGGCCGACAATTTGGCAATGCAGTGTACGATGACAGTTTAATGAACATGGAAATGAGACTTCCATGAAGTAAGAAGTAAAGAAGAAGTAGAGATAAATATAATCTATTCTTAAGAAAGTGGCTTTGAAGAAATTAAAAAAAAATACATGACAATAGAGAGGAGATATGGAATCAGAGAAGGACCATTTTGGTTAAATATAAAAGATACGAATATATTTATACTGAGAAGAATGAGCTGATGAAAAAAGAACATGTTTATCTTCTGGAATTTTTCTTGAACCTCATCTCCTTTCATGTACTCACCCTCATTCCATTTTCAGTAGCTCATCATCCTTCAACTCCCAGGCCTCATCTCAGAGGTCCCAGTTTTACTGACCCACCTAAGGCCCAACCCTTCCTCATGACACAATGTTGGCAGTGTATCCTTATCACCACACACCAAAATTTCAGTAAGACATGTTGCTGGTGCTGCTACATCCCAATGCTGTCCCTTCTTGTCCCCTTAAGACTCTCAGGGTGAACAATGGTGGGGGCAGACAATCCTCTTGAGATCACTTGATTCCTGGGTTCCTGACATTCATCTTCCCAGAAGCCTCCACGTGTCTGCAGTTGAGCAGTGGTCTGTAGAGTATATACTCTGTACAGGCCCAAATGAGCATCCTCCATAGATCACAGAAGTAAACACTCCTCATATGCCTGTCTGTTCACAAATGTTCCAGCCTAGTGCTCTTCCTGTATCTCTACTGCATCCAGACAGAGAAAGGTAGGTTCTTCCAGATTGCCTAGTCCTCTGCTCCTACAGGTCCACAGAGAAATCTGGACAGCCACCAGAATCCCCCTGCCACAACTAGAGATTAAAACCAGCCTGCAAATGCAGTAGGCAAGTGTGGCACAGTGCCCAAAGCAAACACATCTAGCTAGACACACTAGCCTTAAACTTCATCTTCAGTTCTCAGGCTCCACTTGGGGCAGAGGCTTTCCTGGTGGGTTGTAGAAAGGTATGAATATTAGAGAACAATTTTGGATGTGATTATGAGAGTTTCTGTCTCCTATTTCAGATAATAATAAACACAGGGTCATCTGACACCAGACCATGAGTCAAACTGCTCAAGTTACAGCTATGCCTGAGGGAATAGGCACGGCAAATGAATTCTCCCTAATGGAGCAGTCTCATGAATTGGGCAAAAGGAAGTGCTGGGACACAGATGCTGTCTTTACTGCTCATTCTTCCCTTCAGCCTCCCCTGAATGAAGACACACAACCCCACTGTCACCTGTAAGATCCACATCAACAGATTTGTCTCATCTGCCCCTTTTCTCATTGTCCTCAGGATCTAGGGCAGCTATAGAATCTGCTACAAGGTATTTTCATACAGGATGGCAGTATTACACGTGATACTGCCATCCTGTGTGCGTAGCAGTACTACAGATCACACATTTCTACAGAATACAGGAATATATTCTCCAAGCCCCAAACCAGGACAGACACACACACACACACACACACACACACACACACACACACACACACAGCCATTCCCTTGCAGTGAATTTCAACGGCTATTGCTTCCCAGGAAATAAGTTTAGGCAACACTGAGACCCACAGATTCCAATCAACTGACAGCCAGAAGCACAGAGGGCACATTTGTTTGTGTATCTCTGTCGTTCCTCACGCCACCTGTCCCTGTCCCCAGAAGTCTTCATGTTGCACCTTTAAACCTGTACTCACCTCTTATTTTATGAGTCTGCATATATTTAAGTGAGGATTTCAAGTTCCAGATCAGTGCTGTTCAATAGAAATTTCTGTGAATATGTTCTATATCCTCATAGTACAATACAGTAGCCACTAGCCACATATGGCTGCTAAGCACTTGATATGTGGCTGGTGCAACTGAGAAAATGAGTTTTTAATTTTAATTAATTTAAATAGTCATATGGCTAGCGACTAACATATTGAATAGTGCACTTTTAAATAATTCCAGGTAAGAAGACTCTAGCACCAGAGTAAAAACTGAGCCTTTCATAAGGGTGAGAACAGGCTCTCCAGGGGCAAAGGGGAAGGTGCTAGGAAATCGATGCTGTTTTCACTGCTCAGGCTTCCCCTTGGCCATTGTCTCCTTGAATAGAGACACAGACCCACTGTCACCTAGAAGATCCCTCGACTGAGTGAAGACTGAATATTAAATAAAGATGCATTGGGATGGTCAGAAGCAGCTAAAGATGAGCTTTAGAATAAGGCAGGGGCAAGACAGGATCTAGTGAGGTCTTAATAGGGTAGGGGATATGGAATATGGAAATGAAGCAAGAGGTGGGGTAGAGATAGAGCTGGAGGAGCTGGATGGAAAAGAACACTCCCTGTGAGTTTAATACCCTTCTCCCTTCTCCCATCACCGTGAATGCCCAATAAAAGAATCATTAAGTATCTCCTAGAGCAAACCTCTTATTCTTCAGAGTAATAAACTGAGGTTCAGAGATGTAACTGAGTTGTCCAGCCTCATATATTGAATCTGTAGCAGAATCAGGCCCTGATGTCTTCTCCTCTCTTAGCCCCATGCGCCCTCCTCTCACCCCCACTAAAGGAAGGTAGAACTGCGGAAGGAGACCTGCAGGTAGACAACGAGCAGGCAGAGCGAGGCCCAGAAGAGGCACCAGCGGAGAGAAAAGAAGTTGTAGCGTGAGCACTCTTGGGCCCTTGACTTGGAGACACCAGAGAAGGTGTAGGTCACCTCCTCCTCCAGCAGCTTTTCGCTGGGCTTCCAGTGCACAATGCCCTCTTTGCAAGCTTCGCAGAACTCTCTGCGATGCTGCCCGCTGTCTGGGCGGCTGGCCACGTGGATGCGGTACTGGCCGCCGTCCTCGTCGTAGCACTGCTCGCGCAGGCTGGTGATGAGGTTGTCCACCAGGTTCTCAATGTTCTCCTCCAGCATGCTCGACTCGTCTAGCCGCGCTGTGCCACACTCGTAGCACAGCTGCTTGAAGACGCGCATGCGCACCGAACCCGCGCGCTGGGCGCGGTCGAGGTACATGTGGAAGAGGATGACCACGTGGGCCGACTGCCAGGTGTGCCAGCACCAGGAGCAGTGGAACCTGCAACGATGGAGCAGAAGGATAGAGAAGGTGGGCCTCCCTCCCAGAGGCAGCCTGCTACGGAGGAGTCCAGAAAAGAAGGGCCCTGTGTACTGGATCTGTAAGCAGAAGCAAAGTGTTTACTGCCCCCCGGGATACCTTACAGCTCAAACCAGCCAGCTCTACCTCCTCCTGGTGAGCTCCCAGGAGCCTGGAGCAGCCTCCTTAGGAGCCTGGCTCAGGAACCATCTGGCTTCCAGCTGTGCTCTCTAGCCTGCCTCCTATGTCGCCTCCCTCCCTGTGGTCCCAGCTCCCCACAAGCCTAATGCACTCAGGACACACACCTGAATGCTAAACAGTGGTCACTCCCCAATCTAGGTTTATTCCTCATCTGTGAAAAGCAAGGTGACGGTGACTAATAAGGGTTCTTCTGCTCAGACCTCCCATGACTCTGATAAGAGGTATAAGCAACACATCTCACTTACACATTCTGCCACCTTTGGAGAGAACAGAAGATAGCTCCAACTGTGCGGACCAAGCACAGACCACTGAGAATCCACCAGATGGGCCAGTGGATCAGTGATGGGCCAGCAAGGAGAGGACTACAGGGCTTGGTCCCTGCTCCTTCACGAAGAACACTTTCTTCTCTCATGACAAATCATCCCTAGATCCCTCTCTACCCTGCAGTTAGAGACTGGAAAAGTGGATCCTGCTCTGCATCCCCCTCCACACATGTGCACTCATACACAGTCACACACACAGTCCACCTTGGGTCCCTAGAGTCCCAGTCTCAAGGAACATGGAGGGAAGTGGCCTAAGGCTCATCTAGCCCCAGGGAGGGGCTCACTCCCTCAGTCCCAACCCAGTGCTTGCACAACTTCAGTGACGGGGAACTCATTACCACCAGGGCAGTCCCTTCCATCCCTGAGATGAACTTCTTACAGGTACCTATTACAGAGGTTTTACAGGCAATCTAGGGCTCACTGGGATGAGTCTGCCCTCACTGATGACCCTCTCTGAGCCTTTTGCATGATGGCCCTAAAGCACTTGATATGTGGCTGGTGCAACCGAGGAAATGACCAGTGATCAGAAACTCAATTCAACCCAACAGACATCACCAAGCGCCAAGCACCCAAGGTTGTGGGGTAGAAATGAGGCCAAACCTGCCCCTGAGTCCTGGAGCCCACGGACAAGGTGAGCACAAAATAGTACCCAGCACAACCCAAGGCAGGGTTGGAAGAGAGAGCAGCCTGACTGGTCCCAAGCTAGAAGGGCCCTCCCCATGCTGGCCCAAGCTGCAGGCCACCGACATTCATGTGTCTCAAGGCTTAGCAGTAAAGTGAGCCTATGCACAGAATAAGCACAGAGTAGCAGTTCTCTAGCCTTGCCTGAGGCCAGCTGCAAGCCACAAGTCACCAGCCAGGAATAGGCCAGCTGAGCCCTGAGGCAAGAGGATCCATGAATCTGGGTAGCTTAACCCCAAACCCCTGGGACCTTGCACCTAAGTTTTAAGCCCTTTGCACCCCTCCTGCTGGCCAGCTGAGGAACTTATCATTTTCAGCCTTTTCTTTCCATACCTTTTAAAATCAAGCTGATCTAAAGTTCTTTCCTCTTCCTCAAGCCAGATTTCAGATCTTAAATCTCCAAGTATCAGATCTAGCAGGAGAGGACCTTCAGGATAATCAGCCTTTCATTTTACTGAGACAAAATTGAGAGAAAGAGAGCCCTCTGTGCACACACAGCTCAGAGACAGAGCCAGGACCCAGCACATAACAGGTACCCAAGAGGTGTTTCTTGAACTGATTTTTGAATAAGGTAAACCAACCAACCAACCTGTCTCTCTGTCTTTTGTCCCAAAGAAAGGTTCCCTCTAATATTTACAAACTCTGGGGTCAGAGTAGAATTGGAAGCTCCCCACTCAAAGCCTTCTTCCTTCTGTTCAGCACCATGTTGCACCACAAAGAGTTTCACATACAAATATATGTGAACAACTTCGTATGTCCACACCCTCAAAACACAGCCACCTCTTGGCTTGCAAGGTACCTAGGAGTACTGTCTGTCCTTGAGTCAATGGACTCAGAGAAGAAGCCTGCCCGGACCCTGGAGATGAGCTTCAGGCAGCTTGGGCAGGGAAATCTGTGGTCTCAATCCCAAATGACAGTCTACAAAAGGGAGAGGCATGTGGGCTTCAGATGGACCTGTCCCCTTGGCACTGTGGGAGACCTGCAGCTCCTATAAAGTATGGGACACTGGGCCTTATAGACCTAAGGGAAGTCCTATCCAAAGCTAAGTATTTTTGTCACAGACCCACAGATAATAGAGCTGGAAGAGACTTGACTGAGCCACTGGTTTTGCCAATGAAAACAGACTCAGAGAAAGAAAGTGACTCGCTCAAGTGTATAGAATTAATTAGCTGTAGAGCCAGTTTTTAGAAAATAATAGGTGGACAATAAATGTTTTCATATTCCCATCAAATTGGACTGAGCTGACTGAACAGACCTAGGACGAGCGCACAGTTCCCCATCGCCAAACTAAAGCTTTCCCTAGTGGACCTTATGGCCTCCTCCCCTCAGTTCCCACTACTCTTTAAGAGGTTATGAAAATAGAAAACACTTTAGATGCTGGAGATTGCAGAAGTATTGAAAATAATTACAGCTCTTCATTTACCATGGTAAATCAAGACCCAAAGACAGAACACAGCTTGTCCAGGTCACCCAGCGAGTCAGTGGTACAGCTGAGATTAGAACCAAAGTTTTTTCGATCCACCTGGCAGGGTCTTCTCTGCCCTTTACCTTGAGCTGACACCAGGAAGGGGTTCCACATGTCTCTCTACCTCCCCTTGGAAGGTGCACAGGGCTGTGCTCCAGGGGCTTCCTGCAGGGCCTTCCTCCCCAGACCTCTCACCTGCCTGAGGCGTGCTGCTCCAGGTACTGCTTCCAGCCTGGGGCCAGCTCATTGGGCTTGATGTTGGGGTCTATGATGAGTTCCCAGCTATCAGCTGGCTTTGCCACCTCCATCTTTTCATAGAAGACTTTCTTCCACTCGCAAGTGGTCAGACTGGTAGACATGGCCCTGTTGGAAGGGGTGAAGGTTTGAACTCCACCTGAATGAGAACACAGAAAGAGCCTAGGTAGGTACAGGGCAGTTTGGTCTCTGCAGTCTGAAAATCTTCATCTACAGGACCAGGAGGAAACAGGACCCAGCAACATCGTTTGTCACCGTGGAACCTGTTACCATGGCAGCTGGCTGGGTGCCAAGAACCAGTGCTGAGGAGGAGGGAAGTCCCAAAGGAGAATTCCAGGGCCCTGAGCTGAGCTTGGAAGGAAGGGCTGGGTGGTGACACCAGCTAAATGAAGCAATCAGGGTGGGAGGCTCAGCTCAGATCACACTCACCCTGACCTGCAGGGGCCTCCAGAAAGCAAGGACAATTTGGTGGCCCTGCTTTACCCTATTGCGTTTCCAGCCATTCTCATATTATGTTCTATGGTAACTGTGTCACCCTAGGGAGCCAAAGAGAAGCAAAGATGGGGAGATGCAGAGCCTGCAGCTCCCACAACCCCTGATGATCTAAGACTAGCGTTTACCACGTGCCAGGCACTAGTCACTTGACCTGTATGCTGTCTAAGGCAGTGATTAGATCCCCCTTTTTCCAGATTAAGAAGCCGAGGTTTACACAGCTCTATGCAGCTCATCTAAGACTCGGATCCAGGCCTTCTGAAATTAAGCACATTTGTTCTTTTATTGCAGTACTGTTGATCTCCTAATACATAGATAGGGACTGAGAGGAGTAATGTGGTCTCTTTGCTCAGAAATCACAGACCAGTGGAATGTAATTTAACATGCTGTGAAAAGCACAGTAATAACATTTTAGATTCATAGAGTCATAGAATTGTTCAAACTCATTTGCTTCCTGGTCCCAGGCCATGCTAAGGCACCTGCTGGAGGGACATTTATTCTGTGCTACAGGGTCCTGCTGCTTAAGCTGCTGCTGGAAGGGGCCTGGCAGGAGGGTACCCAGCAGCTCCCTGATGCCCAATTTAAATATTTTGGGACTAGGAGGGAACTTGATGCCAAATTTGCATAATCCAAAGGAAGACACAGTCACTGGAGCAAGGAAAGCAACCTCAGCAGAGAAGACCAGGTGATTTGGCGGTTTGTTCTAGCTCTGCTGCAACTGTGTGTGGCCTTAGAATCCAGTCACTTCCCTCAGTAGACATCGATCTTCTCACGTGCACAGAGAAAGCTGTTCTAGATAGCATCTGCATTTAAGACCTCCTCCAGCTGTTATCACCTTATGGTTCTTTAACCTGGAAATCCATCCCTAGACATTTGGAGGCATAGAGTGAAGAGCATGCAGAATTGAAAAGGGTTTCTGGGAATTAAGACAGTTTTCAGTTCTAGTTCCAGACTTGGTACTTGCCTCCAAGAGTTTATTGCGTGGGGTGAGGCTGGGGACAACACCATTGGATTTTCTCTGGGAATGAGGAACTGTCTTCCACTAGCATTGCGGTAAAGGCCTCAGAAAGGACAAAAGTGTCTTAGAGCACTTGACCAAGAGCTTTAGAAGGAACCTTTTATTTTTTTAAGATCTGACTTTTTCATTGTACTCTCTATCTCTTTAATTTCTTTACATTGAAATAAGAACATCTGAAGCTCAGAAATTGGAAGTGACTTGGCCAAGGCTTCAGAACTGGTCTGCTCATGTCTTTCTGGGGGCCCTTTCAGCAGTCAGCTACCAGTGCAAGTGAGATGGGGGGGCCATGACTTTCCAGGAATGGAATGAATTGAGGAGCTTATGGCCCAGCCAAGAGCTGCATGCCAGGAGTGAACCTCTGAGAAATAATGTTTCATTGTTCCTGGAACAAATGATAAAGAACTAAACACAAAAAGATAGAGGGTGAGAATTGTCAGAGTTTATCTATTTGTTTTTGCCCAAATAATGCAACCCCTTTAGGCCTCATATCAGGTTTAATTTCGGGTGGGAGCCCTCTAAGCAGAAACCAATATAGTTCATCTGTCTCTGTACAGCAGCCTTAATTTCCCTCAAGAAAAAAAAAATTAAAAAAAACTTGCTTGTGATGCAATCAATGGACACAGTTACTACCTTAATTTTCTGCAAATGTCACTGGGTTGCTCCCTAAGTCACAATTTAAGAGCTCACTAAGATATAAATGTGAACAGCTGTAGCCACATCACACACTGGCAGCTTCATTATACATTGTTGTCATATTTTTAATCTAGGTAATACTTATTAAAATAAAGAAATTCGTATTTCTTTATAAAATAAAATACTATGCACCTGTATTCTGCAAAGAAACTTGGCAAAGGGGAGGTAAATAAAAGAACCAGTCTCCTCTCCAATTTGGAATGTGGCTTAATAAATACTTTTGTAAAATATTCGTTACTTAAATGTTACTTATTAGAATAGCACAAGGGATGTCAGTGTGGAACCTAAAATACAAAAGTAATGAAAAGCTGGAGGTGAGTAGCTACATGACCCTCATCCCAGAAATTTCAATATATCGTCTTGAAGCTGGTACGCAATATCCCCTACACCCACTATGGTCCTGGGAAGAAATAGCCATTGTTACTAATGGGAATATGTTGTCCCACAGGCATTTTGGGGCCCCCCCCAAAAAAAAGAGAGAGAAGAGGGTTAAGTAAAACTGAGTTAGTTGTTTAGGATATCCCGGGAAATGCAAGCTATGTCTTGTCTTCCCTATTTCGCCACAGTTCAAAGAACCATGGAATGTGCTGCAGGGCAAATCCTAGGTCCCAAGGAATCTTTTTCAAGAGCAGATAGGAAGGCTTCTCATCCCCAAGATGCAGTACTGGGGGGGCAGCATGGTGTAAGCTCCAGTCTTTGGGGCTGGGGGTGACTTCTGAGTCTGGGGGATGCTCGCATAGTCAGAATAGTTCCCAGCTCTCACACAGTGTTTGCAGGAAACAAACAACTTTCGAGGAAGATTTCATGCTGTTCTTTCATCACTTGGCAGAACCAGAGCAACTGCAGGTGGGCACAATCTTATTCTTACTGGTATTCAAGGGTCTAAAACCTATGGGCCTTTCTTTAGGCACCCCAAATTCTGTATTAAGGGAGCTTTTTTCAGAGCTTTATTATCCTAGGCAGAGCTTTGGTGAAGAATAGTCAAACTATCTACATAAGTAAAAAGAGTGGAGTGAGAGCAGGGAGCATTCCCTGCAAGGAAAAAAAAGGATGGGATTGAGTGAGTGAGTTTGTGGTTCAGTAAGGAAGAATATAAAATTCTCTGCCTACAAGAGACAGTCAAGCTCAGAGGGATGAAGATACTTTCAGCAGACGCAGTCTATGCTTACTTCTGTCCAAGGAGTTGAGAACTCTATCAGAGTTCCTTAGCTATACCCAGAGAATTAGCCAGCTTCTGAAGAGTCGAGGCTCAGCACACACTCACAAAGTAACCCTGGCTCCTCTCTAGGACAATTCGAGGCATCATGGCAGAAAAGAAAGAAAACATGAGGAAGCTTACTCCAGGTCTTCAAGCTTTCATTCTAAAATGATATTCATCATGTTTCCTCACATTCCATTGGCCAAAGCAGGTCATACAGCCAAGCGTGTAATGAAGCCAGGAACTAGATCTTGCCAAGGAATGGGTAACACTTTGGGGAGTGGCACCAAATATTTTGAACAATAATAAAATTCATCATAGCACCCACCTGAACCATGGCACCTTCCTGGAACAATGGAGCTAAGTGGATCCTACGGTGCAGTGTAGTCAGAAATCCTGAATTCTATTCCTACTCTTTCATGAACAGCTCTATAACCTTAGTGAAAATAGAAATATCCACAAAGGACAGAGACCACATTTCTTAGATTCTCCAGAAAGATCTGCATTTCAAGGCTATCATCTTTGTTTCTTTAAAAGTACATGTACTTAGCAGATCATAGTTTGTATATATATACTCTACATGTAAGTATATATATTGGTCATGAGCCTTAATCTAGGACTTTGGTGATCCAGCCTTCAAGTCTTAGCAAAATGGCTTTACTAAATTCCCTCGTATAGTCGGGCAGAAAGATGTATTTGTAAAAATGGTAATTAACAAAATAAAAGCATGTGCTTCGACACCACAGCTTCTAACCACCACCAAGACTATTCCAGAGAACATCATCCTTTAAGTTGGCAATGAGGATACTACTCTGCTTGGTTCCAGTATACAGAGTACAGGATTACAAGGACCAACCTTTCTGCTGACTGCCGATTTTAAAATGCTGCTTAAAAAATTATTCATAAAAAAAGCACCATTAGACCAAAATCTACATGAAGATAGGAACCCAGAATGATGGGCAGAGCGCTGAAAATGATTTTACTCTGAAAGACGTTACCAAATTCAATGGACTAGAGCTGTCGTATTTATTCCTTCAGAAAACCCAGGACAATAGAAGACACGGCCCCAGGTCCACCCAAGGAAGGGAGCATAATATGAGCTCCTCTGCTCAGAGAGCCAGAATCACAAAGGGCCAAGCACCTTCAGTGTGATAGTGAAAGAGAAGCACCTGCTCTGCCACTGTGCCCGGAGGACTGCAAAGATGATTGCCTTGATATAAATATGTATATAAATCCAAATATATTAGCAATGAATAAATATATGTCCAGTTAAAAGACAAAGATAGTTCGCTTGAAGTAAAAAACAAAATGTAATGAAATGCATTGGAATGTAATTTGCGTCATTCTAAACAATGCTCTTATGAACATTATCATAAATGTAACCTGGTGAAAATGTGAAAGAGTTTCTCTAGGATATACACCCAAGAATATAATTGCTAAGTCATAAGGTTCTTGAATATTTAACCTTGCAAGACAATGACAAGGTGTTCCCTGAAAAAGTTATATAAATTTTCACCAAACGTGCATGACAGATCATATTGCTCCATTTACTCATCAACCCTTTGCACGATCAGCATTTGCTTCTCTGCCAATCAGATGGGTGTCATATATTTTAAAATCATAAGTTTATACTGATATTCTCCAATGGTATTTTAATATTACTTTATTGCAGGATTATTTCTATCCCAACTATAATTTCAGCCCTTTCTTCTATAAAATGATGCTATAAATTAATTGAACTAATATAAATGATTGTGTATTGTCAATAAAAAGTTCAAAATGACAATACAACTATTAACACTAACTGTAAAAACACTAGATAATTAATAATTAGTTTTTATCACTACCTTTTTTGTATGTCTCTTTATTCCAAGTTACGAGTAATAAGTCATTTATGCTCTGATGATTTAATCTCTTATAAATTATTTTGGATACTTTAGTTTCATTTATTCCTTCAAAATTTAACAGATATTTATTGAGTACTTGATATGTATCTAGATTCTTTCTACGTGTTGGGGATAAGACAGTGGAAAACAGACAAAAATCTCTGCCTTCACATTCTCCTGGAAGGAGATCAGCAATAAAAGTAATACATACAAAGTAGTTTTTTAAAAATCAACAGGAAAGGGAGCTAGAGAATGTGTGGATGGAGGAGGGTGGGGAAGGACTACATTTTAGACAGTGTGAAAGGGAAAGGCCTCAGATGAAAGTGACATTTGAGAAAAACACAAAGGTGATGAGGAAGGAGTTATGCAAACATGAGGAACAGCATCCTAGTCAGAGGCAACAGCAAGTGCAAAATCTCTGAGGCTCCTGAAACAAATTACTACAAATGCGGTAGCTTAAAACAACAGAAATGTATTCTTTCACAGTTCTGGAGGCCCAGAATCTGAAATTAACAGCATTGGGTCAAAACCAAGGTGTTGGCAAGGCCACACTCCCTCCGAAAGCGCTAGAGAAGAATTCATTTCTTGGCTTGTAGTCACATCACTCCTACCTTCAAGGCCAACATCTTGAAATCTTTGCTCTGCCTTTACATCCTCTTCTCCTCTGTGTCTAGTAGAATGTCCCTCGGCCTTCCTCTCATGTATGTGATTGCATTTAGGGACCACTGGATAATCTAAGAAAATTTTCTCATCCCAAGATTTTTAACTTGATCACATCTGCCACATCTTCTGTATAATCTTTGATATTTACTCAGTGCTATGCACATGCATGTCCCATAATTTCACAAACATGTCATATAGGGTAACATTTACAGTTTCCAGGAATTAGGATGTGACAATTTTGGGGCGGGGGGCATTTTTCAGCCTACCACAGCCCTTCAGTGAGAGTGTACTTTACATGTTCAAGGAACAATGAGAAAGCCAGTGTAGTGTGGTTGGAGCTGAGAAAGCCAGATAGGAGAGTGGGAGGAGACGAAAGACTGCACATGAGGTGAGAGTCGGGTCTCACAAGGCCTGTTGGGCCATTAATGTGACTTGGTAAGAACTTTCTGGGAAGCAGAGTAATATGATGAAACTTAAATTTTAATAGAATTTTAATCACCCAAGTGCTACACTACAAATCTACAGGAAACAAGTGAGGAGCAGAGGGAAAAATTAGGGGCTATTTTCAGTATAAGAGATTATGTTTTGTCCAGGGTGACAGCACAATGTGGTCAGACTCTCATGTATACATATTTTAACAGGATGTACCAAAAAACTGAATGTGGCTATGGGGGAGGAAAAGAGAGAGAGGGATCAAGAATGACACCAAGGTGTTTGTCTTGAGCACCTCACTTGAGTAGCTGAGTGGCCATTACTGAGGGAGGAAGAAGGAGAAGCAGGTCTATGGGGAGATCAGGAGCACAGATTGGAGATGTTAAAATAGGAGAAATCCAAGCCGATATGTCAAGTTGGTATTCAGATGTATTTTAATTAATTTATTGTGCCATAAAGGTTTCAGAATTTTAACTTGTAATTTTTAAATGGCACTAGCTTTCAGTTACTGATTCTTATTTGATAGGAGAATTCAGCTTCTAGAGGGTAAGGAAAGATGCTTAGAAAATACAAGCCGCCTAATCTCCATAGTGACACCCAAGAGTCTTTCATACTCATAGCCTACAAAGACTCAATGCACCCTTATATGTTCAAGGTTTCTCTACAGGAGTCCTTGCTGGATAAATCCCATCTGAGTTTCACTGTATAGAATAGACACAGAACTCTTAATATTGTTATTGAGACTCTTTCAGATGTAACACTCACAACTCTTGGTTTTAAATTTGGGGCAAATTACCATTGACCTTGATGTTACAGACCAAAGAAAATATGTGTGTTCTTAAAACACGCTTTAGACCTATCCAACTCAGCCTCAAATTTACTAAATCCAATCTCATTTTGTCTGTTTTTACATTTATCTTTTCTCCTGTGCAATACTACCAACTTTTCCTCTGATCACACAATGTATTTGGATAAAATATATGAAGCATGCATATTTAAAAGGAGTTTCCAGAAAGGATGATACATAAATAAATCCTTGAAGAATGATAAGTTGACAGCTGAACAGAGAAGTGGGTGAGAGGGTAAATGAGTTCTAAGCAGAGGAAACTGTTGGTGAAGACTTTCAGGAGAAATAATCTAGAATCATTCAAGAAACTTCATACCATTGAGCACATCTTCATCACAGAAGAGTCATAAATTAAGGCCTTAGTGCTTTGTGAGACCTGGATTGTAAAGGATTTTTAAATGTCACGCAGAGTTAAGGTTTAGTTTTAGAGGGAATGTGGAATCATTGAATTGTTTTAAACCTGAACTGTGTGATCAGATTTGCATATCAATAATGGGCCATTTAAGTACTCCCTCCTGTTTCTCTCTGTTTCTCTCTTCTCTCTCTCTCTCTCTCTCTCTCTCTCTCTCTCTCTCTCTCTCTCTCTCTTTTCCTCTGAGAATTGGCTGGTGCTTAGCAATGGCTGTTCCCATGACATCCCAGCCTTGGGCTCTGACTCATCTAGCTTCTTGCAAATCCAGACTCCTCTGCAGGTGAGGTCGAAAGAACTTTCATTCTTTTATCCAAAATGACTTCATAAAAAGTTGTGTTGTGCACTGCCATTGAGACCTACTGGATAGAGTATTATGAGAAAGTGGAGAAATCAGTAGTTTACAGTGTTTATATTGGAAAACAACTGATACTCACAACTTGAATATTAAATGTTTTTAATGAGTTTGTACTGTCAATAAAGCTTCTCTGGGCCATTTTCCCCAATGAGGTTGATGAAATGGATCCATTGATGCTTCTAAGTCTGCACTGGTCAGCATTTGTCAAATGAACACAGACACCCACAGGATAGCTCCATTAAATTGCTTTACCTGGTTCTTAAAGGACAGAAAAATCTTATGTGGATTTACATTGGTAGGCAAGGGAAAGAGGTAGTCTGAAATTAATTTATACCAGAGAGTAAATTCTGTGATGATACAGCCAACACCTCAGGTGTAAGAGGCATAACCTGTGTCGTTTAACCTGTGTTACTTAAACTGTGCTGCTTCCTGCAAGGTGATTAAGCAAAGAGCAAGCAGGTGAGGAAACCCTAAGATTTAGTGCAGAATGGTTTCAATGTCTACAGGGACCCACTGATAGAAACTGGTCGGAGTACAACGCCCAACTCACGAGTAGCTGCAGGTTCCACATGGGAGTCTAGGTCATTCTTTCAAGAGACTTTATATGATGCAAGAAATAGCAGAAGCTGCAACCCAGTTTTTGAGGCATCAGGAACTGGGCAAGGAAACAGCAGATTCCTTCCTCATCTTAAAACTTGTTTGGAAGAAAAATTCTAATAAACTTTAATTATAATAAAAGTTAATAGTGATAGAGTGCTTTGCATATTGAGTGTTTCTAAGTACTTTGTACACATTAATTCATTTAAGCACACAAGAACTCTATGAGGTCAATACTAGAATTATTATCCCCATGTTACATGTAAGGAAACTGAGGCACAAAAAGGTGACATAGTTTACCGGTGGCAACATTGTTAGTAAGTGACAGTTTCAGGATTTGGATCCAAACAGTCTGGCTCAACGACTACATGCATTTATCTACCAAGCTTTTTCATAGTAGGCCCCGTTTTTAAAAGTATAAACTTGTAACATTTGAAACAATACAAAAATATATTAATGAATAAATGACAGTTTCATGTTCTCTTCATCTACCTCTCTCTGACCTTTTTTTTTTTTTTTTGCCAGGTTTTGGTAAAAACTTAGAATTTATTTGATCATAAAAGATTTGATTAAAGCGGAACATAATGTTTTATATAGTCTCTACAATTGTTTACAATGTTTATAGCATTGATACCTTTCTGGTTTGGTTCACCTGATTTATGAGACACAGAGCCTTGTCTGTGAGTCTGTGTTTGCTTCTGAACATCCCTATCTGAGGCCAGCATCAGCCCCTCAGCAGCTACATCCCTCTGGGCCATGTGGCACTGGGATAAACTGGGAGAGGGGTACACAGGACCTCTTTGTACTATTTTTGTAACTTCTTGTGAATCTGTAATTTTTTTAAATCAAAAGTTATTTTTAAAAGATCCTGGAACATTTTTGTCATAGCTGTTTTTCAAATATTTCTGCATTTAACATATATTAATTTTGAAATTAAATAGACAGTTATAAATGTTATTTTTCATTTTTGTATTTTTTAATTACAGTTGATAGTCAATATTATTTTATATTAGTTTCAGGTATACAGCATAAAGGTTAGACATTTATATTATTTATAAAGTGATTCCTCAGTGAGTCTAGTACCCACCTAGCACCACATATAGTTAAGACACTATTACCGACTATATTCCCCATGCTGTACTTTACATCCCTGTAACTATTTTATAACTACCAATTTGTACTTTTTTATCCTTTCACCTTTTTTGCCCTACCTCCATACCTCCCTCCCATCTGGCAACCATCAGTTTGTTCTTTGCATCTGTGAGTCTGTTTCTGTTTTGTTTATTCATTTATTTTGTTCTTTAGATTCCACAGATAAGAGAAATCATATGATATTTGTCTTTTCTCTGTCTAACTTATTTCACTTAGCATAATACCTTCCAGGTCCATTCATGTTGTCATATATGTAATTTTTAAAAAGACAAAGTTACAAATTGTTAAAATACATAGGAATTTTGAGCCCCTTGTAAACTGTTAAGTAGGCTGCTTTTTGATGAGTAGTGTCATTTTGTTCACCTTTTTTGAATTGTGACAATATCAGGAGCATCTATAACCAAGTCCCAAATCCTGGGTCTGTGAATGTTGGTCAACTGGACACAGAAAACTCTGGAAACAATAGGTGAAAAACTGCCCAGGAACTAGAACTCTGTGGTATTGATGAGTGATTTCTATTGCCAGGACACCCTCAGTGTGAGCAATTGCTTATCTGTCTCCCAGTTACTTAGTCTGGAAAAGCCAATTTCATGATTTTCAGAAGGGGCCTTGGAAATCATATATGCAGTCTTTTCATTTATTGTCACAATCTGAGGGCCAGGGAGAAGACGCTTCTTGACCAAGGTAAGTGACCTTGAATCAAGGCCAGAGCTGTTTGTCTTGTATTTAACTGTGGTGGATCCCAGGCCAGCTGGGATTAGATGATGCCATTCCCTCCTCACAGCTGCTCTAGATCACTGAGTATAATCAGGGCAGGAAAGCTTAATGGACACCTTCCAGGCTCTCATCTATAAAGGGTGTACAGGGTGCACCTGGTCCCTACCTGTTGCCTAGAGCTTGGGGCAACGCTCACACCCCGGTGGCTCCCTCTCTATATCAAGAATTTGAGATTTTGACTCAAAGAGAATTCCAGTTCTGAAATGCTAAACTCTCTTCATAGAATGTATTGTGCAGTTGAGAAGCCATGTGCTAGAGCACATGATGGGGGTACCTTTTTGTTTATTCATCTACCAACACACAAAGGTACCATCTCCAGCAAGTCAGAAGGTAAATGTTCCATTCTCAGCCCCGCCACTTACTAGCCATGTGTTCTTAGGCTCTCTTCTCTGAAACTCAGGTTTTCCATCAGCCAAGTGAGATTTTTACTTCCTTAACTGGCAAGATCATAGTTAAGAGTAAGTGAGCTCTTAGAAATGAAAGACACTGGTGCTCAGTAATGTCAGTTATACTCATTATCAGCATTATTTCATAAGCTCCTGACTCCTTCCAGGATTTGCCTCTTTTCATTAGAGATTGGCCTGTTTTGCCTGGGAATTGAAATATTACCTCCTTATTTCCAAGGAGAACTGTAAACCTAAAACTCTAAGATATGACTTTCAGACTGGAAATTTACAAAACCCAGTAGGTCTCGGAAAGATAAATTTTTAGGGTCAGAGGACCTCAAATCACATCCTATAAGGCCACAGGCCGATTCTGTTGGATGGATTTGCTGAGATGAAGAAGGTTATAGGAACGGAACAGGCACAAAGGCATAGAATGCCAGCTTGAAAATAGCACTGACCCTGTTTATACCTTTCTAGCTCCCTGGAACCAGAAAAAGCCGCTCCTGTAGCTGTCACTGCTTGGCCTACGCTGCCACCTTGTGGCTATTTATTAGACTGCAGTAGTAGAACCGGCTCCTAAAATGCAGGCCCCAGAAAAGCTATACAATCAGCTGGAACCCTTAATCATACACTCTCCCACTCCATCATTCACAAACCTGTACAGATGTTCATAGTTTTCTGGGCTGAGGAAATTCATGGAGGAGATCTTGAATAAGTTCTCAGGATGAGGTGGTGGGAGAAGGTGAAGAAGAAAAAAGAAATGCTAAGCAGAGGCATGGTGTATATACACAAAGACACTGAATATGGTATGTTTGGGAAATGATGCATTTCTCCATGTGACTGATAGATAGGGAGCACCAGGCCAAAACAGTGCGAGAGGAGATATAGACTCACCATCTGTGTGTGATGTGTGTCAAGCCAGGGTGTGCTGGGAAAAATAGAGATGGACACAAACTGCCCCTGGAATTCAGCTCAATTCAGGGGTCCAGGAGCCATCCAAACTTACACAAAATGGCCCCAGACTTGCATGTCATGCCCTTCTCTCTTGAAATACAAAACAGACCTATACTCCTGACCTCATTCTGTGATCAAAACCAGTTCCTAAATGAGATATGATCTCAGAGAATCTCAAGCTTGAAAGGAACCTTAGAGTCATTTAGTCCAACTCTCCCCCAAGTCAATATCACTGCCAGCTTATCGTGTATCTTCCACATATTGCCTCCGGGATGAGTTCAGGAGCCTACTCAAAGCCCATTCCATTCTGAGACATCTGTTTGAAAATTCTTTATTCAATCTAGCTGAGTTCTGCCTTTTTATAATTTTTACTCATTGTTTCAAGTATTGCTCCCCCTAGAGTCACACCAAAGAAGTGACTATATACATAAAGATATATGAAGAAGGCAATCATTTAGGGACTGCAATAGGTGTCTGAAAATAGAAAAATTATGGCAGTAGAAGGTAGTAATTTTAGCAGAAAAATACTGGTTTCAGTGTTTTAAAAGCTGTATTCTAGTCCTTATAGAATGTGTTTGCTTAATGTCACCTATCATTTGCTTTTTAAAGAATTAATTTATTATAGTACCATAAAGCAGTTGCATTAGAGATTCTCACCTCTGGCTGCACAAGAGTGTTACCTGGGAAGCAGGCAGCACTGCATTTCAATGCTCTTTGTGGCAGAGAGCTATTGAATTAGATCACCACCGGGGTAAGTGCAAACATTCCATGACTTCTCAAAATATGATTATATATAATAGTCTCCAGTTCTTGTTAAAGGTCTTTTATCAAACTTCTCATGATCTGACATACACATTATTTGGTGATTCGTGATCCATGGAGACCTCCGTGGATCTAGGTTTTACTCCTTTCTGTATAATCAAAATGTCATTGTTCACTGAGCTTAGTTACTTTGTCCCCTAGTGATCTTCTCAGGCAAGACCCACCAATGACATGAAAGACACAGCTGGTTAGAGGAGAAAGAGGGGAAGCACTGAACCAGGTGACCTGGCCTCTTTGCATCTTGTTCTCCTCATCTGTGAGAGGTCAAGCAAGCGCCCCTTCATGGGTTGTTGTGTAGGTGACTGAGACCATGGGTGCAAAGTCCAGTGCCTAGCCTCCAAATCTCAATTCCCTTTACTTTTGGCAGTAGGAAGAAAGTGAAAAAAAAAAAAAAAAGGGCGAGGATGGTACCAGTTCTGAGAGCATGTCACCAGCTCACTCCCACAAACTATCCTTGTCATGGATTGAACTGTGTCACCCCAAAATTTATATGTTGAAGTCTTAAACCCCATACCTCAGAATGTGACCTGATTTGGAATAGAGTTGTTGCAGATTTAATTAGTTAAGATGAGGTCATTAGGATAGGCCTTACTTCAATTTAGTTAGTATCTGTCTAAAAAAAATGGAAATTTGGACACAGAGACACACACACACCAGGAGAATGCATTGTGAAGATAAAGATGGAGATCAAGATGATGCTTCTACAAGTGAAGGAATGCCAAGGATTGCCAACAAACTGCCAGAAGCTAAGAGAAGAGACTGGAAGGTTCTTCCTCTCAGCTTTCAGAAGAAACCAACCTTAACGACACCTCGGTTGCCTCCAGTACATTTCTGTTGTCTGAGCTACTCAGTTTGTGTCACTTAGTTACAGCAGCCTTAGCAAACTAAACCACCTCCAGAGATGGTTCCTATTGGTGACATCAAAAAGGACAGCTCTGTCCTGGCAGAAGGAGGCAATGCAGTCCCACAGAAAGGAGGGAGATGCTTGGGAGTCCAGAGGACGCTTCTGCATATGCCTCTCAAAGCCCCTGAATCTTCAGGAATGTCATTTATTCCTGATATGTTATAACTCTTCATGTTTCTTTTTGTTTTTACTTCCATATTTGTTCATGTCCCTTCCATCCCCCTACTCCATCCCCATTCCCACCCCTAGCTTGACTGCACGCTCTTTGAAGGCTGGAACAATGTTAAAAGCCAAACTGGGAGTCAGGAAACCTCTGTGATAAAAATTCTTGGTGTGACCTTTTAAGCATGTCCCCTTTCCCCCCTAGCCTGGTTTGTTCACCTGTGAAATACGATTATAATTACTAAGGCCCCTCCAGTCATACTATTCTGTGATTCTGACTCTAAACATGCTTGTTATTTAAACAACCTTCCTGCATAATGTGCAAAAGGCAAGGAGAAACCCAGGGAATTCATCTCTTAGATATGCTGAGAAGCCAATCATTGGGCCCAAATGAGTCAGACTCATTTAATAAGAGGCTAAACCCCAGAGCTCTAGGGTAACAAAGAGGGCTCCAAGCCCCCTGGGTCCTCTATCTAGACTCCACTGCCCTCTTGCGTTGGTGGTTGTCTTCCTAGAAGGCCACTTTCTTAGTAATCACTCAGACTTCCCTTTCTTCGTTGAAGGTTTATGGCCTTGGATGCTATATTCCTTGTGCCCACACAGGGCTGGCCTCCCACATGCCTTTTAGAAGCCTTCTGTCATTGCTCCGGGGCTTGAAGGAGCATTGTCTCTCCGAGTGATTACAGTATTTTGGGTAGACCACTTTTTGTATCTTACCTCAGAGGGATCACAGCATGCCACAGCCTCCACTATAGAGGAGCCTGAACCCACATTAAGAGTATTTAGGATCTTCCCACTGGCAGACTCCCTGGAGACCTGGGCATTTGTTATAAACTATGCTCTTCGGTTCCACGAGACATGGCCTCGCAGAGACAAGACCAAGGATGCTGGGTGGTGTAGTAGTAGAGGAAGAGACTTTATGACGAAGTGGCTATAAGATAGATGAAACCTTTTAGAAGTCTAAGACCAGAATCACCAAACAATGACAAGCTTCCTGGAAGGTCTTTTTAGTTCCGAGCCTCCTCCTCTGGGGTCCTCACTTCAGTGCCCTGCCATTAATGTGACCTAGCTACTCCCCAGAGGCCAGCTCTTCATTGCTTCTCTTCTCTATTCTAATTCTCTTAGTGTTTTCCAAAGATGCCTCTGGTAGGGCACAAAACGATTTCTAGAAAGTATGTGAGTGAAATTTTTGTTTTGAATGCTATTTACTTTAATTTAATTTGAGGAAATAGATCTAAAAATGAGTTGGTTTAAAGAAAAACATTATATAAATAGAGTATGATGCTTCATGAAGCAAAATCATGAAGGTGGATTACAAATGACTGAAATTTGAGAAACACTGGACTGGCTGGTTTTCTTCATATTTCACTACAAATTTCCAGGACCTATAATCTTAGTGGCCCAACTCATTAACGCCCTCTTTTTAGGCAGTACTTAACATGTCATACTTAGTAGGTTACAGGCCTACCTGTGGTTGGTTGCCCTTGGATCCAGTGTCCTTCCTTAGACAACTCAATGGTCAGGGAAGTAGGTCACATGATATGGAAAATGGCCGCTCACATTCTGACTCAAGCAGGGCTGAATATAATGCAGTTTCTTTTGGAACAGTTTCTGTGAGCAAGTTCAGTTTAATGGTTTTTTTATGGGCCCCTGTTTCGATTGTAACTCCTGGGGCACAGCCCCTATCCTGGAGTTTCTGAGGTGGGCATGTGGTTTCCATCCCCTGTGACCTCTGCTCCCAGGGGTGTCTGTGAGAATTGAATGTGATTATTGATACAA
Organism: Macroglossus sobrinus; assembly: GCA_004027375.1. Classification (NCBI taxonomy): domain Eukaryota; kingdom Metazoa; phylum Chordata; class Mammalia; order Chiroptera; family Pteropodidae; genus Macroglossus; species Macroglossus sobrinus. The sequence continues at coordinate 424,448 of PVKZ01000764.1, forward strand.
AAGTACTTTCAAAAAGTACCTTTTAGGCACCTAACAAATGCAAGATATTATTAGCCCTGTTTAATAAAATTATGACCAAGTGACACAGAGAGAGGAACGGGAATAGCATTTTCCCAAGAAAAGAAAGTAAGTAAAGTTCTATCGATGACTAGTTGTGTGAATTTAGACTAGTTGGTCACTCTTAGCTACGTGACCTTGGACAAGTCCCTGCCTCAGTTTCCTTATTTCTAAAATGGGAACATTTTTATCCATTTTTCCTTCTGCTGAGTTGGGGTGAAGAGCAGGAGTTTGCCCTCCACTCTGCCCCAGTGCACTGGTGACCGTAGGCAAGTTTCTTCATGTCTCCTGCCACAGTCATTTCATGGGTAGATAATATATTTAAACTAGATGATCCTTATCATCCCCCATTCCTTCCAGCTTCTAAGCAGCTTCTCTTGATTCTGACCAACTCCCTCTTCTGAGTTTACCCTCCAACCACCACCCTGATCCTGGAAAACCTTTCCTCTAAAAACCCCACCAAATAGAAAAGAACCTCAGGTGTCCTGTTTTTCATAAGTTATATATCTGTGAAAAGTTGCATTCACGTCATGCTTTTGTAATAAAAACTCTATATTCTTTTTGCCCTAGCTTATCTGTTTTAGCGATGTTTGCTTTTTACTTGTTATTGATCAATTGGCTACAGTTACTCACTCTTTGATCTTCCCCTTTCATTTGAACTTAAATGCCACCCACACTGTCTGTCTGGGTTCCCTAGTCTCTTTATTAAATAGTGGTGATATGTAAACAAACTCAGAGTCCCTCAGGGAGCAAAAGGACCCTGGGGCCAGCCTCCCTCAGGCCTGTCAATTGTCATTCCTGAAGTTGTCTGTTTTTTAATTTGTTCTGCCAAGTTCCTATGGGAGCAGAGGGATCATTTTCTCCCTTTTCAAAGAGCAGGGTGAGCTGAGGCCTCTAGCTTGCAAGTCCTTTAAAGTCATTTTCAAAGGAAACCTGAGCTGGAAGACCATGTGGCTGGCAGAGGCTGGTGTGACTTTCTGAGGCTCTCTCTGGGGCTTTGGCTGGTCAGCTCCCATAAGCTTCCCAGCACGTGCTCAGAGCCTGTTGAAAAGGCACTGCTAAAGGACACCACCGCCCTAGAAGTGGTTCAAGGACCCAGGAAAGGCTCTGCTTCATGTTCCTGCCCCACAGCCACCCAGGAACTGAAAGTGGGGAATATGGGCCTTTTTCTCTGGGCCAGGGACCATGACCACACTTGTCCCTACTGTTCTTCAGTCTCATCAATCGAATGTAATCCTTGGGGTTTTTTGAGGTAAAATTAAACAGGGTGCTAAGGTAAGCTTGATTGACTTTATGTCTGAATCATGGAATCAAGCAACCTAGTTAATCCAGTACCTTCATGGGCAGGTTGAGAAGGGGACCCAGAAGGTAAATGACTGTCTTCAGTCACACAGGGGGTGGCTGACCTCTACTGTAGAGTTCTTTGGACAAAGAACACTCCCGTAGGGATGGAGGTTTGCTTGGCTAGTAGCCATTCATAAAGCTTCCAAGTCTATAGATGCCTGTCAACCTCCCAGCAGATACCAAAAAGACACCCAAGGCACCACGGCTGAGAAATGTATGACTGGGGTCAGAAGCCTGAACCCCTGAACCAGAGCCCTGAACCCCAGCAGAATGGTTTATAAAGCTAGGAGGCAAGATGAACCTTATCACAGAATGGGCAAATTCTCCAAGACCCAGAAGAGGAAAAGATTCACAAACATTCGTACCAGAAATGCTAGAACTGAAGTCGTTAAAAGTTCAGCCTAGAGCTGAGTGAACAAACAGAAATAGAAGGGAACCAACCAGAAATAGAGGTGAGAGGTCCATCCAAAGTCCTCCACTGGAGGTCCTCACACCAGGGTTGGAGTCTATAGTCCATCCCCATCCTGGGAACCGAAGACGGATCTCTGCCCAGCCACCAGCAGCAAGCCCCAGCCCCTTCTTTCTAAGACTCTCCCACCCAGCAGCTACCACCCTCAGTGAGAACTTCCCACTAGGTTAAGAGCAGAGGAAACCAGACCCACCTAAGTCCCAATTCCGAAACAAGGAAAGACCCCCAGAACAAGTTGACTTGACTTTTCAACATTTTATTTTTGTATTTGTACAGCTATATTTTACAATGCGGTAATGCAGTTTAGACACAGCCAAACCCTGTCTCCGGAGTAGTTATAACACAAGCATGACGCAGAATGTGATGGATGAGACAAACATTCCCAAAGAGAGCTTAGTTGGTGACAACTTCAAGTCCCTGTGTCTGCCTACACTTCAGAAAGGGATGGCACGCTCGTCCATCATTGAAAACTTCCATGAAAAAGGCACCGTAGGACACATTGTATAGGTATATACAAACCGGAAACTAGAACAAAACTACCCATTTTTCCTTCCGCAGCTTTTTTTGTTCTTTTTTTTTTTTTTAATACACACTTTGTAAATTGTAAACCTTCACTTGCAAAAAAATACAAATACACTGAGGCATTTTAGACAAAATATTTTCTTACTTATACAGATGCAATACTTAAAATATTCTCTTAAGTGCTCTTTCTCAATAAAGATTCTCAGATCCGTGTCTGCCTGCAGATACAAAATCGAGCCTTTAACGCAATTTTATATTTTTAATATATCTTTTTTAGGTTTATATATATTTATTTTATATATATATATATATTTATATATTTACAACTCTGCCATATATTCCTTCACCTTTGGTTAAAAAAATTAAAGCCCTCTCTTTGATAACATACCGAAGTCTCTTCTTTTAAAAGAAAGCACATTTACATACAAAAGAAACATCTGTTCCCACAAAACATATACATTCCTCATTTTGCAGACTAAGTCAAGTCAGAACTTTTGCATACTCCCCCACTTTGATATATAAAATGATTTTGCTTTTTGCTGACATGGTTCGCCTTACACATAGGAGAAGAAGCAATATTATTTTCTAAATGTTTTATGGGAGTGGGGGAAGGGGAGCCGCCTTGGCTCCCAGTCCCCATGCCCCTCCCCCCACCCCACCCCCACGCCCAGCTATGATTTGCACTAGTGGATGAAATAGGCACTACATCATGGGATGAACATTGTAAAGTGTTACAGTATCCTTTGGATAGATTCTGAGAAGGGGCTCGAATGGGAAGTATCAACACTCCATGCTTCAGCAGGCTTTGGGGAGCTCCGGGGGCAGGTCAGTGGCGGACACGCGGTATTGCACCTTGGTGTTGGTGATGGCGCCATGCTTCTGGCGCAAGTGAAGACGCAGCTGGCTTTTGTGACGGAAATGCAGGTTACACTTCTCGCACTAAAGGAAAACCAGAGGCAAACTTTTAGTTGTCATCAATCCAAAAAATGTGTCATTTTTCAAAGACCCAGAGGAGATTCCCCCTGCAAGTGATCCCTAGCAAGTTCCTCTTGATGGCCAGGGTAGGAGCCCTGGTGGATCCTGACTCCTATTAAAGGACCAGAAAGCTTTTCGGGAATGTCCCTGACCTGCTCTCCAAAGCAGTACTCATGCTTTTCCCCTGCCTGGGCGGTATTTCCCTGCCTTAACTCTACAAGTTCAAGTCTTACCCAAAAATGCAGTTCAGGTGCAAACTCCCTTAATTATTAAGGCTTCCTTGAATCTCTCTCTAGGGTAAGAATAATTCCTCTTTCCTTTGAACCTCTGTAAGAGTTTTAACCTTGCCTTACCAGGTGAGGAATGCTTTGAGGGCAGTGACCACTTAGTAAATTTTATCATCTTCCTAATATCTAGTAGAATATACTTCTTAGGCAATATGCATTAAATCAGAACATATTTGGACAAATAGACAACTGTCTGAATTCATGAAAATTCTCAAGTCTAAGATATACTTTTAAAAATGCAGTTCTATTCCTTCTTAGTATGCATATCTTAGATAAGCTAACAAGGCATCAACAAGTAGAGCTGTTTCTCACTTTGATTCAATAAATGGACAGTAGTTTTAGTGAAAAAGTTACCTAAAAGTAAAATGGATGACTAAATATAATGGGGTAATCCGAATGCAATCCTTGGACAGAAAAAAGACAATTTAGGTAAAAACTAAGAAAAATCCAAATAAAGTATGGACTTCAGTTTAGAATAACATATCAGTATGGGTTCATTAGTTTTGACAAATGTATCCTACTCATGTAAGATGTTAACAGGAAACTGAGTGTGTGTGGGAACTCTCCATACCCTTTGCAACGTTTCCAGAAATTTAAAACTATTCTCATATTTAAAAAATGTAATAAATATGTTCGTACAGAGAATATGTTTTTAAGTAAAAATAGAAATAAATTTAGAAAAATGAGAAATAGAATAGGTGGGCCAGTGAGTAGAAAGACCCTTGGTCTCGGGGAAACAAGGGGCCCATCATATCCCTGCCACCCTCTGCTGTATGTCCTGAGTGTGTCATTTCTTTCTGAGCCTTGACTTTCCCTCTGTAAAGGACCGAGACAATATGCTCTGCAAGTAACTCATAAACCTGACATCCTGTATATCTAATCTCCTAGCGAATAATTACAATAGAAAATATTTATTGTATTCTTACTATGTGCCAAGCATCACTCTGAATACTAGTAAATTCTTTAACTTAGTACAATAACTCCACGAAGTAGGTCCTGTTATCTGGTTATCTGGCTCATTTTACAGGTGAAGAAATTAAGGTACTGAAAAGATAATGACTGTGCCCAAGCTCAAACAGCAAGTAAGAAGATTTTCACGCAAGGGCTGATAAACAAGCAAATGAAAATAACCACATTTTGCAGGTGAACACTTGTGGTATAGGTTAAACATTCATCAATTCTTGTGCCCACCACTACTAGAGTGATGCCATAAGCTCATCAAAGTCAGCATCACCCATAACACTGGTTTCCTCACTTGTAAGCCAGGAGACTCTCCTTTCAAATTAAATGGAAATTGGAAAGATAAAAAGAGGCTGCAGCCTCAGCCCAGTCCTGCCCTGCAGGGATTTAGAACCTCAGTGACTGAAAGAGCACAGTTTGAAAATGCCTCATCTACATCTTCATCATTTTACAGGGAAAGAAAACTATGGACCAGTGAGAGGGTCAGGGCTTGTCCAAGACCCCCAAAAAGGGATACTGTCAAAGTCAGAATAAGAACCCAGATATCTCAGTTGCCTGAACAAATATCATCCTCTCTACAGCAGAGATGGGCAAACTATTTCTGTAAAGAACCAGGAAGTAAATATTTTAGGCCTTGTGGAATATTTTACATTCTCTGACACAACTAAACTCTGTCACTGTCATGTGAAAGCAGCCACAGACAATACGTAAACAAGAAAGCATGGCTGTATTTCAATGATACTCTGTTTATGGACTTAGACATTTAAAATTTATATAATTTTCACGTATCACAAAATTTATTATTTTGCCTTTTTAGACAATTAAAAATATAAAAACCATTGTTAGCTCACAGAACATTAAAAAGCATTAGTTTGCTGATTCCCTGCCCTAGATAGAACATGTGATTCCAATGGGCTGATCTCGACATCTTGCTGCTGGCCACCTGCTCCTTTTTGAAATGGCCTATTCTCTGTTTTTTTTTTTTCCCCCTTATATCACCACATTCTTCAGGTTCCCTCCCACACCTATGGCTGCTCCTCAAACACATTAGCTCCTCTTAAGTAGACATCGAGCCCCATTTAAGCACTCAATAAATATTTGAGGAATGAATGACTGACTCCATGATCTGCGTATCCATAGTCCAGATATCTCTCCTAAAGCTGGGATCACCTAGCCCAACACCCCCATTTTAAAGATAAGCAAACTGAGACTCAGGCCAAGGTCAAGCAGGGTGTCTTTGAAAATCAGGCCCCGGTCCAGGTCTTATGACCATTACTTTCCTGACCATCCCACTGGTGTACTTGAGATTGGAGCAAACAGCTCTGCTGTCCCATCTCTCCACCTCCCTGTCCCTCCCAGGCCAGCCAGTAGCCACAAAAGTGCCCGTACATGGTAAGGTTTCTCTCCTGTGTGGATTCTCAGGTGGCTCTTCAGAGTCTGAAGGTGCCGGAAACGGGTGCCACAGATTTCACATGGATAGGGCTTCTCGCCAGTGTGGATGAGCACGTGGGCACGAAGGTGGGCCACCTGAATGGAAGAGCAAAGCATGAGCGGCTCTGTCAGGGTGTGCTGCAGAGCCCCCAGCAGCCACTCATCCACATGCAGAGGCTGAGGGGTGTTTCCCCCCAACCCAAACCCCCTGCCCACCTGTACAAATCTGGCTCCACAGGTTTCGCATTTGTAGGGCTTCTCTCCAGAGTGAATTCGAGTGTGGGTTTTCAGGTTGGCTGGCCGGTTGAACTGGGCCCCACAGATGTTACAACGATAGGGTTTCTCACCTATTACAGAGAGAAGAGAAAAAAGGAAAGCCACATTCAACAGAGGTTGCCACAGTCCCTGGCCACTGAATTTCAAAGCAAACTGCCCTACCCAGAGCTACTTCGACTTTCTTTCCCTTGGAAGATGTCAAAGAGAGGATCCAGGGGCCAGGCTCCCGGCCAGTCCCACCTCCCTCACACACACACCAGCACGCCTTGATCACAGTCAAGAAGCATGGAGGACTGGAAACACGTTAGGCGTGGGACAGGGAGATACTGAAGTTAGGAAAGCCTCACAATCAGCTTTGTCATTAGGATTAGCTAAGTGCGGGATTTGGATGAGTCACTCTCCTCTGGGCCTCAGTTTCTCTCTCTGGAACCTGAGGGGTGAATTTGGATGACCTGGGAAGGCTCTTTTAGCTCTTCATTTGGATAAGGCTGATTGAATAGCCAACCCACTCACCAGGGAGATACAATCAGGCTGCTCTAGTTTCTCTCTTTTAGAACAAACATGCTTTTCCGCTTGTGGCAACTACAGCTGGATTCCATTTGCAACAGAGGTGGGGCCTGAGTTGGAGTAGATGCTCAGACAGAGGAAACCAACAGAAGGGCTGTGCCTTCCCTCATGGAAAGTTTCTGGGATAAAGGACCCATTTAAAATACCAAAAGAGAGTCAACTTTGGACAACAATCAGATTATTAGAAGCTACCTGGTAAAGGAATGTAAGTTGATAAGAAATAAGCCCTTAGAGGAAATCAAGAGGCCTTTGGTTTTTTTCTGGCTTTACAGAAGCTAATCACTTTGCCTCTCTCAGCCTTAGTTTCTCCTCCTTTATGGTGGAATTAACACTTCTGACCTCAGCATAGGCAGAGAAGCAGGACAGAGCATCTCAGAGGAAAGACAAAGGATACAGGGTGTGGACAAGTCACTAAGCAAAGACGCTACAGGGCCAGGCCCCTCACTCAGGCCAGGATAGGGCTTGCTCTCTGCCTCACCCCACCACGTTCTGAAGCCCCACACTGCTTTCTCTGGGATCCACTCCCCTTCCTGCCCCGAGTGACCCTGGTGAGCTCGGGTGGGGTGGGGCAAGGCCATACCCGTATGGACGGTCTTGTGGCTGGCGAGGTTGCCCTTGTAGCGGAAGGAGGCCTGGCAGCGGTCACACTTGTAGGGTTTGTCACTGTGGGTCTGCAGCGTGTGCCTCTTGAGTGAGGCCTCCTCAGAGAAGCGGCAGTCACACTCATTGCAGAAGAAGGCCCCATTCTCTGTTGGAGGGTGGGATGGGACACCAATGTCAGCACGAGGAAGAGAGACAGGGCTCTGAGGCCCCTCTCCTCTGGAGCCATGCCCAGTGCCCCTGTCCACTCAGCACTCATGGGAGCCCAGGGCAAGGGGCCTGTGGGGATTTTAGTTTTCTTAGCATTTAGAGTCTCAGTCACAGAGGAGAAAGGAAACAGATTTGGATATTAAGGTAAGGAAGGGAAGCTCAAACCAGCAGGTACACATATGACCTGCATCAGCTGGAGAAAAGCTCAGCAGGGCTCCTTCTCTGGAGAGCACTGAGAACTGACTTTTATCATCAGTTCATAGCTTTATCTGCATCACACACAGAAGCCCTCACTTGATAAGACCCTTCACGTCCCTGAGCCTCTGTCTGTGTCTCTATCTCCAAAATCAGGATAATAAACCCCTGTCCTACCTACTTCTCAGGACATGACATAACACAAAGCATCATAGGAATGTGAGATATAAATCAGATTCGATGATACTTTGAAGTCGCTGAGGAGGATTAATGACAAACATGGTCACCCTTGCATCAATCTAGATTTCATGTCTCCCGAACACTTCTGTAAGATTGGGAGACCAAAGATGACAGTGGAAGTAGAAACAGAGGCCCAGAAGAAGGAACTGGAGTGCAGAACAAAGGCAAATGGCCGGAGGAAAATAAGGGGAACGTCCCTACTCTCCCAACTACAGGTTCACACCCTGTGCCACACTTTTCAGTGTAAGTAACTAACTTTTTTCTTTAACAATTCGAAAATGACACATTGCAGTGGCTCAATCCCGATCAGTATCACTGGGCTACAGCACTGCAGCCAGAGCTGCAGGAAGGCATAGACTTTTACATCTGGTAAGAACTGGAGATGCCAATCACCACTATCCACAAACTTCAATTTAACCTAATTTAACCTAATTCAGCTAATATTTACTGAGTACCCACTCTGTTCTAGAGACTCACTGGGACCTATGGGAGACACAGGAATGAATCAGTTCAGATGCTTCCCCTTACAGAATGGATGGCCTAGCAGGGTGAACTAACACATGCATAGATCCTGCACCACAAGTTTGGGTCCAGAGGGGCTAAGAAAGCTCTGGGAGTTACAGCCAGTCCCAGGTGTTCCCTCTACTGGAATGAAGCTGAAAATTCTACCCAGTCATTCTCTTTTACCCCAGAGTAACCATACTACCCTATCCCCTGCTTTGACCAGCCTAGTTCCCCAAGAGTCAAGAGTGGGGGCAATCGGCTGGTGGTTTTAAGTGCCAATGGACTTCCAATCAGGAGTGTCTCCCAGTCTGTGGCAATGGCATAAGTAAAACAGGAGCACAAATCCCATGGAGCAGAGGTAGTGGCCTGCTTTCTCTCCAGCAAGGAGAGGGAGGGGAAGAGACTCACCACAGCTGGAATCCGAGTACTCAGACTGGGTCTCTCCCATCTCTTCGGGGAACGTGGGGCCAGTGGTGTGGAGGCACATCTCCGTGTGCTGTGGGGACTGAGAGCCACAGGACGTGCACTTGGGGGGGTGCAGGTAGAGCGGTGAATGGCTCTCGCTGCTGCTGCGAGGTGAGCCTGTCAGGGACCTGCAGGCGGGAGGAAAGAGCCTCAGCAGCTGGAGCAGAGTGGAGCACTCTGCCCAGCCTCTATGCCATGCCCTCCTCCCTGTGCTCAGGGAGCCCGGCAGCCACGAGGCTTTCTCCAACAGCACATGTATAGGGATCACCGATGAGGTCAGACTAGTGAAAACCCCACTCTCGGACCTAGTTTCTTCCCCTCTGTTCTGCATTCAGCAGCCTCCCTTAGTCCAAGGCAAGTATGAGGAATCCCCGCTGCCACACCTAGACCACAAGATCTGCATCTGGGATTCAGAGAATGCTCTTCTATCACAGAAAGGAACTCTCTCCTGCTATGAAAAAATACACTGAAGCTTAATCTCTTTCCTTACTTAGGTTAATTCAATCATTAGGCTCTTATCCCACACCTCTAATAGGCTTGGCATTTTAGGCAAGAAAAGAACACAGCCCCAGCATCCATCAGAAGAGGCAACCTCAGAGCCTTGCTCAGGTAACCCCTGACCCCAGGTCTAGACTGCTTCTGAAATCACCTGTTGACGATGTTATTGAGCCGGCTGGCCTGCGGGATGGTAGAGTCCTCCCCGTTGGTGCTGAGCTTAGTTGGGGACTGGAGGTCAAGGTTCTCAGGCTCCATGGGTGGCTGGCAGGCTGGCGGGGCAGTGTAGGCTCGAGGGGAAAGGCGGCCCAGCTCAGCCTGCTCAGGCCCCTCTGGTTTAGCATTCTGGTTGAGGCTGTTGAGCACGATAAACTTGTATTTCTTCCAGTTGCAGGCTTTGGGGTCGGTGGGACTCTTGGCTGGAGGGGAACCAGAGGTCTGGAGGATGCAGGCATTCTTGCTGCTACAGGACTCTGTGGGCGAGTTGGGCTGGCAGTCAGACTTCTGGGGGCTCTGTGGGCTGACCAGACCCTTCCGGTTTAGAGGTGCATTGGGGGGCTCGAAATGCAGGGCAATCTCATCCTCAGAGGAGGGCCTCTCTTCCTCCTTGCCAGCCTTGTCACAGGAGAAGTATGGGGCATTCCGGGCCGAGGGGGCAGCAGGCTTGGGGCCCTCGGCCACACTATAGTGCATGTCACTCCGTGCCTCCTCTGAGGCTGCCTCCTTAGGTGAGTAGATGCTGTTGTGGCATACACTGGGGGATATCTCCATGGCTGGCCGGCTGTACTCTCCTGGGATTGGCCTGGCACTATCACAGGGGAGGGCTCGTTCCTTGGGGAAGGGGTTGGCCACAGGCATCCGGGCATCTCGTAGCTCCTCATCAGAGAAGAGGAAGCTGCTGATGGGGAGATGGCTGTACATGGGATAAGATGCCGGTGGTGTAGACAGGCCACTGTACAAGCTAGGGGCAAAGGCTCTGCTCTCACATCCAGGGGCATTCCTTAGTGGCAGGTTGTTCTCCACCACCTCACGACCCCGATAGGCCATGATGTCCTGGGGCATCAGCACCCGGCTGCTCAGGAACTCTTCACGGGGAGGCTTAATGGCAGGAACCATCTCTGCTTCGCTGCAGGAGAATCAAGAAAGAAGAAACCGGCCTCCAAATTAGAACTGTGAAGCCCACGCATGACCTTCCAAGTGACATCGGTCTATGTAATCATAGTTATGCTTGGGTCAGCTAGACATAGGAGATATGGCTCTGGAGCAGGGAAATACTTTCAGTCACATGGCATTTATACTAGAAGTCTAGCAATTCAGCCCACAGTTGGAGAAACAAGGCCCAGAGAAGGAAAGAGAGTTACCCACACAATCTGTGCCTGTTTAGACATGATCTTATATGTTTAAATCACACAAAATCTGTAATTCTTTGGATTATAGAATATAAAGCTTTTACAGCCCTTATCTCATTTCGCTCATGCGAAATCCTGCAAGGATGAGAAGGCAGGTGTTATTGTTTCTATTTTACACACTAAGGCTCAGGGAGGGAAAAATTGGTGCAATGCTAGTGCCATACATTCAGACAGTCTTAGACAAACTGGTGCCCTGTTGAAGACAGGATTCACCCTAAATGCTGACTGGCATTATGGAGAAGTGTACTTTGGGGAAAAGGCAGCATTGCTGGTGAAGAGATATGATAAAGTGTGGGCCAAGTATGAGAGAATTATAGTTCCTTCCTCTCATTAGTATTTTTTTTTAAATGGTGACATTGGTTAACCAAATCCAACAAGTTTCAAGTATACAGTTCAACAGTAAGTCATATACATGCTGCACTGTGTGTTCACCACCCATAGTTAGATTTCTTTCTGACACCACATATTTGACCCCCTTCTACCCTCTGGTAACTACTAGTATACTGTCCATGTCCATGAGTCTATTTGTTTGTCATGTTTGTTTGTTGCTTTTAGATTTATATCCCACATATAAGTAATCTTGAGGTAATCATACTAAGCGAAATAAATCGAACAGAAAAAGTTGAAAACCACATGATATCACTTATATGTGGCATATAAATGAGACCCGGTTTCCAATCCCAGCTGTGCCACTTAGCAGCCATATGACCTGGAGCAAGGGCTTGACCCAGAGAAAGTACTCATAAGTGATGGCGATGATGATCCTGCCACCATCATCACCCACAGGAGACAGCGAGCTCTAGCTGCATATACTTGAAGAGACATTATGTGGGCAAAAAATAGGCCAGCTCAACATGAATACATTTAACAGTGCCAGAACCAATGAGTGAAGGTTAAGGGAGCCATTCCAACTCACCATAAAGAAGAGCTTTCTAACTGACTAAGCTAGACGGCATGGCTCTGGGAACACTGAATGCCTGGCTCCTGGAGATGTTCCAAAAGAGGATGGAAACCCTTCTGTTTGAGAGTGGATGCAATCACCCCAGAGCAGCAAATCAAATGCTTCTGGTCTCTGGTCCACTTAGCAAAGCCCTTCATGTCTTTGGCTCTCAGATTCCTCACCTTTAAAATGATGGTCATGTCCTACCAGCCCCTTGGGTAGGAGGTTAGACCCAGTGAACTCGATTTAATTCAATAAATGTCCTCTCTGGTAGGAGCGGGGAGATATAAAAGATGAGCAGAGCAGCCTACAGGCTGGTAGGGGAACTAAGGCACATATGTAAACAGTTAAAATAGAAGTCTAAAGGAGACTAAAACATATATGTAAATAGTTAAAACAGAAGGAAGATCTAAAGGACAGGCAAAAGGCTTTGGAACACAGAGGAAGATCTGAGGGAAGAGCTGAGTGATAAATATAAAAATATCCACAGAGGAGCTGGCAACCAAGCCTGGCCATGAAGAATGAGTGGGAGGAAAGGGCATATCAAGTGACTGGAAGAAAGCAAGAGGCAGGAGGTAAGAATGCACAAGACATACGTGGATAGCAGTAAGGTGTCAAGCTGGTCTGGAGACAAGAGTTAAAAAGGGCAGAAGTGTGCAAAAATAGTGGAAATGTAGGATGTGGTGCATGATAAAGGATTATTTTTTCTGTATGCATGCTTTATTATCAAGGGTTTCTGATCCCTTCTGATCCTTTTATTTCCAAGGCTTCCACCTGGGTGGCAGCTTACCTAGCTTTGATAAACTTCCGGCAAGTGTCCACGACATGCTCCATCTGCAGGTACATAGCTGTGGCCATCACGGCCATGATGTTGCCCTCCCGCAGATTGAGCCGAGATGTGTACATGAAGTCCAGGAGAATGCAGAACCCCTCAGGGTTGATCTCAGGATCCAGGTTGATCACACTAAGGTTACATTTTAACTGGTCTGTGAAGATGCTATAGAACAGGCCACTGTAAAACAAACAAATGTCTCACTATAGCAGACACATAGCCTCTGTCATCAGTTACAGTTAGTGTCATGTGCAGCCCCTCTCCCCTGGGCTTAGCTCCAGAACGTCTATGGCAATTAATACGAGCTACCATTTATGGAGAGCTTACTAAATGCCTATGAGTCATTAAGGTGGTTACATATATTATCCTGTGTTCCTCACAACCTTGCAAGGTAGGTACTATCATTCTCCCCCTTTTACAAATGAGTATTGACGACAAATAAATAAAATGAAGCCTACATCTACTTTCTGATTTTCTCTAAACACTTATAGACTATCACAAGGTCAATATTTCTAGAATATCCAAGTCCAGTTTGAAGCCATGCCTCCAGGTACCATACTGTCTGGCAGAGGAAAAAGTAGTCAGAAGCCAGAATTCTGGGTTGTCATCTTGATTCCACTCTTTCTGAGCATAGTGCCAAAAGTGAGCTTCACATCAATCAAGTAAGTAGCTATGCAACCTTGGGTAACTTCTCTGCACCTTGTTTTCCTCCTCTGCAAAGCAGGAACAATAGTGTCTCCCTTACAGGGTTGTGGCAAGAATGAAAACATGAAGGAGATAGAATGATGCCTAGCACATAGTAAGCACTTGTTTAGCATTAGCTATTATGTTTGGGTCTCCACAGACCTCTGTTCTCACTACCATTGAAAAACAGGTGCTTGTTGTAGATGTTAAATAAGTTCTCTACTAGCAATTGAGATGCCTGACTCTACATTAGTTCATCTATGAGTCTCTGTTTTATCATCCATAAAATGGATGTAATCATCCATCTATAACACAGGCCACTATGAAGACCCAGGGAGATGATGTAACATAAAATCGCTCTGAACACTTGAAATCTTTCACAAATATAAAGAAATAGCTGGCTCACTTTCACTAACTTACATATACTCTGAAACACCCATGGAAATATAGCACAGTAATAAATAAATATAGTTATGGAATAAAAGAACAAAATATTTCAAATTAACTTGCTTAAAATATTTGAAAGCTCTCTTTCACTTTTTTTCCCCCCACCGGTTAATTGTATATGATTTCTTCTCCCTTATAAACCCACAGAACAGAAACTTTTTTTTTTCTCTAAAGTACGTGCATTTGTTCACTTTCTGGGAGCCTACTCTGCCAGGCCTTGTGCTGGAGATCTGGAGACAATGAGATGTGATCCCAAACACAGCGTATTCCACCTTGCTCACTATCAGCACCATCACATCCCCTTGTATTCATCTACCTCTCCCTTCCAGACCCCTCACCTGCAGGCCATGAGGACTGTCTTATGGGCTCTAAACTGCTCTCGGCTCACCACTATGACAACATCAGTCAGGATGTCACGGCTCCGGAGACGATTAAGGTTGAGAAGAACGTCACTAGCATGGCGGGTGAACTGGATACAGCTGTCAGCCGGCGAGGCCATTTTGTCTTCAACTGAAAAAAGAGGTCAAAATCCTTTAGAACCTGTTTCCTGCTGACCAGGAGTGTGAGAGCAGGAGGTCCAGCCTGATAACATATGGAATACAAACAGGTCCTTTGTGTTTAATCTGTAAACAATTCATGGCCCATCTGCAGGCATTATTGTTCATATCTATAAAATGGGGAGGATAATTTTTATCCAACAGGCTGGAATAGAAAGCTCTTAGGAGACAGAAGAAGAGAAAGAATATTCGTTGAGTGTTTTTTTTTTTTTTCCACATACTAAATACTTTACCTTTTGCTAGCTGTGTGATTTGGAGCAGATTATTTAATGTTTCTGGGTTTTGGTTTCCCAAAATAGAAGTAGTTATTCCTATGTGGTTGTAAAAATTAAAGATGTGTGCCTGTTCCATAGTATAGTTCTCAAAAATCATAGCTATTCTTATCAGTATCTAATTTTATTATCTCAGCCACTATCTGCCTCTCTTCTGTTAGGCTTTAGAATTGTCTCAATCTACCTTGAGCACATAGCACATTGCTGGCACATAGTAGGTGGCTAAATTAATCTCAACTAAGAAACGAGTAAAGGAATGAATGATCCATACAAAGGAGTTAAGACAGTCTAATGCATGGGTGAAGGGTGAGAGCTGGGAGTAATGGAGAGAGAACTGGCTATCCTTCATCTCATCTAATGAAAAGTGGCAAAGTTCACAGAAACTTATGTACTGGTAAATTCAAAGGAACCAATCTGTCCACAAAATTTTAAAGCATATAATTCAATTTACTCACCCAATGCCTGCTTTCACAGTCCGAAATTTTGCTTAAAACCTGCAAGGAAGAGAAAAAAGCAAACAGAAATTGATTTAATGAATTTAAGTTTGTCCACTATAGTCTTATTTTAGGATACACGCATTTAGTTTTACTTTGATAGCTGCAGCCTGCCAGCTGGTGTGGTTTTACCACAAACTAGTAAACATTTTTCCAGCTCAGCTCTTACAAAAACAGGCACCCCAAACCATGCAATGATGTGTATGCCCTGAGTACTGGGAATATGCTACATACATTGATTATATATACATATACACATACATGTTCTTTCTCAAAGTGAAAAAATGTACGCCATCCAAAAGTCCTTGGAAAGAAAAAATT